>VWZG01007498.1:1845-40415 GCA_013396735.1 Grallaria varia
CGGCGACCCGCAGCTCCCCGGCCCCCGAGGGGGAGAGCAGGACCGCCGCCACCTCGAGGTCCGTGGTACCCCGGGGAGGGGAGCGCGGAGAGCCCATGGCCGGGCTCTGCGGGAACGGGCGGGCTCCGGAGAGGCACCACCCGCACGGGGAGGGAGGCTGGAGCGGCGGCCCGGTCACCCTCGCCCGGGTGGCCCCGTGGGCAGCCGCCGCCGTCTCATTTATAGCGGCTTCGGTGCGGCCACGCCGCGGGGAAAGGTGAAGGGAAGCGGGGCCGGCCGGAGAGAGGGGTGGGCATGGAGGGATGGACGGGGCGGGACGGCTCCGGAGGGTGGTGCTGGTACCCCCGGCCGGACCCCCGTGTCTCACCCTTCCAGGCTGGGTCCCTCCGTATCCTGCCCTTCCAGGCTGGGTCCCTCTGTGTCCTGCCCTTCCAGGCTGGGTCCCTCCGTATCCTGCCCTTCCAGGCTGGGTTCCTCCATGTCCCACCCTTCCAGGCTGGGTCCCTCCGCGTCCACTGCATTCTGGCTGGGACCCCACGTTGTCTCCCCCTGTCCAGGCTGGGACCCCACCTTGTGTCCCCCTGGAACACACTTGTAACAACCATCCAGGGTAAAGGACAACAGTGCAGTTTAAGTCATGGCAGGGCTGCCAGGGCACCGTGGGCTGGTGTCCTCAGCCAGCTGGAGGAAGAATTTGGGCACGAGGGGGCTGTTTGTGGTTGCACTGAGGGTACCCTCTGAGCCTTTGTCTCACCTTTTGCACTTGCATTGCTCGAGTTGTTTCTCCACATTCAGAGCTGTGGATGGGGGTGGCAGAGGGAGTGCTTTACCCCATGCCTGTTTCCCCAGTTGCCTCTGGGTAGGCAGCCTGCCTAGTTTAGGGTGCCATAATCCCTACAGTCCCATCCCCAGGTGCACCTCACCTAAAGTCCATTTTAGTACTGCAGTGCTTGACACTTGTAGGGTTTCCTATTGTTTATTTTCCCAGCTGTGTTCCCGAAGCAGCTCCCACAGCTCCCAGGCAGTCTGCCTGGTGCAGGGACAGACCACACGGGGCCCTGAGGTGGGTTCAGAGGAGTCAGCTGGCCAGCGTCTCTGCTCTCTCATTCCTCACTCTTCCCCTGGCTGAACAGTCCCCAGGACTGACATCTCTCCTGGGCACTGGGACCCTTTGCTGTGCTGGTGGCAGTGCCAGCCTCCTGCCAGCAGTCACCACACAGGACTGGCCTCTCCTCACCACACCACAGCAGGCGCCAGGGGTACACGGAGGCAGGGAAGGGGGCCAGGAGGCATGGGAGCCAGATCCTGCTGAACTCCCTCCTCACCAGATTTCCTGTTGTTTCAAGCAGAAGTGAAAAACAAGAGAGCAAAACAAAGCCAAGGCCAGGCTGGGAACCCCTTCGTCTTGGTATTTATTCCAGAATAATCTAATTAAAGCCACAGGAAATACGCTTTCCCACAGTGACTGGACATCTTAAAAAAATTCCAGCACAGTAAAAGCTCCATGGGCCAGGTGAATGAGGGAACCAGGGCAGCAGAGGCCAGGCTCCATAGCCTGAGGCACCAGGAGAGATCTGCCCCAGATACCTGTGTACCTGTTTGCTTGCTGAGATGCCTCATGGCTGCTCTCCTGGGACATCTGGAAGTTCATCCAATATCTCCTGGGACGGGATGTACCACGCTGCCCTGAATCTCCCTGGACACCCTGGAGAGGATCCCCAGGGTCTGGCCCCTCTGTGCAGGATTTCAGGAACCCACCTGTGGCCCTGCAGCAGGGGTGTTGTGGAAAAGAGCAGTGGCAAGGCAGGGTGGGTGCAGGAAGAAAGGAAAGGGCTGGATGAGTATCTCAAACATTTTATTTAAAAAAAATTCCCAGTTAAAAACACAATGACTGTGCCTTTCTGTGGGTAAGAGATACAGCCTGTGCCTCAGGCTGGCCCTCGGCTCCACTCCCTGGGCGGGCAGCTCTGAGGTGTGCCCCTGCCAGGAAGGTAATGTGGCTCTGGGCTCCAGCTGGGGAGGGCTTGCAGCTCTGAGCAGCCTCTCTCTTAAAAAACATTTAAAACCTGTTATGAGAACAAACTCTGAGGTGTTAAAAAAGGAAAGAGAAAAGAGCAAGGGAGGCTCTGCCAGCACTGGAAGGCTGTGACTGGAGGGCCCAGGCTCCTGTCTGGGGAAAGCCACAGTGCTCATGGCGTGCATCAGCTTTTCTTCTTTAAAGAGAAAAAAAATTAACCAACCAACAGTAACTTCTTCCAAATTTTCCCTGCAGCCACAAATTTCACCAGTTGCTCATGTGAATACGCTGTCTTCCCCATGGGAAACGCTCCTTCAGAAACCTGAGTCTTCCTCTGCTGCTAAACAACATGCTTCAGATTGCCTGCAAAGAAAAGGAAGCAGGAAAGGATATTGCCATTGGTAATTCAGCCCAGTGGAGTGGCCTGGCAAGGAGTGCCACCCCCATGCTTGATGGACCAGGCCATGGTACAGGAATCTCAGCTTCAGGACAGACCGTGGTTCCCACTGACTCCTCGCTCCCTTTGCAGAGGCTTCTCCATGCCAGGCTTTGGAAATTACCACAGGGAGACTCTGCCTCTGCTTTTGCTATGCTGAATGTTGATTTGGGCTTCATGGCCCAGCCTCTGGGAAGCACATGCTCACACTCTGCTGCCTTGTCCTTCCTTCAGGCTGGATGCACTGCCAGGAGTGCACAGCATAGCTCCCTGCCTTCCTGCTCTGAAGTGATGCTGTTCCTCCTCCTGCCTTGGACAGGTCTGGGGAGGTGTCTCCTCCCTAGGATTGGCCCGAGCTTGGGAATAGCCCAAGGCGTCCACAACCACCACAGCTCCTACTCATCTCCTCCTACTCTAACACCAGGACATGGCAACATGCACAGAGGGAGAAGGGCTGCTAAGCCTCATCTTGCTGCTCCCAAACCCTCCTGGGGTTCCCAAGGGAAGTAGGAGGAAGATGACTCTATGCACTAATGAGCAGCCAAATGAACATGGTTCATCTTTCTAGTCACTGAGAAAGACTCCAATGAGCTCTTCTGAAGCCTTCCCTAAAAGGATGTGGAAGCCCAAAGCAGGAGTGTTGGCTTGGACAACTCACCTTTGATAGAGTTCAGAATTTCTTGAATTCTCTGTGGCTCATTGCGGTCTGGTCTGCAGCTTGGGGTGATCTCCAGAACATAATCAGGACCATACTCTGTGAAGAACTGGAGGGAAGAGGACAGGAGAGTTAGCAGAGAGGTCTCTGGTGGCTGAGGCTGGGGGTGGGGTTCCCCATGGGTACCTGTTTCTAAAAATGCAAAAAGCCAGTTCTCCACCTGAGGGCCACATGTGGCTTCACCACATCAAGGTGGTGCTTCTGCAGTGCCTGTGCCCACCTGGAGTTTTCAACCATTTCCCAGTTTGAGGGCTTGGGAAGCAAAGCCCACTGGTGCAGCCAAAAGCAGTCAAATGTCTATCCCAATGCTTAATTTGGGAAAGCTGTTGACACTCATTTTACACATGGTTACATGCAAACCTGATTTTTTAATGAACAAAATTCAAGTCCTGCCAATTCTACTGAATAATGCCAGACCTGAAAACAAGTACAGCAAAAACCAGCAAAAAATTAGGCTAGAGAAGTCTACATTCTGTTCCTGATTTTAGGACAAACAGTTCACTGGTGAAACCTGCTGCAATGGGACTATGACCCATGGCACCATCAGCACTGGATGTTCAAAGAAATTCTATGCTGATCTTTCCAGATACTCTCAAACATTTAAACACTGTTACACTGATGCTCAGTCAAACGGTTCTGAGTCTCCAAACCACAGCTGTCTTGGTTGAGACCTTCTCTACAAATCCATAGACAGAAAAACAACCAAAAGGCCCCCAAGTTCTTGAATATTGACTTTCTTTCATAGTAACTTGATTTCAAGACCTGTAGCTGTCAAGAACATCCACAAGCCCCTCAAGGGTCTAAGAGAAGCAAAGTGCTGAATACAACTGTGTGGAACTTGGTCCATCATCCCTGAAAAAGTCTGCCAAACCTGGAGACTGATGGAACAGCACAGCCTAGCCACTTCACAGCCAGTGCTTCAGCAACAATCTGTCCCAGGCCACAAACTCTCAGGATTTTCCTTCAGGAGGTGAGCAGAGCCCTGGTGTTGGACAACAGGAAAGCAGTGCTGGGACTGCCTTTAAGCTGCTCACAGTCAGGAATTCTGCACGACCTCAAAAAGCTGACAGCTCAGTTTCCATGTTTCGTGTAAATCAGAATGAGAATTCCTATTTAAAGCAAAGAAAACATGAAATCAGGAAGTATCAACCTTTGTTTCTGTGCACAGGCACTGATAAGCTATTAAACCACTAGTGGCTCCTTGCCAAAAGCAGCAGGAAAAAAACCCTGGGAATCTGAGAAAAAGGTATCAACCCTGTGTGCACACAAATCCATCCACATACACCCAAAGTCCATGCTGCCTCCCCTTCAATTATCCCCTAGCTGTGTAAATGTTTCATTCCCAGTGGCCTCCAAACCATTCCTCTTCTTTCATGGCTTTTCTCCCCCCACCAAACCTGATTCCACCAGTTTACCTTAAACATGCCAACAGCACAATGCAGGGAGCCTGGAGCTCCACATGGGAAGGTTATAGAGGCTAAAATATAGTCAGGAGAAGGACTCTAGAAATATGCCAAACCATTCAGCTATTCCTTCTGTGGGAGATTCAGTTTGGAAGCTCTGCAGTACTAATGCAGGATGAAGACCTCTCATCCTTAATCACAGAGAAACAGGCTGCACCTCAAAGTGCTGGCCTGGAACTTGCTCTAGCCAGGTAAGGAACAATGTTACCTTGGACTGCTTCCATTCACAGGAAAAAAAAAGCCCTCTCTAAATGCAATGTCTCATGGAGTGAGAGAACAGAACAGAAGAATTCCCATCAAAGTGAAGGGCTCCATATTGAATGCATACTCAGACACTTCTTCCCCTGAAAATCTGAGGTCTGAAAGGTTTAAACTAACTTTCAAATCAAAAATCTACATGCAAACATAGGAATGTGGCTTGTCCAGGCTCTGAAATAAGACAATGGCAAAGGACTGCCTGACATTTGACTGCTCCCTGAAACACTCTGATGCAAGATGAGTCCATTAGAAAAGACAGAAAGAGGGTCTTAGGATCAGTAAATGGCAGAGCAGTCTCCCAAGGATGATGTTTAAGTATTATTTGAAACTGTCCTCCAAAAAACATTTCAACCACCTTACTGCCAAAACTTTGCTCTGACCCCTGTGAGCAGCAAAGACCCGCCTTTGTTTATACAGGGCTTTCCTGGTTCACTCTGTGGCTTTTTAAACAGAACCAAGTATGGATGTGTCCCTCTACCTGCTTCAGAGGAAGCCAGGGGACAACAGCCCCTGCCTCTGCCCATATCTCAAGCACCAGGATTTCTTGATTCCTTATTATAGGCATTTTATTTCAGTTTCCTTATTACAAAGGCATCTCCCTCTGCTAAGGACCTATGTGCCTGTGCCATTGGATATGGATATTTCTCACTGTGTTGTGTCCCAAAGGCAGATTCAGCAGCAGGTTTCTAGGAGAGACTGGTACCTGTGTATACAACACAGCTTCCATCAGAAATCCTACTTGTTTTGGTGCTCCTGAGAAGCAGGAGGTTCTCAGACATTGAGGAACACTCTTTGTTGAGAAAGATGCACAACAAGATCCAGTACAAGCTGGCCCATGCTGGCCTTAAGACAGGGATTGCATATCCCCTCAAGGGTGAGAGGCTGCTGCACCTCAAACTCCTGCTTTTGCAATGCCAAAACCTGGGCCATTCCTCCCCAGAACACAGAGCAATGTGCTGAACAACCCCAAGGAGGGGGGGCTTCCCAGGCAACTGGCAGGGTACTCTTCCATGAGTTTCATCAACCAGCTGGGAGATTCCCACGTCAAGAGAAATAGATTCACCAGAGAGATTAATATACACTGTCCAGCCCCACTCAAGACTTGAAAAGCACTGGCACTGAGACAGCACCTGGCCCCACAGCCAAAGCTTCAAAGCTGCACCTGGTCCTTTCTGTATGTTGATGAAATCAGGGCAGAAATTTAAAGCCTTGAGAAAGGCAAAAGTATGTGCACACCCTAAAGAGCTCTTCGAGCAAGCCGGTGACCCCCTCTGCCCACCCTCTCTGTAACCACCGGACAGTGAAGTTTACTGGTGCCTGAGATCCCTCACAGAAAGCTGCAGCCTCCACTTCTGGGCACAAGCACCCACGGTGCTGCCAGGATAGGGTGGTATTGTTACAGGAGCACCTCCTCAGAACAGGACTAAGTGGCAAGGATGCCGTGTGGATTAGGTAGAATGACTGGGTCTCCTGCAAGGAAAAGGGAGGGTTTTTCAAAGCATTACCTCATGATCAGGGATCTCAGAGGACAGCGTTCTCCCAAGGATGACCCCAGTCAAGTATGTCCAGCAGCGAGCTGTGTTGGCAAGGTTGTAACCTCCTGTTTCCAGCAAGAATTGAGATTTTGAGGGGGAATAGCAGGGAAAGGGAAGAGAGAGGGAGAGATTTTAGTGGGAGGAACAAATCATGGAGGCAACGTGCACAATTTATGTGAACTCAGCTTTTTTCATCCACTCAAGCCGTGCCCAAAATCTCCATTTTGCACCTGCTGGCTACATGAGGGCAGGTCCAAACAACACTGTATGTAAGAGCAGACCTCTCAAACTGAACCCCAGTTACACCCAGTGTGGCAGAGGTTGGTCCTCCAGCCACCAGCTCAGACCCAGCACAAGCTCCCAGCCCCATGTGCTGGACCCTCTCTTGGCAACAAGGAGAGGTGTTCACATGTAGCAGGGAAAGAAGTGCAAGGGCTGAAGCAGAAACTGGGGCTTCCTGCTTTTTTAATGCCAGCCTTTGACCCAAAAAGCAAAATACACATGCCCAGCCATCTGCTGGTGAGCTCTACAGCACTGTCATGTTGGAGAGGACAAATGTAAAACTTATCAGCACAACTTGAAACTGCTTTACAGGTAAATGAGGTTTCACAGTCAGTAGAAAATGGTCACCTCTATGGTAATGGAACATGAGCCAAAGAGAAACCTTAGCTGAAAGCAATCCTGCAAGAGACTCAGGTAAGTTTTTTTTTCAGGAAAGGTGACTAGAACAATAAAGAGAGAAAAACACTTTGACAAGACAGGGAGACTGTATTTTACAACATTCCCTTCTGTTTGGGTTCATTGTTGTGGGAGCTTTTCCTGGGTTTTTTACTCCTCTCCCACTTTCTACTTCAAATGCTTCCACACGCTGCAGTGGTGGGACACTGGTTTGGTATTTCCAAGAGTGACAAATAGTTGTCCACCATTTTTTGACCAAAGTCTTAGGGTTTTTCGTCTGAAGGATGATATCACCAGCATACCCATAGACAGGCCACAGCAGGATTGAACACTCATAACCTTTCCAAAACAAAGAGCATCGGGCACATTAAGCTTAACATGCTATACCTGACTTCCCCTATCTCAAAAGGGAGAGCAGCTAGAGCTGATCTGGCTCCAGGCATGGAGCTCAGGGGCTCTTCTTCACACACAGTGGCTTCTGTTGTTCTGAAATGCTGTTACATAAAGCCTACCCACTGTCCAGCCCACTGGACAGGCAGCTGGTTATGCAGCACAGCAGAGATAATTCAGCCTTAGCTTTCACTGGGTATCAGAGCCCTACTGTACTTTTCAGGCAGCCAAGTTCTTGTCCCAAAACCCTGCTTGAATCTAAATGAAACCATTCATTGCCAGGTGCCCAAGGTAGGTTTGGGAACACAGTGCTCACTTTTTAAAGAGAAGCACTGAAGGACTGATCAGCAGAAATGGGAATCAGAGGTGCCACTGAGAAGTCAGGATCAGTTTGTCAGCCTTTCCTCTTCTCCAGAGGAGTCATGCAGCTTTTAACTCAAGATGTGAGAGTCAGGATTGAAACTTGCACCTGTCAGTGTCAAGGATTTCAGGTGTGAGGCCACCATACTGTACCATGGCATGCCCTCCTGACACTGCCCAGCTAAATCCCTGCCAGTGCAGAGCCCAAGGGCAGGCACTTGAGGAAGGGTCACATGAGGACAAACATGTTTCTCTGAGTACAGCAGGACACACTCACCTCCTCCCAGGATGAGAGTTGCTAGCTGCCACTGCAGCACATACTTGAGGCACTTGCCCACTCCCTCAGGTGTCATGTTGAAAGAGCACATGGGGTCCCCAGCGATGGTGTCGGCCCCCAGCTGCAGCACCACCGCGTCGGGGTTGAAGGCGGCGTACACCTCCTTCAGCACACTGTGGAGAGGAGGAGCAGGATGGGTTAACACCATCAGAGGGATGCTGGTGGCACAGCCCTGGTCCCTCAGATCCACCAATGGCCTTCGAGTTTTCTGCATTCTCTGCTTCTACCTAGTACCTGTACGAGTTACATTCCCTCTGTTCCCAGTTAGCCTTCTGCCCCTGCCACTCTCCCACAGCAAGTTTAGCACTCAAAGAACTTATCATCAGGTTGATGAAGGCAAAAGCACCACTGATAACATTGGGCAGGGGGACCTAGCTCTCATCAGCTTAATGGTAGCATCAACCCCACATTTGCACTGGTTGCCCTTTGGCTGCAAGACAAATCCAGAGGCTTTTCTCCCCTCTGAAAGTCATGGTGAAGATCAGGCAAAACAACAATCCTGAACTCTCAGACACCTCTCACCAGGGCAGCATGAACAGAGTAAGGCTCTGGAAAAGTTCTCATTCTCCTCTCCCTTATGTGGCTCTTGAGGCAAAACTACAAAAGCTCTGTGCAAGGTGTAGTCAGCCTGCAATGGAGGGAGCTCCATGCTTCAAGCCCACCACAGTTTTGGAAAGCACAGGCAATCATCCTCAGACAATGAGACACCCACAGTCAGACCCATGACTGCCTCCCAGCCCAGACAGAACTCAAAGACGTCTCAAAATCTCTGTAGAACCTTTGGTTATGCACAGCTTGGAATCTCAGGCAGGTTATGATGTCCTTCAGCTGTGAATGCATGCAGCAGGCTCCTCCTGACCAGGCTCCTGAGCCCCCTCAGCCTCTAGAGTTGCCTTTTGGAAGCAGATCCCCTGGCACAAAGAGGGCTACTCTATCCCAGCAGTGGCAAGCACCAACAAGATAGCAGGAGGCATGGCCTTGGCAGGACTGCCCTATAAGTTTGGAGAGGTTTCAGCCCTCCAGTGTTAGAGCTGAGAGGTGGATGTGCTACTGTGTTCCACAGCCCTGCACTGAGGCTCCTCAGCCCAGTATTGACAAGGGCAATGGCTTGTGAGGTCCGTCACCAGCTGAGTGACAGAGGGGCCTGTCAGGAGGCAGCTCTATCACATGTTCAACCTTCAGCCTTTCAACTCTTCTAGCACAATGAGAAGGTGCTTGGAAAACACTTTTAGCTAAGCTCCAAGCATACGTCCCACAGACCGTCAGGATTCAGAGCACTTATTTGAAGGAAAAACATCTAGCCCTAAGTCCACAGCTAAAAAGTACTTGTCTCTTCTCAGTCTCTCCTTAGACACACAAGGCTGACCTGTGGCAGAGACTCTCCAGCCACCCACAAATGTCTCTGTATATTCAGTTTACTTAAGGACTCAGATAAGACCTCTGAGAACTCTTACGATCCGTGTTCATTGTAAACAAAGGCTGAAACAGGGAAAGGGGCACGTCTTAAGAAAGGACTGTAATTGAAAACAGTAAGCTGTGTAGTGATTTCTCTAAAATCCCATCCGAGTAAGATGTATTGGAGCAAGAGGGCTTACGTTTCACAGATCTGGTAGTATTTCTCATCTTGAATGCCATCCTGAATGGGCACATTCACGCTGTAATAGCGACCTTTCCCCAGGCCAATATCTGTCACATCACCAGTGCCTGCGCAACAGAAACACCCCAGTTACGAGGGAAAGCAGAAGAGCAACAAGAGGGAGACATGTGGGGTGTCTCAGAGCAGAGCTGAGAGCCAGAACCTTCAGCACGCTAATGGAGATGTCCACTTGCCACCACCAAGAAAGGAGGGGTTGGAGAGACTTGCTTCTCTCCTCGGCCCAATTCTGCCATGCAGAGTCAAAGGGGCTCTGCCTAGAGCTCAGCCACAATCAGAAAGGTGGAAACACCTAAGATTTGGCTCCCCACTTTTTCCTTCTTCTGGGTCAAGAGGAGAGGCAGCAGGGATGGGACTTGCATCAATGGCAAAGGCATGAACCAAATGAGCACAAACCTCACACATTTGACTTGCCTGGGAAAAATCCTGGTGAAAACTTGTGCAGAGAAACAGTCATGACTTTCGAGGTGAAACTAAAGGCATCTTCCACTCCTAACAGGAAAGGAAAAACAGCTTTCATGCATCATTCATAAAAATGACAGAGTCTGAACAAACAAACAGAGCTGCTTCATAAACATGGGGCAGCAAGCAGAGCAGGAGCAGCATGAGCGAAGCAGAAATGCAGACGTGGCTCAATAAATCCACCCTCAATTCACAGAGACGTGAGTTCAACTGCAGCAAAGGTCACAACTGAAATGAATTTGACAGGCCTCATGCCAGTCAGTATTGAATGGATTTCGATACCTCATGTCAGTGCCCCTGGCAGCAGCACTTGTCTGCACTGCTCAGCCTGCGAGGCTGGGAGAGGGATCCGAGCAGGGCTGCCTTAGCCACAGCTTGGCTCTGATTAGAACCAGTGCTACTGGGCTCTCACTTTTTCTCAGTGCTGCTGCGGTTCAACATGCCTTTTCTTTCCCTTAAAGACATATTAACATAGTGGGGGCGGGGAGGGAAAAAGAAATAACAGGAAACTTAACAAAAACCAAATGCAGGGAGAAAATGGAACAAAATGAAACACACCATAAAATCTAGAAGAGCAGGAAATGTTAAATGGTGTTGAATCATGTCTCTGAAGGAGAGAGCACTTTTAGCAAGGTCAGCTCTGACTTTAGTTTTATAGTATCAAGCCTTCTTTTAAAAGCACCGTTTACTACTGGCTACTCCCCTCTTGCACTGGAGCATTAAACAATTAAACCCTGTCAGCAACTGCTCTGCCAGGATGGGAGACTGGGACAACACTGTCTGTTGCTTTAGGTACAAGAGTGGTCCAAGGAGCAGCACAGGGCAACTCCATAAAGCAGGACAAGGCAGAAATGGATTGAGGGAACTCAAATGCACTGAAAGGAGGCAAAGCCACAGCTGTTGCAGCAGGTAAAGCTCTGCTGTGCTGACAGACCTTGACTTCTCCCATTCCTCCCTCTGAGTCTGTGCAGCTGTGTTGTTTGCAGCCTTTGCTGGGCCTTACCATCTCCATGATGCAAATCCAAATCAATATAAAGGACACGGTCAAATTTCTGGCGCAGCTTCAGGATCCCCAGGACAGCGTCATTCAGGTAACAGAAGCCAGAAGCCTCATCCCTGTGAAAACAATGTCCATGATGTTGAGCACTGCCAATGCAATCACCACCAATCTCAGCGCTGACCCTTTGACTTTGCAGGTCTCCATCTCACAGGGACATGGAGGAGGACAAAAAACCAGCAGTGACCAAGGGATGAGTCAGAACCAGCTCAAAGCATGACTGGGAAGCACAGAGAACAGAACTGCTTGTGCCAACTGCCTCCCAACTCTGGGCTTTCTGGCAGCTGGTTAAGCATCAGTCAGCTCTGGTGCAGAGAGGCCCTGGCCTGTAGGGGCCATGGCAAGGTACCTCTGACTATTGAACTGCTGAACAAATAAAACGTTAGCTTTCAGCACCTGAGATGTTTTAAAGAAGTTCAGAGACACTCAACTCAAACCCATTCTCCCTCTGGGGAAAGAGGACAGTCCTGCACAGCCATTCTCCTGTGAGTCCTGGACAGGCACAGGCAGGCAGCCACTCTATCCCTGTTGTCTGGGTCACAGCTCCTGTGAAGATCCTGGCAGTGAAAGGCAGGTCCAAGGCAGTTGTAGGACTCTGCTGCTCTGCTCCAAAGTCCCAGGCTATGAATGTTAATCGTCACCCCAAAGCAACTCTCTCCCTCCCTTCTCTCCCCAGGATAATGCAAATGGGATGCCCCACATGCAGTCCCTTACAATATAGCTCCTGGGCTCAGCCCCAAGACAGCCCCAGCAACTAAACAAAGGACAGGTGTTGCATGAAAAGATTTATCCAGGACATACATAAGAGGACAGCTTCCATATTGCTGGCATCAAAGGAAGAAGAAATTTTCTTGATTCCTACTCCAGTCAAGTCTCCATCATCACTTAGCACCAGTCCACATGCACCCCTAGGTCTGCTCCACACAGCTGATTGAAGCAAAAGCTTTATACTTTCCAACAGGAGTGCCCAAACCCCTTTTTCCTAGGCTGAAACAACACCAGGATCCAAGATTTCCTCTGGGAAATGCTGCTTGACTCCCAGTCACAGCACTCAGCTCATTTCCCTTCCTGCTCAGCAACAGCTGGAAATGGCAAGGAACAAGCTCAGGGTGGCAGAACTGCACTTGCTCTCACTCCCCTCAAGGGCCAGGGAGCACAGACATTTCCCAGTGACTCCACTCATTTACAGTGATGCCGAGAACAGGGATGTTAGCAGGTATCCTGGGAATCTGACTCAACTGGGATTATGGACTCCTCCCTCACAGCCCACAAGGAAGCAAAGTGAACTATGGCATGTCTTGGGCACTCTCTCAATGCTGTAACAACATCTCTGAAACTCAAGGCCAAGCAGAGCAGGATGCTAGCTCAGACAAAGGCAGAGCAGCACTGGAGCTTCACCTCAGGGCCAGCACTTGGGATTCCCTCCTGGAAAATAACTAAGCCATCAGACAGTGGGTGTCTTTTGATAAAAGAAAGGTATTTTGCTAGGACACAGGTCCTAGTACCAGGCATCTGCAGTTCAGTGTCAGTCTGGCTGGACCTTCACACGAGGCTGGCACCTAGCCCACAGCATCCCACACCACCTCACTGGGGTGACTGGGAAGACTCCTTTGTGATCACAGAGTATTTGTACCTTTTTGAAACAGACCATTTGCTTCCCACAATAGTGGTAATACCTCAGCTCAGTGGCAACCACACTGCTAAGATTTCTCGTGTTACAGGCATTTTATAAGCCACGTAATCCAGACAGAAGAGAACAGGAGCTTTTCCAAAAGCCATCCAGCCTGCACAGAGTGAGAGGGCTCGGTGCCACCAAGCACAGCAAGCTGCAGCTGAACCCCCCTTCAGCCAAGTGCCCACTAGGAAAAGGGCTGAGACACCACTGTTACATCTCCAGGAGTCCTCTGCCAGGTGGGAAAAGTTACTGGAGCAAGGAGAGGCATCTGCACATCCATGTTCAAGCTGTCAAGGTTAGACATGGGGTTCATGCAAAATCCTGGGGCTCCCCAGGGACACAGAAAAGCACTGAAAAGGCCAGTTGGCGTGGATAGGGAAGGGTGCTGTCCTGTCTGCACTGCAGACAAGGCCCCATGTTTTGAGAGATAGGGGACACAAGTTAAATAAAACATACATCAATAGAAAACAGATGGAAACAAATTATTTCACCACTACAGAACCACAGGATTCGGGGACAAAAGGTTTACTTCCTCTCCTGTTGCGCTGGAATATCATTACTGACGCTGGAGTTCAGAGCAAACAGCCTCCCATGGAGTGTGGGGAAACTCGAGGTCAGTCCTGCAACATTTCAAACCTCTTATTAAGAAACCAAAAAAGCCACACAAAACCATTTGGCCAACATGTTGCCGCATTTCCATTGTGTTCCAAGCAGCTTCAATCATTTGGCTCTCTCTATGGACCTCACAAACTCCCTTCTCACTTGAACTCCTGGAGATAACCAAGTATCAAGGAATGGTGGGACACCTGTGAATATACCTGCCCCAGACCCTTCCTGAAGTCCATGACAGCACCAGCACTGGACAGTGACCTCTCAGGCCTCTGCCCTGCCCTCTCTACTTCCTGCCTTCCCTCACACCTTGCTTTCTCTCCCAGCTGGATTGCTGCACCCTGAGGATTCAGAGGGAAGCCAGGAGATAGGAAGCAGGGTTCAGACACCAGGTGAGAAAACACAAGGGAAGAGATTGTTTTCTTACTTCTTTGCATGATGCCACCCTCCAGGCCAGTTAATCGCTACCTTGCACTTGCCATCCAGCAGGCACTGGGCTGCAGTGATGGTGGCTCCTCCCACGGCCGCTGCGTACTCAAAGATCCCTTCAGTGGCTGGACAGTCATAACCTGCAGGTAGGAGTCCACATGTCAGGCACAACAGGCCTTTTCCTCCAGGGGAAGAAGATTCCTTTTGTTTGAGCCATCTTCAGCTGCAGCTCTGACCTGTTCCAAGCACAATGCAAAAGTCACAGCACAAACCCTCACAACAGCTGTCAGGCTTGGGCTCACACAGCAAATTTAGGGGGCCTGAGTCGGAATAAAGTTGTGGTGGGTTTGTGTGGTAAGGTGTTCCTAGTGGGGAGGCTGCAGGTGTGGCTTCTGTGAGGAGACACCAGGAGCTGCCCCTTGTTGGACAGAGCTCCAGGACAGACCTGCCTCTGGGCAGGTTGAGGCCATCAGCAATGCGGGCAGAGCCTCTGGAAGAACATATCAAACCAAGGGTAAAAACCCCTGTGCAGCATCTGGGAGAGAGGTGAGAGTCTGTGGAAGAAACTGCAAGCACCACGTCAGCAGGAAAGGAGGGGCAGGAGGTACTCTGTGCACTGGAACTGAGATTCTCCTGCAACCCACGGTACAGACCACAGTGAGGCAGCTGTGACCCTGCAGCCCATGGAGGTCCACAATGAAGCAAAGATCCACTCAGCCCCTGGAGGACCCTATGTCCCAGGAGCAGGGGAACGTGCCTGAACAAAGCTGAAACTCCATGGAAGGGACCACACTGGAGCAGTTCCTGAAGGACTGATACCATGGAAAGGGACCCACGCTGGAGCAGCCTGTTCCTGAAGGACTGATTCCATGGGAGACCCACACTGGAGCACTTCTTGAAGAACTGCTGCCCGCAGGAAAGACCCATATTGGAGAAGTTCATGGAAGATGGTACCCTGTGGGAAGGACCCTATGCCAGAGCAGGGCAAGAGTGAGGAGGAAGGAGCAGCAGACAATGTGTGAACTGACCACAACCCCCAATTCCTGTGCCCTTACACTGCTTGGAGTGGGAGGTGAGGCAGAAAGTAGAAGATATGTGAGTGAAGTTGAATCTAGGAAGAGAGGTAGATGAGTGGGATGGTGATTTCAGTTTTGTTTTCAATTCTCAGTATCCTACTCTGTTATTAATTGGCAATAAATTGAATTAATATCCCTATATAGAGTCTGTTTTGCTGGTGACACTAACAGAAGAGTGATTTCCCTGTCCTTATCTTGATCCACAATTCCTTCCATTGTATTTTCTCCCCCACCCTATTGAGGGTGGGAAGACAGTGCATCTTGGTGGGCAGATTAACTTCCCATAAAAATCAACAATCCAAATGTTTCTTTGCACTTGGTTCATTAACAGATGTGTCCTGAACCAAATCCTGAGCTATGTGCCTGGCTTGCCCAACCTACTGGTCCCACGTACCAAACTCAAAAACACCCGCTCTCAGTTCTCTGGCTACTCAATCAGGAAAGCCCTGGCACTGTCACTGATGCACCTCCTCCCTAAAAACAGACATCCACAAAGGAGACAGGCCTAGGTAAACTGCAGGCCTGTATCTAGAATATGATCATCACTTACTCCTACAGCATCCCCCCAGGTGCTGTTCCCAACAAGGCATGATCCTAGGGCTGCTCCTCTGCCTGCAGACAGAGCAGCTTCAGGAGCGTAAAGTCTACAGGAGACACGTGAGACCAGAACAGAATCTACACCTCTGCCTCAATGCTGGGTCACTCCTCCTGTTCCTGAGACCAAGACAGTGCCCATAGCCACTTCACCTGCTCTCCCACTGCACTGCTCAGCCTGTCTCAGGTCCAGCTGGGCAAGAGTCCTCTGATCAAGACATAAGCCAAATCACCAGGCAGACAGCAGCCACCCTGGTCCCTGGCCACAGTTCCAGGCACGCCCTCCCCACAGCAGCCTGGCAGCAGTCAGTCCCAGCTCCATCCTGAGGGCAGTCAGAGCCTTCTGACCTGTCCTAGAGCCTCAGAGCAGCAAGCAAAGAGCGCTGGTCCGGGTCAGCAAGGGACAGTCCAAGCTGCACAGAGCAGTGTGAGGCTGGCTGTACCCTCTGCCAGCACCAGGGAAAGCATCAGCCTGTCAGGCGCCTGCTGGGGTTCAGCAACACCCTGTCAAGAGCATTTCCCACCACAAACAAGCCCAGCATCCCCCTGAGCTCACCACTCTAACTGCAGCTCCAGCAAAAAGAGCATCCTGGCCCTGACATTCAGCTAAGCTCTCACTGAAGACACACGTCCTTACCCAGTCCATACTCCACGGACTCCGGGTGGTCATCATCCCCCTCCTCACTGACCTTCTGCAGGTGCTGCAGGTAAGCATCTGTGTGGAAACTTGCCATCTCCTCCATGGAGGCCACTTTTGGCTTGACTATCCTGGGCAGAGAGGAGGAAGGGAGCATGTCAGGACAGGAGGCTCTAGGGTTTGGCTGGAGCTCCCAGCTTTAGCCTTTAACCTGGGATCCTTCTTCGGGAAGTTACTGGGGTAAAAGCAAACAAAAATCCCTCTTCCTCTTGCACTGGACTGACAATCAGGTAAGTGAGCCACCCACAAGGCACAAGGCGATCTGTGCTCCACCAGACCAGGAGGGTAACCACAAATTACACCTGCCACCACAACTGTGCTCCTGTAGTAAAACAAGCATCTTCCTCAGATCCCAGAAACACACACTGTGGGGGCTCCTACAACGGCGCTGCCAGCGGGGACAGCGTGAAACCCAGAGTCAATCAGCACCTTCCCATAAGCTTAGCGGGGAAGAAAACATCCCTCCACAAAGAACGGGAGCCACTTACTTCATCTGGTCGAGCAAGCAATACGCTTCGATCAGCGAGTGCACCATGCTGGCCTAAAGAGAAGAGCACCACCGTGAGAGCAGCAGGGGCAGCACCCGGGTGGGCTGAGGGGGCCGAGGGTCCGCACCGAGCTGTGGCCGAGCCTGTCCCGCACCAAGGCCGGCACTGGGGCCGGGCAGGCACCGGGACGGAGCCAGGACCGGGCAGGGCATCCCGGCAGGGCCCCGCCGTGTCCCGGGCAGAGGCAGAGCCGCGCTCGGCTCCAGCGCCGCTGCCGGGGCCGCTGTGGCCCCACACCCGCTCCCCGCTCCCACCCGAGCCCCGCCACGGCGCTGACCCGCTTGGGCACTTTGCAGAGGGAGTCGCAGAGGGCCAGGTACTCCGGGCTGTACACATAGACCGGCGGCGCCGGCCCCGCGGCCATCGGGGCCCTCACGGCCGGGCCCGGCGCGGCTGCACGGGCGGCGCCGGCCCCGCGGCCCGCCGGGAGCTGTGGGCCCGCCCTCCGCCCCTCCCTCCATCCCCGGCAAGGACGGGCCTCACGGTGGTGTTAGGCGCTGTTTTATTGCGGGCCCCGTGCAGCTCGGGGTGCTGTTTAGTCTCTAAAACCGCAACGCTGTCAGGAGAATGGCCCCAGGGGCGCCGCGGCTCCAGCGCTGCCCCGCTCCAGGCCCCTCTGCCCGGGGCGGGCAGGGCCTCGCGCGGAGGGAGCAGCACACAACAGCCGCTGCCCCCAGAGAGCAGCCGGGCTTGAGGCCAGACCCACCTGGAGATCGCAACCCACAGGAACACACACAGGAAAACTCCCCGGCTCTGGAGCCAGCCCGATACGCAGCGGAGTGGTTGATCTCTGCGTCAGAGCCACGCCGGGGAGCAGCACGGTGTTGGCACATGGCACAGGCACTGTCACCCTCCCACCGCGAGAGGCAAGTTCAGCTGGTGGCCGTCACCCTCTCGGAGCCCAGCTGTGGCATCCACCTGGCTAAAACCATGCCCTTCCTGCTTGCCCGTGGATGTGGCCACCCTGACCGAGCTCCCATCCAGGCCTGCAGGTGCAGGGAGTAGCCAGGGCCCTTCCCTTGGGAAGGAAGGCAGTGGGGAGAAGAGCTGTGTTCGGTGTGGCCAAGGGGACGATGATCTGCTCAGCCCCGGGGCTGAGCTGTGAGGGCACGGAAAGGTTAAAGAGCATCAGGAGTCTGAGAGAAGCTGCTGGAAACAGGTTCTGCCCTCCCTGACAGAGACAGGAGCAGCCACCCAAAAATACACGTTGAAGTGGATCCTGTATCCATCCCTGCCAGGTGAAGGCAGTGACAAAGGAAAGGAGTGGGTGGAGGCAAATCCCTGCCTTGCCCACCTCGCCTCTCCACATCCCTCTGTACAGCAGGTATGAAGCTCTGGCTGTGGAGGGCCAGGCAATGAATGATGTGCATTTTAGTCCATCTGCACCCGAGGTGTTGCCACGGCTGTGATACCCCCCCAGACCATGGCAACCTCCACGAGACAGACGGGGAAGAGCTGTAGATTACTCTTTTCTGAGGGGCACAGAGGGTCCAATATGCCACACAGTCCTTTTAGGGAAGGCTGCTGCCTCCCTGGGGCCCAGGTTATTAAGGACAGCATTGGGAAACTTCCCAGCCCTGTTCAGCCTTTGGACTGTTACCCACTGCTGCTCTTCCATGTGGTCGGTAATGAAGCTGCAACATGTAGTCCAAGGGAAATCAAGAGACTGCAGGGCCTGGGGATGGTTGGTAAGGAATTCTGGAACACAGGTTCTTTCCTCCATCTCTCCAGTTGTGGGCAGTGACAGTGGAAGAGACGGACCCAGTCTGTTTAATACATGGTTTGGTGGCTGGTGTCACTGCCACAATTTCAGATTTTTCAGTAACAGGCCAGGCTGCACAGCCCTAGGCACGCTGGTGTTGGATAGGATTCACCTTTCCCAAACAGGGGAAAGGGGTCTTTGCTCAGAGCTAGTGGGGCTTACTGACAGCTGTAAACAAGTCTTGGAGGGGAACAGGCATATTATCAGGCTAGTCTGTAACACGCTATGGGACATTCCAAGGTCAGAGGGTGCAAATGTAGGTCCTCAGCCTGTTGTTCCATGTGCTGGATCCACTGGAGTACACGTGAAGTCTTAGGACAGTGAACCAGGGGAGGCAATAGGAGTCAACAGGGAACCCTACTCCATCACTTTGTGGCACACATGCCTGATCTTCAGGAGTCCAAGTGCACCCTCCTGTGTGGGGGCTGAACTCCAGAACAGAATGGAGCAGGAACCCACTATGTCCCCACCCCTCTCTGTGCCAGGCTGGGGGAGCTGGGGCCAAGGCCAGAGATGAGCATTAAGAGCATAGCTGTGATTGCACAGGTTAACACCAAGCAGCCAGCTCAGAGCTGCTTCAAAGGGCACGTGTGAACTCAGGAACCTGTGACCTGGCCACTAGCACTGCTGCTAGGGACAGAGTAGATGGCACAGAGGGGTTGCCACCAGCATGTCTCAGCCAGCCAGAAGCCCTGTGCTTGCATCTTGGTGGCAACAGGGATCCTGGCTACCACAACCTCCACAGCTCCACACACAGCTCCGCACACAGGACCCCCGAGCGAGGGATGATGGGCTGCCAACTTCCAAGCAGCACAGCTGTGGCTGGACTGGACCATTTTGATTTTGGGTGTGCTAGGACAGAGGCTCAGGCATCATCCCCTATTTTTCTAACAAAGCTATTCCAGCAGCAGCAGGAAGAGTAAGAGCTCCAGCCTACACTAGTATAAATCCAGCAGACTGGAATAAAAAGCAGCACAGTTAAAACACAGTTAAAAACTGCAAACCTGCTGGAGGCAGGGAGAGCGTGAGCTGGTCAGGGAGCACTGCAGTGCTGAGCACACAAGTCTGGTCAACTCCCTCCAACAGAGGTCCCTCTGGGGGTGATGTCTGAGGAGGAGCCACACAGGCAGATACTTCTAACACAAGCAGGCTTCAAAACTCAGCCTTTTCCTTGATCTGCAGGCCACATGTCACTTTAGAACACATGCCTCCTGCAGAGCTCCTCAGAGGGCTGCTCACCCACTGAGGCACCACGGCTGGGAGGAGAGATGGCCATGCCAGCTGCCTGCAAACTAATCTAGTGTTCATCTTTACAAGCTGTATGAAACAACCCTCCCGCAGCATCTGCAGCCCGGTGAGGAGCTGTGAGAACTACTGCATGGAGCAGCCGTCTGCGGGCAGGAAGTCGTACACGTACAAAGCCACCGACTTGGACAGGTAGGTCATGGTGCCAAAGCGGCCGCTCGGAGCACTGTCGTACAGCAGGCTGCAGATGCCTGTCGCAGGATCCCTCTCCAACATGTGGTCATCAGCGCCCAGGGCTTTCTGCATTTTGGACAGGGAAGGAGAAAGGCAACATTAGGAATAAGGGCAACCCCCTCATCAGCTTCCACACCGAGCACCTTCCGTTGCACTCACAGGTCTGACACATTGACAATGAGCAGTGAGAGGAGGACACTACAGGTTTGCTGTGCCCTATGAACACAATGGGGACAACAGGCAGGGCCCTCCAGGTGGGTGAGCCCATTGCAGCTGTGGGGAATGCAGCCGGGTGAGGCTTGGCCCCTACCTGCTCCTCATAGAAGAGGTCATTGGCTCTGTGCAAGATCTTTTCCACAGCTATGATGCCACCAATGGTGTGCACCTCCATGTCCACCAGCATGGTGAGCACCAAGATAGCTTCCACCAGCAGCTGCCTGTACTCTGGCTGAGGCACACGGTTGAGGACAGACTCCACGTGCACTGCAAACTTCATTTCCCCTGGGGTCATCTATGAGGAGGTAGAAAGAAGTGTACCAAGAGCACCGTATCACCAGCACACGTCCTAAGCTATGCTAGGCACTCACCCAGGGCAACCCAGCACCCAGCAACAACCCACGTTTCCCCTTCACATGAACCTCCTACCTCTCTGGTTGTTGAAGAGGGGAGAACAAAGCCCTCCACAGAGAGGCCATGGCACTGCAGAACAAGGAGAGATCATGGTTATGGCTTGAAGAAGCACTAGGACACATAGATCCAGCCTACAAACTCACTCCAACTTGAGCACTGGTGCATATTGCTCCTACCCCTCAGCTCTGCCTCCTGAATCAGCACAGCATCACTCCTTTCCCATCGTTTCAACATCAGCTGGAGCCCCTCTGCACAGGGCTCTGCTCCCTGGCTCACCATCCTCAGCATGAGCTCCTTCAGCTGTGGCTCCAGCCCTGCCCCTGTCTGGCTAATGCTCCCCTCTGCAAAGCACAAGATGAGGTAGCTCCTACATGACTATGAGGCAGTTCCAGGTCCTCCCCAGCTTTCCAGGGCCAGCTGCAGGCCTTGTCCATGAAGCACATATCTACACAACATCAAGGACCAGCCCCAAGTGTCTAAGTTCCCCTGGCAAGACTCATTCCTGGGACCACAGGCTCATATGCATGGAGATGCACCAGCTGCATGCCCTACTCACCTTCTGCAGGACCCTCCAGACCTTCTGGTAGAAGCCCACAGGGACACGGTTGAGGGCCCCATCCAGCCGCCGCCTCCGCTGCCACTGGCCCTGCCGGCTGTCCTTACTGCCGTGGTCTTCCAGCATTCTTGAAAAGGAGTCCTTGTCCAGCAGCTCCGCGTGCCTAACAGACTGGACAGACAAAACAAGGACCACAGAGACTGCTGCAAAGTTAAATACCCCACAAGAGCACAGCCTGCTGCTGCTTAAGGGCTTATGGTTCTTCAGTCTGACAGAGCTGCCACCCCCTTCCCCCAGCAAAGCCCACCCTCCAGCCCCGGCTCCCCACAGCACCCCCCAGAGCACAGCTCCTTCCCACAGCCACACACAAGACAGACCCCACACATGCATCCAACAAACACAGGTTACCAGACAGGACTTGAGGTCGGTGTCCCCGGACTGCAAACTGAGGGGCTGAAGGAGAAAGGGAGAGAAGGAAATCAGACTGTGCCAGAGCCCAGCAGCGGTCACAGCAAGCGGAGCAGCAGCAGCACAGATCAAGCTCAGGTCACAGGGCAGTTATCCCAGGCCTATAGTTAGCTGGAGACGGAGTTTTGAGAGGAAAGCTGCACGAAGTCCCACATTACCATAAGAGGGGAAGGATTGTACCAGGGCATGGAGCAGCTGCAGGGCCCTACATGCTGGTGCTGCGTGAGCAGAGGGTTTGTGCTGGCCTGCACACAAGAGCAGAGCTGCCACTCCTCTGCTGGCATGGGCAGGGTTTTAGTCTTAGGCAGACAGGAGGGCCAGTAGCAAGGTCAGTGCCCACACACGACCCTCTGCAATGTCAGGTTTCACGATGCAGCAAAAGTTGGCCGTAAACCTGCTGCGTCAGCCTGGTCCCTGCAGGCCCTGTCTCTTTGAGGACAGGACCCCTTCTAGAGCTCAGGACTCCTCTGGACACGTGCCAGGCACATGAGGAGGTCCTTGGCACTTGTAGCTGAACAGAAGTCTCTTCCCCTAGAGAAGAAGTAGTTGAGGCTACAGGCAGGATCCAGCGAACTGTCTGGCAGGGTCACTACCGGTCATGGCACTGGAAGCATCGTGCCATCCCACTCAGCAGATTTTGTGAGTATAATGGAATGTATTTGTCCACAGCAGGTCTGGAGCACAGCTCCCAGCTGACTGTAATGGCAGTACACCCATGGCTCAGGGAAGCTTTCCTCCCTCCTAACCCAAACACAGCAGGTCCCACTGCAAGGGGAGCTCCTGTGGGCCAGTGCCAGCCTTGGGCCCCCACAGCACAGTAAGCCATGCTGACCTCTTTCCAGGGAGCCAGCCTCCTTCCCTGTCCTGAATAGAGCAGCCCTGAGCCTGCCTAGATGGGGGAAGGCAATTCATTGTTGCAGCAGCTGAGGGAAGCTCATTGATTTATGCATGCAGGAAAGCTGCCCTGGTGCATGGCATGAGGGGCAAAAGCTGAGGCTGCAGGACCAGGGGGGCTTCACCTTACTCGCAGGAAGAGACTGCCTACGTTTATCCAACTGCTGCAAGAGAAGAAGGAAATGAAGGTTCTGCTGTTGGAAAAGGCCCACCAAGATGCTAGCCACACCTGGGACAGTGCGTGGTTCTCCCACCCCTGAACCTTCTCAAGCACTCCATGCTCCCTCTGCACTGCAGAGCAACCCCCACCCACTGATTTACCCCAGTTCTGTCCCCAGGGCAGGACTAGAGCCAAAATTAGCTCCTACAATCAGCTGGGATCTCTTCCACTCTTTTGCCAGTTCTGCCTGGTTTGTAGCTGTTTGTCACCCACAAGACCTGTCACGAGCAGCCTGCACTGCCTGCTCTCACCTGTTTGATTTCACTTTTCAGCCTGACTAGGCCGGAGCGCTCAGGTTTGGTGGCCCCACCAGCCCCCACGTCACAGATGGAGACAGCAGTGGTGAGTGATGAGTCCACTGAACGCACTGGATGGGAAGAGAGGTCTAGAGTGGGCACCATGGCTCAGGGCATGGCTGCCCCTTGTTGCTGCCCAGGCACTGGCACCTCTGCATGCCCTTGCCCTCTATCCCAGCAGCATCAGAGATCCATGAGAACAGCACAGAACTGAATAAATTCAGACCTGACCAGGTCAAGTGCCAAACTAAGCAAAACTCAAACAGCCACAGGGCTCAATTCCTGGAAATCACTCAATACTACCCTTATGAAAAGTACAGCTGCTTGCTGGACCCCTGCAGTGCAGAAGCAGCTGTGCTGAACATGAGAGAGGACAGGGACATGTAGATCTGGCTGTGCTCTGCACCAGGACCCAGCTTTGCCCAGAGATCCCCTCTGCTGAGAGACTCACCACTCTTTTCCACCCCAAACTCCTTGCCAGAGAGGATGTGGTAAAGGAGGCTCTTCATGTCTGATGGGCTGAGATTCATCAGGTTCTCTGTGGCTTCTCCAGCTAGAGAGAACAGAACTGGGATTTTGTACCCTGCCTCACAGTTCTAGAACATTTCTACCCTGCACGCTGGTCTGTGAGCAGGGGAAGCACTGACACAGGTGCTCATCCTCCAAAGATACACTAGCTCCAGCTGTTGCCTACAACAGGGATTCTTCCCCATGCCAGCCTAACACATGCCAGGATGGCAACTACAGTGCAATCACTCGCCTGTCCTGCCCAAGAACAGGTCCAGCTCCAGACGCTGACACTTCCATGCAGGGTCTTGTCCTTGCCTGAGCTGCTGATTTTTAACAGTACTCCTTTCTGGCTGACAGACCCCAAGCATCACAGCACCCACCCCAGCTGGGGTACCATCCCCACCACACATACCTGAGCAGTGCAGGGAGAGCGCCAGCTCTGTTGCCATCACCTGGATGATGAGCCCAATGCGGATGCGGAACATCTCAACGAAGAGTGCAGGCTGTGTGCGTATGTACATGGCCAAGTACACCATGATCTCCTGGAGGGGCAGAGGCAGATCACCCCACTGCTGCTCACCAGGGCAGACACACAGCTATGGGGTCCCCTGACACCTCATCCCCTCACCTGGGTGAGGATGGACACACTGAGGTTCTTCTCACTGGCTTCATCAATGAGGCGAACGAGTTCCTCGTAGGGGATTGGGCTGAGGCGTGAACAAACAGTAGAGCAGGTGAGAGGCAGCAGAGCAAGCCCTGCATGCCCCGTGTCTGTACAGCCCCAAGAGGAAACATACAGGCTGAGGACAAGCGACTCAGGGCCACTCCTGCCCGCAGACCCTGGAGCAGCAGGCTCACATCCAGACCCAGCCCAGCACGCTGGTGGAGAGAGAGGTGCCATACTCACGTGGAGATTGTCTTCTCACGTGGCTCTGGGGGCAGCCCCACTGTCAAGTGCTTCTGGTGAGACAGGAGGTCAGTGCAGGCCTGGGGACAGAAAGGGTCAACTCCAGCCATTGTAAACTGAGGGTCTGGGGGCTCAGCACAAGGCAGAGGGAGACAGAGCTGATGCAGCCACGGTTCACCTGCTCACTCTGCTGCCTCCTCCCCGACAGACCTCAGCCCACCAGAGGCTGGCTGCACAGCTGTTACCTCATCCAGAGCTTCAACCTTCTTCTTGAGGATGCCAGAGATGTAGCGGATCAGGGCCCACTGGCGTGTCTCCCCCACTCGCACATACAGCTCAGTAAGGAGCTCCTTGACAGTGGGGCCAGGCTCGCTATCAAGCCCTGTGTGCCACTCAGGCCCCCTGCAGTGAAGGAGGTGCTGGGTTATACACAGCAATTTGCCAGTGGCAGCTCCCCAGCCAGCCTCCGCTGGGCTGTGCCAACCCCCTCTCTGCTCAGTGTGCCATTGGGACACAGAGTTCCTCCCACCTGAGGATGTGGAGCATGTAGAGGATGTCTGCTTGCTCCTGCAGTGTGGGGCAGATGCGCAGCTGGTCCACCAGTGCCTTGCAGTCCACGTTGCCATCCTCATCACGGGGCAAGTTCATCTCTGCATAGAGTGCATGGCTCTGGGGAAGGGAGACCCATGCTGCTGGTTAGCACCACCAGCACCCTGCCCCAGATGGAGCCAAGGACATTCACCCATGGACAGTCCCCCCGTAACAAACATCGACCCTTCCTCGTGCAGTCCTGCAAGGACACTATGGCTTTACCTGAAAGGATAGCAATGCTCAGTCTGGGAGGGATAGGGCTCACCTTGCCATCTGTGTCGTGCTGGGAGGGTGAACTCAGCAGCTTAACCGACTGCTGGGACGTCTGGAAGATCTTGCTGGGGACATACAACCCAACATCTAAAAAAAAAAAAGCAAAGGTTGGTGGAGACAATTTTGACTCCAGTTACCACTGCTGTGCCCCAAACAACCCCCCCAGACACCTGACACTGCTCCCCAAGCAGCCCCTGAAGAAGTCAGCTATGGGAGAAGCAGCCCTTGCCCACCCCTTCAGAGAAACATTGCAGGGAGCTGCCATCCCTTATCATTCAGCAGTTTCCATGGTGCTGCCCAGGCACCAACTCCAAGATATTCCATGGCCAGGACTAACATAAGGGACACAAAGCTGTTCTGCAATCCATGGGGACCTCAGCATCACACAGCTGGGAAAGATCCCAGAGCCCCTCAGCCTCACCCCTGGGCTTGAGGGAAGGTGTGGAGGGTGCTGGAGTGACTCACTCTGAACATGAAGGTCCTTGGCCTTGGAAGCCAGGGACATGAGGTCCCGGGTGGTGTGGACAGCAGCCCGGAAGCGGCCCAGCCCTCCCCGCTGGGCGGTGGGAGGCAGGTTTGACTGGGGGGTCGTGTGCTGTAGCAGGTGGTCCAGGTACTGAGTAACCTCATCATAGGTGTCCTCTGGAAGGAAAAGCAGCAGAGCAGGGGTTCAGCCACTCTGTCCTGGGGCAGCCCCAGGCCCAGAGAGCTCCCAGCTGTGTCTCGGCAAGGACAGAGCTTTGCTGGCTGCACAAATCGACAATGTGAGACCAATGCCAGCAGCCAGGTGGACAGACAGACAGTGCCAGCAGCCAGGCTCAAAGAGCACTGCAGCCATGGCATCCCTGCTCCTGCATGACTCTGCTGCCTGGGAAGAGTCATGGCTGGGGCTCCCTCCAAGTCCCATCTGGACAAAGGAAGCAATGGGCCTGCAGCATATACCTGGTCCAAGCCTGTGCCAGGAGTGTCCCACTCAGACCCTGTGGTGAAACCCTCACACTCCTTCCCTTCAGAGGCACAGTCGGGGTCAGCCTGTCCAAGCAGAGACCACTTAGAAGCGTCCCAGCCTAGCAAGGGCATCTTCCAAGAAGGACTGTATCACGGGAGCAAGGCAGGGTGGGCTTTGCAACAGTTATTTCTAAATAGGAGTTAGAGTTCTGGCTCCTGCCTTGCTCTTTGCCCATCCTCGAGCAGCTCCAACTGCTCTCAGTGCCACATCAAGAGAACCAGAGGCACCACATGCTAACAGCAGCATGGAAGAGGGTGCTCAGAGGCCAGGTTTCTCTCAGCCAGGAGGTAAAACTGAGGGGGGAGATACTCCCAAGGAAACACAGCACTGTCAATGCCCTTCCAGTGGGCCAGGGCTGCTCTCCAGCTGGCAAACTTGGAGGTGTGTTGGCCCCAGGAGGTGAGCTCCAGGCTGCACCTGAAGCAGCATGGCATCCCCTTGAGGGAATGCCTCATGCCAGTGCCTGAAGGCTCGGCTGGAGGAGTCCTCCAGGCAACAGGCTTGGGAACAGCCTCCTGCCTGGCTGCAGCATTTTACCACAGGACGAACTTAAAATTGAGGATCTTTGAGATGCTGTAGAAAGGCCAGGCACACCTTTCCCCTGTCTCCCACTGGGGCTGGAGGGGAAGCAGACACCTTGGACACACACAGATGCAGCCTGTAAGGAAGCTGCAGGCAAAGTGAGAGAAGGGCAAGAGAAATGAGCACTCAAGAGTCCCAGGAGTGCAGACACTGGCTGCAGGAGCTGCAGAAGCAGAGCAGATGGTGATGATGACCAGTGCTAGGTCACGCAGGAGGAGATGTCCCCAGGCCTGCTTGCAAGGGGAACAGCAAAACTTTCACCCTGTCATGGTCCCAGCACAAGGCAGGTCCCTCATGCTCTGATGGGCCAAGGCACTCTCAGGCACCGTCTACACAGCAACAAGGATTCAATTTGGCACCCACTGGAGCCTTGCTGCCCAGAGAAGGCGCAAAGGCTTTGGGAAAAACACAAAGACTGCTTAAGGACATGGTGGCTCTTCCCCACCACTTTGGTCACTGTGCCATCACCTTGCACTCCCACTTGTGCACCAAAGACCCTCAGCCACATCTCCCAGGTGGAGGTAACCTGCCAATCCTTCGTCTCTTCCCTACAAATGCCAGAGCCGCTCGTTCCAGACAAGGCTGACAGAGGGTCACATGGGGACATGGTGAAAACCCAAGCATATGGATGCTAGCAAGGAGGTTGGGTGTTACAGGTTTAAGGGCGAGTTTGGCATTTGCCCCCCCACAGCAGCAACTGGCCTGTTCTCCCTTACCATCCTCTGCTACCTGCAAGCCATGCAGCCACTCTTTGGTGTCTAGCTTCTCAAAGCTGTCCCTGCTGAGCCTGTAACTCTCAGCAAAGACCTTACCCTCTGGCCCAGGGTCCATAAAACTGAGGTGTGTTCGGCATGACGTTGTCAGGAACTCCGACAATTTACCCGTCTGGATCCTGGGCAAGAGATGAGGAGGTCACATGGAGAGGAAAAGGGAGGCAATACCCTTGGCTTTACCTCCTGAGTCCAGGGGAGGCCCTTTGGCAGGGAGGGACACTCACCAGGACCATACACACATTGGTGTCTGCTTTAGTGTCTGCAACTCCTTCAGCCACAGGTGGGCATGGAAGGGCTGCTCAAAAGCTATTAGAGGGATCCTGCAGCTATAGGTTTGATGACATGAAGAGCAATGTCCTCTCTTTCATCTCCTCTGTTGGGACTGTAGCCCCGGAGCACACTGACAGCCTAGCACACCCCAGTGTGTCCTCCCCAGCTTGTTCCCCCACAACCAACACTCTACTCAACAGGTAGCCTCATAACCAGGCTCTTGAAGGCCACCAGCCCTTTCCCTCTTGCACCCCAGGATGCTGCACTCACCTTGCACCACCGAAATACCCGTCCTGCAGCTTCTGCAGCGTTGCCAGCAGTGTGGGGTGCACAGTGTTGCCAGTTTCATCTGCCAGGAAGAGGCACAGGCAGTCAGGCTTTTCTGCTCAAACTGGCTCTCAGAAGGTAACCCAGGGCCACATGGGCATTGGGGCACTCAAAGCACCATGGCCAGACCCTTGCTTTGGGGTACACAAACAGGCTGTGGTACCAAAGCACCACCCAAAAAGGGAAATTCTGGACTGTCCAGGCTGGATTCCAGGAAAACTAGGCTAAGATGCACTCCAGGATCCTGGGATTTCACCTTGGGTTGAAGCTGACAGTACCAGACAGCAGCACCCAACAGGCCTCTGCTCTCTCCCTGCCTTTCACATGAGGCAGCAGAGAGGGATGGCTGCTCTCAGGGGCAGGAGGCACCACACCAAAGGGCATGCTCAAGATACTAAGGGAATTTCAAGTACACAGGGAGAGCCAAAATGCCTGAAAGCAGAACAGTCACTTCCCTGTACCAGGCTCATGGGGAAGCTGCAAGCTGCTGCAGGCAAGCCATTTCTGGTCTGCACCATTGCAGAGCTCTTTGCTCCTCCCTGTCATCTAGGAAAGCCTTTAGCAGTTGATCCATCTTAGTGAAGAGTCACGATGCAGAAAGAGACCCAAGAACCCTCCTACAGGGGAATTGCTTTTTTGGTTTTGCTCCCAAAAGGCCTTCCCACAAACCAAGTTGTAACTCCATGCCAGCAAGCAGCCATTGAGCTGCAGGCACTAGTGCCTGGCAGGCAACCCTGTGAGCTGCCAGGCCAACTGCCCACTTGGCGTGGCTCCTCTGAGCGGTAAGCTCTTCACAGGACACTGCTGGCTGCTCCAGCCCCACCATGTCCCCATTAGTGAGCCAGTCACATATTTGCCCACCCCCTTCCTCCTGCAGAGGCTGCTTCCCAGGGCTGCTCTAGCCAAACGCCTTGCAAGGCTGAAGGATCTATACCGAGCATGGTGTGGGAGACAGGGAAGGTGATGGTTGGTCGCCCAGTCATCCTCCAGCGGCTGCAGAGGTAGGAGAGGTCTGTCCTCAGCATCTCCACAATCATCTTGTTGTCAAGAGGGAGGTAGAACTGCTGCTGGTCTATGAACTGTGAGTACAGCAGGAGATGTGAGCAGCCCTTCCTGGAGCCATCAGGTCCTTATGGTGCCACCCCCATCTTCCCACAGGCACTCAGCCCAGCCAGCCATCCCTTGCACCCAGAGGACAAGCTCTTTGCACTGACAGCTCATCCCACCTTACTTGGCAGGTGCCAGTACCGTCTAACAAGGGACCCTCAACCCCACAGCACTACAGACCACTCACAACTGTGAGGAAGTAACTAATCCCACAGCTCAGCAGCAGCATTTAGGCCTCATCCTGCTGTCCTTGTCAGAGTGAGCAAAGAGATTTTCACCCAATACTGATCATCAAATAGCCTGCACACAGCCAGAACCACCAACTGTGCTGCCTCATGCCACAGAGGGCCACACCTGAGAATAACTCAAGCACTCAGCCAGTGGAGAAACTTCCTGCCCAGTTGCAGATCACATAACAGCTGGGAATGAGTCCATGCAATGTCACCCACCTGTGGGGTAAAGGTAAAGATGCTCTTCCTGATTTTGTAGAGCTTGGAGGTCCCAAGGACACCCATGTGCCGATAGGGCCGTCCAGTGAGGGACATCTGCTTGTTGCGGCCTGGGAGGGCAGGAAAAGCAGCTTTTCAGTACAAGCCTTTCCCATGAAAGTGGCTGCAGCAGCAAGGAGTGCCCTGCCTCTTGCTACCAGCCAGCAGGAAAATGCTGGTTTGTGGGTGGGATACCCCAGAACTGTGTATCAAGCCAGTACAGCTCTAAGTGACAGTGATACTCTGTCCCCAGTCCTGCCCAGTAGGCTAGAGACATGCTGAAAGAGGGCCACACAGCCTCTCCTCACTTCTGCAACACATCATACCTCCAGGTCCTTGGGGATGTCAGAAGCTAGAACAGGGCTAGGGGTGCCCCTCTGCATAGGGCTGATCCCCCAAAGCTGACAGCTCTATCAGCATTCCCATTGCTCACAGAACCCAGGATGGTGCAGCAGCAGCATCACCCCTTGCTAATGTCAGCACTGGCAGCTGCCAGGCTGCTCCCCTTGCCCATATCACACTTGGCATTTTGGTGGCCTAAATTAGCCACCAAATTAAATCACAGCAGATCAGGTGTCTCCTTTGGCTCAGGCTAGATCTCTGGTTCCTGCACAACAAGCCTGGTGCCTGAGGGGTTGCAGCATCAGGGAATATGCATGGAGAGCTGAGCAAACCCTCCCCTCACACTCAGCCCTCCTGCCCAAACTCCAGGCTCTCTCCAGCAGGGACAGCCAGGGGACCCTTCCTGTGGTCTGGCTGGCCTCCCCCATTGACATCTGGGTACAGGAACAAAAGCCCATTCCTGCCCACACCAGGTTCTTCCTATAGGGATCAAAGTCTGTCTGTCCATGGGGTGACTGTACAACGGCAATACCAAAGCTCTATCCCTGTCAGAATAACCCTGAACAGCATTGCCTGTCACCCCGTTCCCCTTAGGCACAAGTGGCTTTACCAGGCCCAGAAATGGGCAGAAGAACCCTCATCAGCCAGGTGGAGAGCAGGACAAGAGTGTCTATGAGCAGGAGTGCAAGGTGGTGGGACAGACCCTTCTGCACCCCCTTTGCTTCAGGAGCAGGGAGTCCAGCTCACCCAGCCGGGCATAGATGTGGCTGAGGATGCGAGCAGGCTGCACTCTGATGGGGTAGACGTCTTCCACAGTCTCCACGTTGATGCCCTCCTTCCTCAGGATTGCCTTGATCCCCTCTGTCTCGGCCAGGATGCACACTGTGGAGGGAGGACAGGCTGAATGCAACAGGGGCACAAGGGTGTGACAGCACTGCCCCATGCCACTGGTGGCACACCACAGAGACACAGCTGTCTGGGGTCCCTTTGGGAACCAGATCCCACTGCAGAGGTCTGCCGTACCCCTTCTAACACTCTCTACAACTAAGTGTTCCACACTGAATGGGAGGAAGAGTTCCCAACCCCTCTGCAGAGGAGGCTGCAGCAGGTGTTATTTCCCTGGGTCAACACACGGTGGAATGGAAGGACTTGCACCTCATTTTCCACCTGCCTTGCCAGGGCTGAGATGGGGCTGTACCAGCAGCAACCCAGCAAGCAGAGCCACCCCCATGAATTGTGCATGGCCAGAGTCCCCAGACCTGCCAGGCTCATGGGTATGGGACTAGTTCCTTTCCCTCACCTTGAACCACCACATCAGGCTTAGGAACAGTTGCAAACCGGCGGTTGAGGGGATCTATTTCACCAGGAGCTAAAAATCCCTGAGGAATAAAAGGTACGAGGAGATTAACATTTTGTGGGCAGGGTAGAATGGGTAATGCCTATGGACAACCTACCTTTAAGAGGTCCTGGGGGCTGGAAGTGACAACTTCCCCATGGCAGGTGGCAGCATTTGCCCCTTCAGAGCTCAGAGCCTGGCCCCACAGCTCTGCCCAGCACCCAGGGTGACCGTACCTCAGCCATCAGACAGCCCAGGATGTAAAGGGACTGTCCCCACATGTGTGGCAGCTTGCCCATAGGTATCCTGTCCACAGTGTGGGGATTCCTGTACTCCTCATCCACCTGGAAGACAAGCCAGGAGGTCAAGAAGGGATCCACAGACACAAGATGCTAGAGGAAGCCTCCTCATTCTATTTTGAAGTCCAGCAATTCAAGGCTTGAAACAAGAGCCTACAACAGCACTTGTCACAGAGGGTCCAAAACAGCCTGGCTACATTCCTCCTCTCTTCTTGGGACTGCCCCAGGCATCCATGTCAGACAACAGATCAGCTGCCCAGACCACGTTTGGTTTCCCAACTCAGGCCATTAGAAGGACTGGCATGCTCCAGGAGCACTGGGGAGATCTCTTGAATGCTGGTGAGGAGATCACCTCTCCTGTATGACCTGGGCACCAGGAGGCCACTGCTCTCAACCAAAGCCCACACAATCCTCCTCACCACTGAACAGGAGCTCAGCACCATCTCCTCAGCCCAGGCCACTCGCCCTGAGCTCTCAGAGCACTCAGCCTCTGAGCGAGCAGACTGCCAACAAAACACCCTTGGGTATGGGGGCAGGAAATGCTTTGGGGGAAAATCACTAGTTTTTATTCAATGTGGTTGTCTAACAGCTCCAAGCCTCACTTTTTATACATGAGCTTTCCATGCACTACATGTGCTACTTTACTAATATTTTGGCTTAATAAGCACTTAAAATCTAATTACCTGGTAACAAGACCAGGAGTTTCAGCAGTTGGACTTGGTCGATCCCTTCCAACTCAGAATATTCTGTGATTCTGTGAGACTCCCACTTCCCACCACAGCCCAGGATCGCTCACCTTATCCGGTGGGACACTGTACAGCTCTGGCACCAGGTGTACCCCATTCTTCCCTTTGATGAGAACCCCCTCGAGGGCTTCCCGATACTCCTGCACCTGAGGAGAGAGGAGAGGGAATCTGCTCCTGGTCATGGCTGCCCGCATCCTTCCCCTGCATGCCTTGCCTGCCAGGGATTTTCTTCCACCATCCCAGCAGGTCCTGCCTCCCATACCTGCTCCATGTTTCCACTGAAAATCCCATCAATGATCAAGTATGCCCAGAAGAGAGGCCACTCGCACTCGATGTTCTCAAACAGCTTCAGCTCAGCAGGTTCATAGTAGAGGCGTTTGGGGTCCTGTAGGTGACAGTAAGGCAGATGGTGGGTGGCAGGATCCCCTCAAACTGATAGGGCTCCTCCTCCCTGCCAAGATCCTAGTCTAAAAATGCACTCCTACCCCTCCTCTGCAGAGGATGGCCAAGACAGAGCTGAAAAGCAGTTTTACCTCCAGCCTCTCCATCAGACACCCCCCTCCCAAACCCCCTGCACTGATGATGAGGAGACTCACCCTTCCTGGAGTCTACCCTGTCCGCAGGAGAGCACCCCATAGCCCCCAGAACACCCCAGATGGTGTGCTGTTGTACAGCTATAGCAGGACATCCCCTGTGCCACACTGGGTCCCCTTTCCCTTGCCTGCTCTGCCCCAGCCCCTCAGCATCTGTCTCCTCCAGCATCATCAAGCTGGCCCAGCCAGGTGCAAGGGCTTGGGCTGGTTGTGCAGGTTCAGAGAGCAGTGTCCCTCCTGCCATGTGGTGCCACTGTAAGCCTGACACAAGAGAAGTTGTCAGGATGGAGATCTGCCTGCACTGAGTCCTTCCAGTCCAGCTGCGTGTGGTGTCGTGCCCCACAGGACCTATGCTCAACCCTCCCTGCTAACTGCTCCAACTCTGCTGCAGGGAAGGAAGAGTGCTGTCCTTGGTAGACTGTTAAGCAGAGAGGACAGAAGGAACAGATGCCTTCTACACTGCCTGCACTCCAATAACAAGCTCCCCAAATCCCATCTGACTCCAGCCAGCTGCATGCCTCTGCAGGCACTGTGTGCCTCACAGCTCCCCTTCCTGTGCCTCACAGCTCCCCAGAACTAACAGTTTGCATACTGCCAAAGCTCATGAGCACTGGGAATGTTGCACTGGAGATGCTGCTGCTTCTCTCTGGCTCTGGAGGAGGGCAGCCACACATGCTGCCTATTATGGGCAGGTCTGCAGAGGCACAGCCAAGAAGCATTCAGAGGCACTCGTGCCCAAAGGAACCCCACCAGGTTATAGGCCCAGAAGCTGGTGATGATTTAAGAGCCTCCAAGTACCATTTCCTAGTCCGGTGGTTATCAAATAAGACTGTTGCTTATAAACTTCTCCTGTTTTCCCTCCCTGGAGAAGCAGCAGCTTTGTGACCTCTGCAGCTGCAGCAGATGAGGAGCTCTGCACAGTCACATCTCCAGACCTCCAGCCCTAGCTCAGGGCTCGTGCAGCCCTGGGAGAGCCCACCTCAACAGGGCTCCCATGCAGGGCAGTGGTTCCACCTTCCCCCAGCCCAAGGGAGACACACCACCAGGTCCCAGGATGCCAGCAGAGCCAGCCTCTGGCTGTCTGCTATGGGCATGAGTGGAACACACCACCTCTGCAATGAGCATTAGCATTTTGGGAAGCCTTGCCCAGACTCGTGACACTGCCTGGGGCGAGTCAGGGCTCTTGTCATCCCAGTGCCGCCCAACACAGCCTCTGTGCTGTATCCAGGGGGGCTGCTGCTCGGTGGTCAGGTTCTGGCAGGTGGCAGGGCTGGGAACACTCACCTCTTTGGGGGTCCTGTATCCGTCCCGGAGGAAGCGGCAGCAGCCATAGCGCCCCTGGAAGGGAGGGAAAGAGACGCCAAGCAGGAGGCACAGTGTGAGATGTCTTGTACCTTCAGTGCAGAAGCAGGGGCAGAGTGTCTCCTCCAGCCAAACACCTCTTCCCTTGCTCACCCAGCACTCGGGCACCACGATCACAACCCAGGGCCACATGACACAGGGCTGCTTCTTTGCACAACCCTGCCACAGGTCATGGAGACCGGGAGAGGACGTGCCCCAGCACTCCCTCCCTGAAGATGTTTTTGGGAAGGGCTACAACAGTTTGGACTGCAGCTGTCTCCTGGGAATGGTGAGATGAGGGCAGAGCAACTCACCTGCAGCTTCGTGATGATCTCCTGCTTGGTGATTTCCACCAGCTCACTGTCCTCCACAGCGAACGCTGGGTAGGAGATGACAGAGAGCACGCTGGCATCCACCTCCTTGGATGTGGAGGCCCTGGGCAGCATTGAATGCAGGATGGACTAGAGAAAGGGGAACGAGGGGTGGTTAGGTTTCCAGGCCAGGCATCTTTCACACCACAAGCCCAGCAGGTCACAGTTCCTCCTGTAACCGTATCACAGCCCAGTGGGTCTCACCTGGCAGTGCTGCACCTCATCTGACAGCACCCGTATCACTGACTCCGGGCCTCCCTTGGCTCCAAAGAGATCCAGCTCATCCAAGGCCTCCAGAGCAGCCTGCAAGCAGGGCAAGACCCAAAGAAGCATGTTCTCCACCATGCTGCCCATCTGTAAGAGCTCTCACCCCACGCCAGTCCCTGTGTGCAATGTGCTGCCCAAATTTAAAAGAATTTGAACCCTACTGTGGCTGCAGAACACCTCTGGTCAAAATGGGACCACATCCCCAAAGCCACAGGTAGCCAGACATCGACAGGGCTCTGGAGATTTCTGCCACCCACACCGATTAAACTTTTCACTCCAAGCTGAGGCAAAACTCAGGCTAGAGGGGCACAGTTTTAACCCAGTGCACAAGGAGAAGGGTCTTCCTCTCCAAGAACCTATCACTGGATGGGGCACTGAGCCTCAGCAGTTCAACATGTCCAGCCTGCCCTATCAAAAAGCAGCTCAGGGCCACTGGTGCTCCTCACCGCCAGCCAGCACTTCTCCCCAGCTCACCTTGGCCATGCCGATGGAGCTGGCATTCAGCTCGGTGATGCCTTGGTTCGTCTTGTCACCGCGCTCCCAAATTCCAAAGTCCTGTGCAGAGGCAGCAGGCACTGGGTGTTCACAACACACCCAGAAAGCCTTTGAATCCCACCCATCAGTAGTGCTTCCAGGTAGAGCTCAGGAGGGATGCACAGTTGCCCCTAGACACCAGCCTAACACCTCCAGCACCACAGCATGCTCCCCTTCCCCAGCACACAGCACCCACCGCGGTTTTGTAGGCGGCTTCAATGTAGAACACAAGGTTCTGGATAAAGTTGACTTCATCCAAGCTGTGAATTATGTGAAGGCCTGGAGCAGGGGGGAAGAATTCATATTAGCCACCCCAAGCCCACAGGTATCCCCAGGATGGGGCTGCAGTAACCCGGGGACCATTCCTCCCCACTGCATGCCTGTCCCATGGGAGCCATGTCCTGGCTGAGTCCTGCCTCCACTCCCACCCCCTACGGCAGCACTGGGGCTTCAGAGAAAAAGGGGCTCTTGGAAAGACAAACATCAAGGGGCCCAAACCCGCCTTGGGTGCTGTGAGCATAAGAAAACAGGTGGGAAACCATCACAGCAACTTGGCACCCAGGAAGCTGCACCCAAACTGAGACTCTGGAGAGTCTGGAGACAAGCACACTTAAGGGTGTGATGGCAGCACCCAACAGCATTACCTGAGGCTGTCATTTGTGCCAGCATGAGCAGGTAGAGGGAGGTGGCATCCATCTGTAGGTGACCCCACTCATTATCTCCCACCACGGTGGCACAGGTGTGGGTGTTATACTTGGCATGCAGGCAGTCCTTGGTGCTCTGGCTGTACTTGAAGGCCTCCACCTTGTCCACCTTGAGAAGGGCAAAGGGATGCAGGACCTCACAGAACCCTGTCTCCAGGGAGGTCTGACATCTCCTGAGACAAGGACAGCCCTGTGCCATGAGCCCAGCACTTGGAGTCACGTGTGGCAGGGCAGAAATTCCACAACCCCTGGGCTGCCCCTCCATGCACCAAGGCAGTACGGGCAGGCTCATGTGCCACTGCAGCACAGGGCTGCAGCTGTGGAGGGCCCACTGCCACAGCTGCACCATGCAGAGAGCAAAGGGTCACCCCAAATGCCCTCGGGAAGGAGAGCTGCAAAGGCCTAATGCCAGCCAGGCCATGCAACAGGGGGCAGTTGGCAAAGGCTCCACTGGCCACCAGCCCACAGGACTGGAACTTCAATCACACCCCAAACAGATGCTCACTCAGAACTTATTTCAAGACTTGGTGGAAGAGAGCCTTCCCTTTGCTCATCAGGGAAGGCTGGGGAGAGCCGGCACAGCTAGGATTGACAAACTCTGTGCCATAGCTGGGCTTTGGAGACTACTTGACACTCAGAGGTGCTCCCCAGCCCCTACCTGTCTCATCATGCACTGGAGCAGTCCCCGCATCAGCTTCACCACGCTCTGCAGGAACAAGGAAAGCAGCCCTGCTAATCTCTCCAAAGCCCTGACTCAGGACCAGCTGGCCGCTGACCTTTGCGGGGCTCGGCGTCTGTAATCGGAGCCCCTGCTGGCATTTCCACAGCCCCTGCTCCCCGGGCCACAGCGGAGGGAAGATTTCCCGGCCTGCCAGCAGGGCTGTACAGCTGCTGTGCAGCGGGGCCGGGGGCACAGCTGCAGGACACGGCTCCCAGCCCCTGGGAGAAGGGCTGTGGCCCCAGGTCACCCCAGAGCCAGAGCGCTGGACCCTCTGGCGGGGCTCCAGAGCGCTCTGGCAAGAGCAGGCTCCCCCATCCCTTCCTACTGCCTCCCACGCCGGGGGACAGCGCTGTCCTCAGCCTCACTGCACGGACCCCGGCCCGGCTGCGACCAGCCCGGAGTGACGGCAGCCCCCGGGTGCCACCCCATCCCCCCGGTGCCACCAGCCCCGCTCGGGTGCCACCAGCACCCTCCCCCTGTCACCGGCCCCCCCAGCCCTGCTCGGGTGCCACCGACCCCCCCATCCCACCTCGGTGCCACCAGCCTCCTCCAGGTGCCACTAGCCCCTGTCCCGGTGCCACCAGCCCTGCTCCGGTGCCACCCCAGCCTCCTCCAGGTGCCACTAGCCCCTGTCCCGGTGCCACCAGCCCTGCTCCGGTGCCACCAGCCCCTCCAGGTGCCACCAGCCCCGCTCCGGTGCCACCCGCCCTACTCTGGTGCCACCGGCCCCTCCAGGTGCCACCGGCCCCTCCAGGTGCCACCACCTCCTCCCCGGCCTCTGCTCCCCCCACCTGCTCCAGCTCGTAGGCCTTGGCCTTGTCCTCGTCCCGGTCCGCGTTCTTGCGGTACGCCAGCCCGAGCCCCCAGACGGCCAGGATGCTGTACACGTTGTCCCGGACCCAGGCGTCGCGGTGGTCGGCGCTGGCGGGGAGCAGCCCCGTCACCGCGTCCTGCGGAGGGGACACACCGACCCCGGGTCACTCCCCGGTGCGGGGGCCGGCGGGGCGCGCCGGGGCCCCAGGCTCAGCCCCCGCTCCCGCACCTGGTGGCGGAGGATGGTCTGCTGCACCAGCCGCCCGTAGCCGTCCAGCCGCACCCCCGAGTTGCTCCGGCTCCTCATGATGGCGGCGGCGGCACCGGCGCTGCCGGGACAGGACTGAACGGGACGGGACGGGACGGGACGG
>VWZG01007498.1:50667-65657 GCA_013396735.1 Grallaria varia
GATCCAGGGGACAGGAGATCCAGGGGATGGGAGATCCGGGGGATGGGACAACCAGGGGATGGGGGAGCCAGGAGATGGAAGCGTCGGGGCATGTTCCCCACGGCTGCTGTGACGGGGGGGTGGTCCTTGCGGGGTGCCGGCCCCCCGCGCTCCCCCGGCCGCGCCGCCGCCGCGTGTGCTCGGCAGACAAAGGGGGCTTGTTCGAGCGCTCTGTGCATTCAGGGGAGGGTCCCCCGGGGCCACCGCTCCGCCGCCGCGGCCGCCCGAGGGGCGTGCGGGGAAGGGGCGGCCCCCGCCTGCTGCGCGGGGGGCCCGGGCCCCGCGCCGGAAAGGGGAAGGGCGTCCCCGCGCTCGGTGACACGTTCTGGCCATTCCGAACTCCCGCTCCGGACAGCATCCCTTCCTGCGGCGGAGTCCCACGGCGGAGCTCCCGTGGGCTCCAGGCTCTCTGTGGGGCTGCGAGCGCTCCCCGACACAGGTTTCCCCGGAGCACGTCGGGGGCCAGAAGGGAGGTTGGCGTGGGGCAGGGTGGGCACAGCTCTGGCATTGCTCTGGCTGTGACTCCTAAAGCAAGTTTCTCCTGGGATGGGTGAATTTTCCTGTGAGCCATCTGGTGCCCGCCGGAGGTGGTGGTCAGGAAGTGTCCAGGGCTGCCCCAGTCCAAGTTTGGCTGCCAGTGCTGAGTTCACTGGTGACGAAGGCAGAACAAGGGGCTGTTTGTGCCAGATTTAGCTCCTGGTGAGCAATGCCAGGGCTGAGCCGTGTCTGTCCTGGCACATTTGATGGCCCAGACATGGGTGCAGCCCTGGTGGTGTCCTGCAGCAGTGGGGGACACCATCTCTGACGCAGCCCTGTGGCCGTGGCAGGCAGGACTGGGTGGACACATGGCTGGGCAGAGGCCTGGGGTGAAGGTGCGGTGTGCCCTGCCTGCTCTCCCAGTGCCCAGTGGTGGGCAGCAGCATGGCAGGGGGTTAACTCAGGTGCTGCACTGACTGCATGGTGGGATTGGGAGCCCTCTCAGGCAGCCAGTGTCCCCTGCCAGGAAGGCAACTCCATGGCTGACATCTGAACAGGCAGACACATTGGGCTGTGTCTAGCTTGGACATGGCATTGCAGTGCCCAGGTCTCTGAAAAAATGGGAGAGCTGTGGGGTGCTGGGCACAGCTGTGCCTGGCAGGGCCATGGGGCAGTGCTGGAATGGGCAGGAGGCCTGGTTGCTGCTGCCTGCTTCCAAAGGTGCTGTCTTGTCCATAGGCAGTGGGATGGCCTCTGAGACCTGCCTGGCATCAGGGCTGGAAAGAGGTGCCCAAGGGCATGTGCACGGTGACTGGCCTGCTAGGAAGTCATGGGTGCTCCCTGTCACTGGGGCCTGGCTGCTGCCCAGGCTGGTGCTGCAGGCACTGTGAGCAGAGCTTGTCCCTTGGCTGAGCCTGGGAGCAGCTGGGCTGGGCAGTGAGGAGCCCGTGGGCAGGGTAGGTGTGGGAGCCCCGGCATGGGGCCAGGTTTGCTCTGCCCTGTGGGTGGCTGTAGTAGCCAGCCACATCCACACCAGGCATGGGGGTATGGGGCACCCCAGGTCCTGTCCCACATGCCCCATGCCACTGCCACCACGCAGCCCAGCAGCTGGGGTTGCTTGCCAACCCTGTGGTGTGAGGGGCTGGACATGGCGATCCCTATCCCTTGCAGTGGCAGGTTGGGCATAGATCAGTGCTGGCAATGGGCACTCTGGCTGCACCTGCTGGGCACTGCTCACTCATCCCGGGGCTGCCCGCACTGCACCTACCTGCTGGGGCTGAGGGGATGGGCTGGGGTCCCACAGCTGACAGCTCTGTGGCTTTGTGTCCTCCAGGGTGCAGAAGTACAGGGTTCCAGGCTCATTTTGGCCATGGGTGTCAGGGAAGGGTAGGCATGTGCCAGGGCTCAGCCCTTTCCCTTCTGTTGTCTCCCATGGGCACATAGGGCGTGATGGTGTCCTTTGGGCATTGAAGTCACCATGGGTGCCCAGGCAGGCCAGACATGGGGCTCAGAGCAGTGGCAGGGGGCTGGCATCCACGCTGGACAAAGGGCCCTTGTGCTGCCTGCACCCGCGGGGGAATCTGCTGGGATGGGACATTTTTCTTTCTCCCCCCTCCCCGATGTCCTTTCCTTGCTCAGAAATTCATGTGACCAGAGAAGGCGGGGAGCCTGGCGTGCGCAGATCCCTCTGTGGTGCCTGGGGCTCCGGCACCTCCTTTCCAAAGCCTCTTTCTCCCTTGGCACCCGGTGGCAGTGGCACATCCCCTGGGATGTTCTGGGGGCTGTGCCCTCCCCAACGCCCCTCTCTGTCACCCAGGTGGAGGATGGGGGCAAGGCTGCGCTGTCGCGGCGGCTGCAGCCGGGTGACGAGCTGGTGAACATCAGCGGGACGCCGCTGTACGGGTCCCGCCAGGAGGCCCTGATCCTCATCAAGGGCTCCTACCGCACTCTGAAGATGATCGTTCGCAGGTTGGCAGCGCTGCGGGGTGGGGGGCGCAGGGAGGGCCAGCGGGGCTTTGCCTGCCAAGGGAGACAGAGGGGCTGGCAGGGCCCTGGAGGTGCCCCTTTGTGGGATGGGATGGGATGGGATGGTCAGCCCCTCTGTGACTGACGGCGCTCTGGGTGGGCGAGGGTTCCCCAGCCAGAGGAGCCGGGTCAGTGCAGCGGGCTCGCCACCCCCTTGCTGGGCGGTATCCTCAAGCGTGGCCGCTCCTCTCCCTTCCTGCCTGCCTCCTGCCTCCCTGCCTGGGAAAGGAAGGAGAGGCAGGGCTGGGCCTTGAAGTCCCCCTTCCCCCCGCCCCAACCCTGCGTCCATTCCCTGGCTGCATCCCGGCTGACTCCGGCTCCAGTGGCACCCAGGGGCAGGAGCAGCGCAGGGCACTGCCTGTGGGGCTGTGCTGGGGCTCAGCATCATCCATGGTGAGTTTGGGGGGCTCTGGGAAGGGAAGCCCCTGTGCTGACTCGGCAGCTTGTCGGTGCCACCCTCCTCACCCAGTCAGCGGATGTGCTGGGGCAGCACTGGGCACTTGGGGGGGCCAGGAGGTGGTTTCTGACCACACGCCTGTGCGGTGGCCTTGGACATCATTGTCTGCATGCCCTGTGGGGACTAGAGACCCCCATGGCTGCCCCTGGATGGGATGGGGCCCAGCACAGGACCCCTCCTGGAGACACGATGGTGCTTGCTGCAGATGCTGAGGGACCAAGGAACATGGGTGGGAAGGTCAAGCCTGTGGTGGAGATACAGATGTGGCCTCAGGGTCCCTTGGCGGAACCGCTCCAGCCCCAGCAGGGATGTTTGTCCTGCCCAGGGCGGTGCCTGTGAGCTGTGCAGAGGCCACGTTCTCGGTCCCCTGTTGATGCTGATGACAAAGATGCTGCAGGCAGGGGACCGTGGCCAGCAGGGCGAACTGTGGGATCCACCAGTGCCGGGTGCTGGCAGGCCTGGACCCTCCTTGCCACCATCCCTCTTGGGCGGGCGCTGGCCTGAGGGGGACAGGAAGCCCCGTAGGAAGTGACTTCAGCCCCAGTTCCTCGGCCTGGCTTCCTCCCCATTCTTGTCCTTTCCCGCTGTTGCTCTTGGCAGGAGGAGTGTGCCCGTCCTCCGGCCCCATTCCTGGCACGTGGCCAAACTCGCCGAAAGCCGCCCCGACGCCCCCACCATGCACTGCCCCGCTGATGCCTTCAGCCTCTCATGGCCCTCGGGGTGTGATGTCAGGTGAGACTCTGGGGGCATTCATGAGGCTGAGCAAGGGGAGGGGACAGATGGGGCACCAGCCTGGGTCAGGGCAGGGGGGTGCGGGGTAGATACTCTTATGGCTGCCCCACACCACTGTTGGGCATCCCCCTTCATTCTGCCACTGCACTGCCCTTTCCCCTGCCTGTTTACTCCCAGCTCCCGGCAGGAAGGGGCGGTGGCTCTGCTGGAGCTGGCCAGAAGCTGCTTAGTCCCACTGCCCTTGCTGCCAGAGCCGGGAGGTCCTGAGTGGCTGGAGTCACGCACACCCTGTGTCCCCGTGTTCCCTGTGCCCCCCACCCCTGCCAGTGCCGGGGCGGCCTTGGTGCTGCCCCCAAACCCAGGAGCGAAGGGCAGGTTGGGGCTGCGCCGCTCTGTGCCCACTTGTGACGGGGAGGGGGGTGGGCTCCCTGGGGTCTCCACGCAGACGCCCCTAATGCTGGCGTGGGGCCGGGCAGCAGTGAGCTGTCCCTGCAGTGGAACCCGCTGTCCCGGCACTGCAGCACCGACCGGAGCAGCTCCATCGGGAGCATGGAGAGCCTGGACCACCCCAGCCAGACCTACTATGAAGGAGACCCCTCACCCGTTGACCAAGGCATGTACCACAGCAAGCGAGACTCAGCCTATAGCTCCTTCTCTGCCAGCTCCATCGCCTCCGACTGTGCCCTCTCCCTCCGCCCTGAAGAGACCGTGTCTGCTGACTCCAGCTTTCAAGGCCCCTGCAAGGCCCCTGATGGGCGCTACCTGACCACGGGGGCTGAGCCACCCTCCAGCCAGCACCCCGAGGCCTGGCGGGCGCCCGTCCCCCCTCAGCCCCCCGTGAGGAGGGACAGCCTGCGGGCAGCCCCGGCTGGCAGAGGGGACAGGCACCGGGCGTCGGTGTCCACGGACATGCTGCATGCCAAGGGCCGGTGGATCTCCGACACCTTCCTCTGCCAGCGGGATGGGGAGGCGGAGGCGGTGGGCGGGAGGACGCTGGCGCCGTACCCCACGAAGGACCGTCTCTCTGCCGACCAGTATTACATGCTGAGCTCCCACCCGGACCGCTGCCAGGCTGAGCCGCTGCTGGGGGAGAGCATGGAGTCTGACAACCGGCTGTACCTGGATGGCAGCACACACCGAGTGCCGGATGCCACGACAGCAGGTGACAACCCATTGCTGTCCCCCCTGAAGGGCCACGTGCCGCACCGGCACAGTGCTCCCGAGCAGCTGCTGGCCTCCCAGCTCCGCTCGCTCCAGGTGGGCACCAGCAGCGGGCGAGCCTCACCGGCCGCCGACGGGCACCGCTGGACCTTGTCCCCGCTGCACCCTGAGGGTGGCCGGGGGGGACCCGCGGGGGCTGCCCAGGACCCCCCGCTCTGCCCGGAGCCCTGCTGCCGCCCGCCGCCCTGCCACTGCTGCCCCGAGGTGCCCCGAGCCTGCGGGCAGGACGGCCGGGGCGCCAGCCCGGCGCTCAGCACCGAGGGGCCGCCAGACGAGGAGAGCCGTGCGGGGGCCCGGCGGGCTGGGGGGCCTCCCCATCGCTCCGCTCCGATGCGCCGCCGCAGCGACCGCTTCGCCACCAGCCTGCGCAACGAGATCCAGCGGCGCAAGGCCCAGCTGCAGAAGAGCCGGGGTCCCGGGGGCCCCCCGCCTGGCGAGGAGCCGGTGGAAGAGACCGAGGAGCCCCCCGAGAGCAGCGTGCCGGCCGAGGGACCCCCAGCCGTGGCTGAGCGCCTCAGCCCTGCGCCGAGCGAGGATGGCAGGAACGCCGGCCGCTCGGGGGACCGGGGTATCCCCACCCCTGACCCACCGCCAGCCCCAAAAGGGCCTCCGTCTCCCGAGCGGGCGGTGCCACCTGCCAGGGGCCGCTGGCGCTGGTCCCCGGAGCGCAAGCTGCAGCCGCAGCGCTCGCCCAGCCCAGCTGAGCTGGAGGGCTATGGCCCGGCCGCCCGCAGCTCCCCGCCACGGGGCAGCGACGAGGCCGTCCTGCTGCCCTTCGCTGACCGCCGCCGGTTCTTCGAGGAGAGCAGCCGGCCGGCACCGCCCCACCACAGCAAGCCCCCGCTGGGTGATCCCGGTGCCTTCCAGCCCCACGGCCCCGAGCACCGGGATGTCCGCCGCCTCTCCGTGGACCAACCTTACAGCTCCCCATCCCCGAGCCGCCCTGGCTCAGCCGGCCCGCCCTACGCAGAGTGCTGCCGGGAGCAGCCCCCCTGCTACAAGCCACTGGGGAGGCAGGGGCAACTGGATTATGTGCGGGGCTTCTCCTACCCCTATGGGGTTCCCCTGTGCCCTGAGCCCTGCCGCTACTGCGGAGGGGACCCGTGCCCACCGCCGCTGCCCCGCGGCCGCACCTGCCGCTGCCACCCCCAGCCCTGGGTGCGCTGCCCCGACTGCTGCTGCCCGGCCCCCCGTCCCGGGAGAGAGGAGAGTGATGCCTGGCCACTCCGGAGAGCATTCGCTCCGGTGAGTAACTCCACCTGGAACTGTGCTGGGAAGAAGCACTGGCAACCCCCTCGAACGTGACCTTGGGATGGGGTGGGGAGTGCTGTGCCTGTGTTGGCCCTGCAGACCCACTGCATGCCTTCTGTGCCTGAATGGGGATGGGGTTGCTGGGAAGGGGATGCTGACCCCTCTTTCACACTGGCAACCCCCTGGAACGTGACCTTGGGGTGGGGTGGGGAGTGCTGTGCCTGTGTTGGCCCTGCAGACCCACTGCATGCCTTCTGTGCCTGAATGGGGATGGGGTTGCTGGGAAGGGGATGCTGACCCCTCTTTCACACTCCTTGTCCTTCCCCCACACAGGAATTTCCTCAGGATGAGTGGGAGCCACCTGCAATAACCAGGAAAGTCAGCCAGTCTGTTAGGTGAGCCCATGCCAGGTGCCAGCGTGCTGAGATGTGTGTGCCACTCAGTGGGGACCTTTGCCAGGGAGATGTGGGGACTGCCATGATTTTGGTTGGGCATGTACAAAGTGCCTCCTGTAATGCCTTGTCCATCTCAGCGTGGTGCTCTGGGTGCACGTGCCACCCTGGGCGCACAGGGCCAGGGGGTGCATGGAGGTGTCCACAGCAAGGAGGGTCCCTCCTTACCCATCTCTGGAGGTCTGGGGGCATCTCCAGGGGGCTGTGCCCAGCGGGAGAGTCTGGGTTTCCCTGACCAGTGGGGCTGGGTGACTCCTGCTGGCGAAAAGCAGGAAGGGGTGGGCATGAACTGCCAGGGGGGTGACGGTGTGTGGGGGGACGGGTGTCTCCTTCTCTCCACAGTGAGCTCTCCCACTACCCAGTGGGCTTCCCAAGGCTCGGCCCCTTCCATGCCTGCTTTGAGAGCGCTGAGCCAGAGTGGCCACCCTGCTACAGGGCCACATCCACGCATGACCTCTCATGGGATAGTGACTGCCTGGCCCGCACACCTGAGAGCCCACCGGGCCCGCTGCACCGCCCGCTGCGGGGCAGAGCCTTCTCCGAGAGCCACCTCAACCTGGAGCCTGCCAGTCCCCGGGGCCGTGAGCGGAAGGACCTTTTCCGTGCCAAGCTGGACCCCACCCACATCCCCAAAAAGAAGGGTCCCCCACCTCCCCGCCCACCTCCACCCAACTGGGAGAAGTACAGGCAGCGCCGGGCATCGCAGCACCCTCCGGATGGTGCTGGGCACGGCTCTGCCTTCGCGGCGCCGGTGCCACCGCGCAGCATTGCTGATGCGGTGCACGAGCGGTCGCAGAGCCTCGCCAGGGAGCAGGGGGGCCGGCCCTGGGGGCACGCTGCTCGCCCCCCTGCTCCACCAGCTGCCTGGCCCCGTCCCGAGCCCCCCGGATCACTGCACAGGACTCCTGGGCCCGATGTTGGCAACGCCGAGATTTGCAGGCAAGTGCCGCCGTGGCGTGGGGGTGGGAGTGGGGCTGCAGGCACAACCTTAACACGGGTGGGCTTTTAGGGTCACATGGCCCCTTGTACCCTGCATCAGAGCATCCTAATCCACCGCTTGGGAGACACTGTGGGGTTTTTCTGGGGTGGGGCTGTCCTTGACTTCTTTCCCTGGGGTGGCCTCAGCCCTGCACGTCCCTGTCTCCAGGACAGGGATGGGCAGGGGGTCTGATGTGCCCCTGGGTGGGTGTTGGCAGGGTGGCAGGGGCTGGGGAGAAGTGGCCAAAGGCAAAGAAGCCCTGGGAGATGGAGGAGCAACCCCAAAGGCTCGTCCGGAACCAGGAGCAAGGCTGTGCTGGTCCCCGTGAGTGCTCCCCACCTCTGCGTGATGGCCACAGCCCAGCGATGCCGGAGGCACTCAAGACCAGTCCCGGGGCAGTGGAGGGGGTGAGCTGCCAGGGCAGCCGGCCCCAGCCCCGCCGGGTGGACTCGGAGGAGCTGCTGTGGGATGTGGCAGTCAGGGACCACTCCCTGGCCAACGTCCTGGCCCCTTCGGCCCCCCTGGGCACCACCACTGAGGTGATGGGTGAGCTGCTGGTGGCAGGGGAGCGGCAGGCCTGGCGGGACCGTCTCCAGCAGGATTGGCGCCTGGAGGCCCTGGCACAGGACAGGTAGGGCTGGTGTGGCACTGGGCCCCGTGCCGAGGGCAGGCTGCACTCTGCCACCCTCAGCACTGACCCCTGCCCCCCCAGGCAAGGCTTCGAGCCCATCTCACCACCCCCTGGGAGCGTTGCCAACTCCAGCTCCTTCCCGGTGCACTACAGTGGGACAGCAAGCAAAGCTGAGCCACTCAGCAAGGTGACAGCACTGCCAGAGGTAGTGGAGGGGAGCTCGGAGGAGGAGGAGGTGGACCACGAGCTGGTAGAAAAGAAGGTATGGGGACTGCAGGGGACAATGCCTTTGGGGTTCCCCACTGCCCTCACCAGCTGCTCATGGGGACGGGTTATTGCTGTATTTTCACAGGGACTGGGACATCACTGGTTGCTCACAGGGGGGGCATCATGGTCCATCCCTCATGGACTCAGGGCCATCACTGGGTGCTTGTGGGGATCAGGAACATTGCTGTATGACAGGGGCTGGGACATTGCCAGGTGCATGCGAGAACCAGGGGCATTGTCACCAGTTGCTTATGGGGACTAGGGACATCTCCAGATCCTCAGTTCTTGCAGGGACTGGGACATTCGCAGATGCCCATAGGGATGAGGGGCATCCTTTGGCTGCTTGTGGGGTCTGAGACATTGCCAGATGCTTGTGGGCACTAGGGGCATTGCCAGTAACTCATGAGAACAAGGGGTACCACCAGGTTCTTGTGTTCTGTGGGGCCCAGCACAAGACCCCTACCCACTGTGCCAGTCCCCCAGTCCCACAGGGGGCTGGTCCCAGTTGCCCCTGACCCTTTTGCTCTGGCAGCTGCAGCTGATCGACAGCCTGAGCCGCAAGCTGGCGGTGCTGCGGGAGGCACAGCGGGGACTGCAGGAGGACATCAGTGCCAACGGGGCACTGGGCGAGGACGTGTCTGCCCGCCTGCAAGCCCTCTGCACCCCAGGGGAGTTTGACAAGTACCGCCTCTTCGTGGGGGACCTGGACAAGGTGGTCAACCTCCTGCTGTCCCTCTCAGGGCGCCTGGCCAGGGTGGAGACCGCCCTGGGCAGCCTGGGGCCACACACCCCTGCTGAGGACAAGGTGGGCATGGGGCAGGGAGGCACCTGCGAGGCCGTGGGGTGTGGGCCCCCCTGCCAACGCCTCCTGTCTAACCCACAGCTGGCCCTGCGGGAGAAGCGGCGGCTGCTGGTGGCGCAGCTGGAGGATGCCAAGGAGCTGAAGGAGCACGTGGGGCGGCGGGAGGAGGTGGTGGGCGCCATGGTGGCGCGGTATCTGCCCGCCGAGCACCTCCAGGACTACCAGCACTTCGTCAAGATGAAGTCAGCCCTCACTGCTGAGCAGCGGGAGCTGGAGGAGAAGATCAAGCTGGGCCAGGAGCAGCTCCGGTGCCTGCGCGAGAGCCTTGGCCAGGCCTCCAAGGGCTGCTAACCCCGGCCCCAGCCTCCCTCTGGGACCCTGGCTGTGGCCCCAGCTTGCTGCCAAAGCAGATCCAGCCCCTTGTGGGCTCTCCCTGGGTCTGTCCATCTCTCCAGCCCCTGCCTTTATTTATTTCTCTGGTTTACCTAGGAGGGGAGGGGCTGCCAGTCTAGATGCTGACAAGGGCATGTTGTGCCACAGAGCTGCCATGGGCTTTGTGACCACCCAGCACCCTGTGGCCCAGCAGAACCAAAGGGATGGATGCTACCATAGGTCTTTCTGTGCCAAATGGGGTCCTTTCACCTTGTGCTGGTTACCAGTGCCTGTCCTGCTGCACCACATGCCTTAAAACACCCTCCAGCTGCCATGGGGCATAGCCATGAAGTGCCTGAAAGGGTTAAACCGTGCTTGCCCTCTGTCATGTCTGTTTGTCCAGCTCTGTCCATCTGTCCGGTGGGAGCTGAAGGAATTTCAGCCCCGGCATCCTCTTCCTCTCCATTGTATCTGAAACAATGGCCCTGGCCAGTGGGTTCTTAACCCACTCCCCGCTGGCTGAGGCACCCTGGGGGGGCCACAGTGGGTGCTGGTGGGTGCTGTGTACTCTCCTGGTCAACACTGCCGTGGGTGCCCCTGGGGTGGTGCCCTGCCAGGGCATGGGTTCTGGGACCAGTAGACTGTGGCCTTGTCACCCATGCTGTGGGCACGGGGACCAGCAGGTCTCATTCAGCCCTCACCTCCAGCTTCTGGCCCAACACCAGAAGCAATTAATAGAGGAAAAAACACGTTAAGGGCAAAACGGGATGCCTGTCCCCTCCTCTCTGCTGCAATAGCCCCAAACAGCACTTAGACGTCACCCCCTCCACTGTCCATCTGTCCCCAGGGGCTGGGCAGGTGCCTTGATACTGATTTTGCACAGGGGTTTCATGCAACCAGCAGCAGTCTGGGGCAGGGAGGGGAAGCGTTTTGGGAGGGAAGGGTGGGCTCCAGTTCCTTTGGTGGCCCCGCAGCTGGCCAGCCCAGTCTCGGGGTGCAGGCAGCACTCACACCTACCCTCCTGCCCCTACAGCGCCCCTGTGTGGCTGCTCCCACTGTGAGACCCCCCCAGCCTATCAAACACTACACCCCACGCCTGCCAGGCTGTACCCAGGGATGGTGGCTGGCAGGAGCAGGACCCCAAACATTCCCTGTGTCCCAGCAGCCCCCAGAATCATTGCTAGGACCAAAGACTGCACCCACTGGGGGTCTTGGGGTGGGAATCATCCGGCTTCCCCAGTGCCCAAGCATTGCTGCGTGCCATTGTGCCTCACACTAAAGCGGCAGCAGGAGCTGCACATCTGTCCCAGCTGTGTCCTGCGTGGTTTGTCCCTGTGCCCCAGCAAGTGGCACCAGAGAGGGGAGGGGGCAATTACTCCACCTGGGGTGAGCCAAGCCTTGGCAAGGGTCCTGGGACTTGAATGCCCCTGTGGCACGGGGGGCACGTGGAGTGCAGCTGTGAGCAGGGGGCTCTCAGCACCCAGCGCTCCCAGGCTGGGCCGGAGCAGGGGCAGTGCCTGGAACAAAAGGAAGGGGCACTGCACTTGGGTGACCGTGGCGCTGCTCCCGGCACGGCATCACTGCGGGAGATTTTGGGGCGGCCCCGGGGAAGGGGTGGCCGTGCCCACCGGGGGATGTCGCAGTCGTGCCGCTGCCGAGCGGGCTGCGGGGTGCGCTGGCTCACTGCGGGGCGAGCGGGGCGGTGCTGCCCGGTGCCTTCCCCGGGAGCTCCAAGGAGGGGTCCGGGCACCCCCTGCCCGCGTCCCCCACGGCCCCGGTGTTGGCGGGGCCGCCGCGGTGCAGCGGCGGTGGCGGCCACTGGGTGGCGACAGTGGCCGCGGGCGCGCAGGTGGGTGCGCGGGGCACCGGGGACGCGCGCACAGGTGGACACGCGAGCGCGCCCGGCGGGACACGCACGCACACACACACACACACACACACACACACACACACACACGTGCGCAGGTGAATGCACGCACGCACACGCGAGCAGACATGCACAGGCATGTGCCATGTGTGTGTGAGCGCGTGTGCGCGAGGCAGGGAAGGGCACAGCCCCATGCGCCAGCACCAGTGGCGAGTGACTGCACATACAGGTGAACACACATGCACACACACGTGGGAAAGTGTCTCCGTATATATGATGTGTGTGTGTGTTGTGTGCGTGCACATGCAGGTGAGCAAATACACACGTGGGTGAATGCATGCACATGTGTAAGTGTGTGTGTGTGTGTGCGCGCGCCACTCAGATGAGCAAATACATGTGTGGGTGAATGCATGCACGTGTGTAAGTGTGTGTGTGTGCACATGCAGGTGAGCAAATGCACACGTGGGTGAATGCATGCGCATGTGTAAGTGTGTGTGTGTGTGTGTGTGCACACGCAGGTGAGCAAATGCACACATGGGTGAATGCATGCACATGTGTAAGTGTGAGTGAGCAGGGCTGCCTGTGCGAGCCCGTGCACACAGATAACTGCAGGCAGGGGGAGCAGGGTGCATGCAGGCACAGGGCTGTGCCACTCGGGGCCCATTTGAGACTCCCCTGGCCCTCCATGCAGGTCCTGCTGCTGCCAGGCAGGACTGTGGGCCCAGGGCATGGTGGCAGAGCCAGGCTGCTGGGTGCCACATCCCTCTGTGCTGGACACAGCACTGGGGAGACCTGGGGAGACCTGCGTGGGACCCCAGGGGAGCTGCAGGCCCGTCACAGCATGTGGGGTCCTGAATTTCCCAGAGGTGAAAACAGAATCCACAAAGGTGGGGTAGCCCCTGGCTACCCTGGAATCTGTCTCCCCATCACTAGGACCTCTCCATTTTACAGGTCCTGGGACTGTGCCACTGTATCCCACACAGCTGGTCCTGAGGGATCAGGAGCTGGGGAAAGATGAGGACGTGGCAGGTAGTGATGCCTCAGTGAGAGGAGCCTGCCCCATGTGGGAGACAGGGAGTTCCAGCACACGGAGGTCCAGAACCCACAGTAGGTTCCCCTCGCTCCTGCTGCCCATTAGAGCCCAAAGGGCAAAGCCATGTATCAGGCAGGGACAAGGGAGCCCTCCCTGCCCCTGGGCATGGCCCAGCAGAGGGGTGGGCTGTGGTTTGGGGGGATGCAGAACTCTTGTCCTGGCCTGCCTGGTTGCCAGCATGGGGGTACAGAGCAGCAGCAGGTGAGATGAGAACAGGGGGCCATGGGGCACTGCGAGGCAGAAAGTGGTGCCAGACCCTCTCTCCCTGCCTGTGGGGTGTTTGGCAGCACATCTCTACATGCGCATGCGTGTGTGTGCACTCCAGCACATACTCCAGAGCATATTCTGTGCAAACACAGCTCTGTGGGGGTGTGTGCATGCATGTGCACCACAGAATCATGTCCACCCCCCCTGCCATGGGAAGGGACAGCTAGGGACACCAGGTTGCTCCAAGCCCCATACAACCTGGCCTTGAGCACTTCTAAGGATGGGCCAGCCACAGCGTCTCTGGGCAACCTCTGTCAGTGCCTCACCACCCTCATGGTAAAGGATTTCCTCTTTCTGTCCAACTCAACCCCACCATCAGTCACTCTGTCCCTTGTCCTGTCACAACAGGCCCTGGGAAATACTCTGTCTTCTTTTGAGCCCCCTTAATAAATTGAAATGCTGCCCTAAGGTTTCCCCAGAGCCTTCTCATCTCCAGGCTGACCAACCCCAGCTCTCTCAGCCTGTCCCCACAGTAGATAAGTTCCAGCTTTCAGAGCATCTCTGTGATTTCCTCCCAACCTCCTCCAACAGCCCCACATCCTCCTTGTGCTGGGGACCCCCGAGCTGGACCCAGCACTCCTGGGGGCCTCACCAGGGCAGAGCAAAAGGGGGAAACTCCCTCCCTCATCCTGCTCCCCACACCACTGGGGATGCACCCAGGACACAAGTGGCTTTCTAGGCTGCCAGCACACGTTTGCACGCACATTCAAGTGTGTGTACAANCTCTTTCTGTCCAACTCAACCCCACCATCAGTCACTCTGTCCCTTGTCCTGTCACAACAGGCCTTGGGAAATACTCTGTCTTCTTTTGAGCCCCCTTAATAAATTGAAATGCTGCCCTAAGGTTTCCCCAGAGCCTTCTCATCTCCAGGCTGACCAACCCCAGCTCTCTCAGCCTGTCCCCACAGTAGATAAGTTCCAGCTTTCAGTGCATCTCTGTGATTTCCTCCCAACCTCCTCCAACAGCCCCACATCCTCCTTGTGCTGGGGACCCCCGAGCTGGACCCAGCACTCCTGGGGGCCTCACCAGGGCAGAGCAAAAGGGGGAAACTCCCTCCCTCATCCTGCTCCCCACACCACTGGGGATGCACCCAGGACACAAGTGGCTTTCTAGGCTGCCAGCACACGTTTGCACGCACATTCAAGTGTGTGTACAAGTGTGTGTAGGCATCTGTGTGTGTGTTGTCCATGCCTGCACGTGCCCATGTGTGTGTGTTACCATATTGCCCATATGGCAACGGTGCATACACCTGGGGTGTGCCTACCTGTGCACATGTGGCAGCCGTGTGCCTGCCCTCATCCATGTGAGGGGCTCAGAAATACATGCACAGTGATGGCCCATGTGCTTTCCCACACCTGGGATGTGCAGGCTTTGTGCATGTGGCCCATGACCACATACACAGGCATGGAAGCCATGCATGTGCCTGCCTGTGCATGTGCTCACATGTGTGGTGCACACACACATGTGCCTGCCTGTGCCTGTGCCTGCATGTGTGGTGCACACACATGTGCGTGGCTTTGCCTGCCCATGCGTGTGCTTGCATGCATGGTGCACACACACGTGTGCCTGGCTGTGACTGCCCGTGCACGTGCTGCCCCTCGCAACACATGTTCATGTGCTGGCTTGCACAGCACACATGCACCCAGCTGTGGTGCGTGTGCTCTCCCGTGTCTGCGACTGGCGCACATGTATGTGCAGGGTGGCAGCTCACGTGCATGGCCACGCCTGGGCTGTGCCTGCCTCAGCATGTGTGGGCACATGCATATATGTATGCGTGCGGCGGCAGCGTGTGTGCATGCCCACAGCCGGGGGGCTGTGTGTGCGGGAGCGCGCACATGTATGTGCAGTGGTGGCAGTGGCAAGCGCGTGTGTGCCCACCACAGCCGGGAGGGTGCACATGTATGTGCGCTGGCAGTGCGTGTGTGCACACCACAGCCGGGAGGGCGCACATGTATGTGCGGTGGCGGCGGTGGCGGTGCGTGTGTGCGCGCCCACGCCGGGTGTGCCCCCGGTGCTCGCGTGTGCGGGCGGCGCGCACGTGTGTGCCCGCGCTCCGC
>VWZG01007498.1:65662-91346 GCA_013396735.1 Grallaria varia
GGTGGAAAGCAGGGCAGCCCTGGCTCCCCCTCCCGCCTCCCTTCCCCGCATCGCTTGTTGCTGCGCGGGGAGCCGGCCCCGCGATTGCCGGGGACGGGGGAGACGCGTGGGGCCCGGCACGGCGCCGTGCGGTGTCCCCCCCGCCACCCGCAGCCCTGCAGCCGCTCAGGCTCGCTCGTCCAGGTAGGTGCTCCCCCACCGCAAGCCTCCCCGCAGCCCTCGGGGCCGGCAGGGATGCCGTGGGGAGGTGGCTTCCCCCGCATGCGGCAGTCCCGCACCCCTCTGCCATGCCAGCACACCCGCAGCCACCTGCTCGGGGCTGGCGAGCCCCGGGCGCGGCGCGGGAGGTGCTCCCGTCCCTTCCCGGGTGCCGGAGCCGGGTGGATGGCGGGGGAGCAGCTGCTGCTTTGCGTGGAGACCCTCCCCGACCTCCGGCCACGCAGCAGCACCCGGGGATGGGCACCGAGGGGGCCGGCACGGGCTGCGGGGACGGGGCGCAGCCCTCTGTGCCCCGCACAGCGTCCCGCGGCCGAGCCAGGAGCGGCGCTGGGATGCCAGGCGGGCTGAGGAAGAGTTGGGACACCGAAAAAAAAGGCGAGGAAGGGAAACTTTGCCCCGCAAGGATGCCACCCTGAGCGGCGTTCCTGGGCGAGGAAGCGCCATCTCCCTCGGTTTGCAGGATTGCACCTCCCAGCTGCGAGAGCCCCAGAGGGTGAGGGGCCGCGCACCCCCTCTCGGGGCTCTTCCTCCACTCCTGCGTGTCCTTGTCCTCTCAGGGCTGTCACGGGAGGCTGCAGAGCCCTGAGCCGAGCCCGGTGGGAAGATGGCCGAGAAGCTGGTGCCTGGGGACCTGTTCCTGAGGAAGACTCGGGAGTCGGTGTCCTCCCTCGACTCGGACAAGCTGGCACCCATCTCACCCGAGGTGGGTGGCGAGGAGTCGTCGGACAGCGAGGGCGAGCAGGAGGACAGTTCCCACAAGCTCATCCGGAAGGTTTCCACCTCGGGGCAGATGCGGAGCAAGGTCAGGGCTGCGAGGTGCCTGGGACGAGGGGCTGGTTGGGTGTGGGGTGCTGGTGGGAATGGGGCAGGATATTTCACCTGCTCCAGGGTGTAAATCACTGCCGAGGCACTTGCTGCTGGCAGACTCGACCCAGCCAGGGCCAGGAAGGTTCTGACCCCCTGTGCCCTGCAGGACGGCACATGGAAAAGGTGCAAACCCGCAGTGGTAGTGTCAGTATTGGTCCCACGGGGCTGTGGAGTGTGGATTTTATCCCACCATTCAGGGACAGGCTCTCTCCCATACCCGGACTCCCCACCCACCATTGCCTTCATCCTGTGTTTGTATCCCCTGGGTTCCCCCTGTGTCCTGCTCTCCCCGTGTCCCTGGAGGAAGGGGACTCTTTCAGTCAGGCACTGCCCCGTGGGTGCTCTGTGGCTGAGATTTAGGGTCGTGTCAGTTCCATAGGCTCCTGGGATCCCACACCCTGCTGCAGGCACTGCATGTGCTGCGCTTGGTGGGTGGCAAAATGGAACCTGCATCTTTCCTAGTGCCCCAGATTCGCCTGGCTGTGCCAGCTCCCCTGTGGGCTCCATTCCCACAGTCTTCCCTAGATCCAGTCCCCTGTGGCGGTTTCTGGATGGATGGGGACACCTTTGAGGTCAGACGTGACACTCTTGCTTCCCATCCATTGGCACGAGAGCAGCTGATGTGTGTGCGTGTGTCACAGTTTGCTCAGAGGAAGCTGTTTTGTTAGGACCTACAAAAACAAGGGGTCCAGCGCCTTTGGCCAAGCAGCAGCGCGTGGCCATTGGTGTCCCGAGTGGGGACAGTGGAATGGCCAGGCACCTGCCGCCTGCAGCGCAGGGAGAAATAACCTGGGCTGAATGGCCAGGTGGGAAGCGGGGACAGAAGGAGGTTTGGGGAGGGGGTGGCGGTTTTGGGGAGGGGGTGGCCGTTTTGGGGAGGGAGGATGCTGGCACGACACTGGGAGGATGCTCTGGGCGGCGTGCCGGGCCAGCGGTCCCTTCGCATCCCCCTTCCGGCTGCGGGAAGGAGGGGGCAGAATGAGTCAAGGCGGTGCCTGCAGTGCTGGGCGGCTCGCAGGGGCTGCCAGAAATGCCCCCGCAGCCGGCTCCTGGGGCCAGCCGCCCCTCGGGGGGGATTTGGTGGCTGCGCTGCCCCCGGGGAGGGGGGACAGCTCGGAAAACACGGCAGGAGGATGCGGTTGCGGAGCACAGGGATATCCCTGGGTTCTGATGTTGAGTGCTGCGGGCGTGGAGGGAGGCAGTGGGGATGGGGTGGTGTGCTGGGTCCGGTGGCAGCTCGGGGCAGGGACAGGCTCCGCTCTCACTCGCCCTCGCCGGCTGTTGTGCCAAGCCTGGTGCACTGGCGTGTGGTGGGGCAAAGGGCGCTTGCCGAGGGGTGTGGAATTGCATGCTCCCAACCTGGCACTGTGGAGTTTTTCCACTTGGCAGGAGGCATTTCATGGGCATGCAGCGTTGAGGGGGCACTTGGCATGTCCCTCTCACTGCTCAAGGAACGTGCCTCAGTTTCCCCTTCTTTTGGAGCAGGCTGGCACCAACTCTGCCCTCTCCAACCTGACTGCCAGGTGGGTGCTATGGGGCTGTGCCAGGTGCAGGGTGTTGTGGGGGGGGCACGGTGGGAAGCCAAGACGATGAACAGGGTCCTGGGGATGCTTAGTGCTGTGTGTGAGCCCTCAGCACCCTCCCGGAGGGGTGGCAATAGCCACCAGAGTTTGCCATGCAGCACTTGCCATGCTGTGGGGCACAGGGACATTGCAGGGAGCCATCAATGCAAGGAAACCTGAGAGACAGGAGTAGATGAGTGGGCTGTGCCCGGGTCTTACAGCAGCAGCACAGGGACATGAGCACGCTCTGAGCCCCCGGCTCAGGCACCAAGTCCCCCCCAGTGCCACCAGCAGGTCTGGCCTCACTGCTGACAGGCTGCACGTGGGGAAAGGCTGAGCTGCCGGCTCCCTGCCTGCATCCTGCCTGGCATGAACAATTAGCCGTGCAGGAGGTGATGCTGTGCAGCGTGCCAGGGGAGGCAGGTGGCATGATGGATGGGCAGGCGGAAAGGACATGTCTGGGTTAACGGCCCACAGAGCTAGGAAGAGAAGGAGGTGAGCCTGGCAGGGCTGGAGCTGGAGGGCCTAAGAGCCAGCCATATATACCTCCCCTGCCACTTGAGTGTTTTCAGTGTTGGAGTTCACTGTTTTTCCCAAGGATCCCTTTGTCTTGGTCCTGATGGGCAGGACCGTGCTTGCCAGCCTGGCTCCGTGCTGGATGAGCTCCTTCCTTCCCTATGGAGATGAGGATTTGAGGTTGAGATTGCTGCTACAACACAGGTCAGGCTGTCCCTGGCTCACAGCCCTGCCACAGCGCATGTGCTGCCCGTCACTCCAGCCACGGCCACAGCATGTGTGCCACGGCAGGCACCTTCTCAAGCCACCTCTACACCCCTGTCACCCATGTGGGGCTGGGCTGGGGGGAGGGAACCACTGCCTGCACCCTAGGAGCAGGTACCTAATGAGCACACAGTTAATGAGGGAGAGAGAGTCCAGTGCCAGGGCAGCAGCTCCTGAGACAACCCGGTTAGTGCTGGGGGGGGGGCACACTGGCCCAGTTTTTGGCCATTGGCAGTGGGTGGGGTGCTGGGTGGGGTGTTGGGTGGGGGTCAATAGGAGCCTGCCATGTTGGCAGGCTGGGAGGGGTCAGGATTCCCACCCTACTGCCCATTTGCACTGACAGGGCAAGGATCTTCCCCCACACCAGGCTGGGACAGGAGCAGGTGAGGATAGTTTTGGGATCTGCTGAATCCTTCCTGATTCTGTTCCAATCCCAGTTCCTCCTTGACCCAAATGCCCATTTTCCCCATCCCCTCCTCAAACCTCCTCATCCTTCATGGCCCCCACTCCACATCCCCAGTCTGGCTTCCTCCAGGCTGGAATTGTGGGCTCCCTGCGGGGCACTCTGTGCCGGCGTTGGCGTGAAGGCGGAGAAGTCATTGTGCTCAGTGACAATGACAGCTGCCAGGTGCAGGTGCCCCCGCCAGACTGAATGGCCCCAGGACACATGGGGTCTTGCTGCCACCCCCTTCTCTTCCTCCTCAATGCAGCTGGGGGCTGCCAGTTGCCTGCACCAGGTTTTGGGGGTGCAGGGACAGAGTGGGAGTGGGATGGGATGTGATGCTGCTTCCCAGCGCTGGTCCCCTTGGGGCTGGGCATGGAGGGAAGACGTGAAGGGGAAGGAGGGGACACTGTCTCTGGGGCACCCTGACACATTTGAGATGCTGAGGTGGGGGGTCACATCCTGCCCACATGTCCTGAGCGCTCAGCTCCTGGCACTACCTTGGCACAGGCTGTCCTGGCAGCTGAGTGGAGGCAGGGAGGGATCCAGCACTGCTTGGTTCAAGGAACAATGGGCCCTGGGGTGCTTGTACCAGAGCTGGGGGCTAGAGGCGCTGAGAGGGACACAGCGGGGTGCATGCCAGGGATCCAGGGTTGCCCATAGGGTGGGCACGATGGGCATGGCCATGGTGGGCTGTTTGCAAAGGGGAGTTTTGTTCCTTATTCCTGATTTTGAGATACATCACAGCTGCTCTGTGGAGCTGGGGAGCCCACCAGCATCCTCCCACGGGGCTTGGTGAGGTCAATGGGGTTATTGGTACCCCGAGAAAGGGGCACTCCTCATCCTTGCTGGGAGCACTGGGCATCCTGCAGGCTCAGGGTGCCCCAGGGATATGGGGAGTGGTACCTGTGGTGTGTTGGGGCAGCTGTGGGGAGCCTGGTGAGGTGGTGCTGTAGGAGGGGCTGCCTGCTGAGGATTGAATCCTGGCCAAAAGACAAAGAAAGCGAGGTAGAGCTGCTGGGGCCAGGCCTGGAAAGCTCCCTCCTGCAGCAGGAGGGTGGCATGGGGCTGCTCCAGTGCATTGTCCACACTTGACACTGGTGGAGCATCTCTCATACAGAGAGAGGCTGGGAGAGCTCAGACTGTCCTGGAAGGGAGCTTGTAACCAGGGGGTGTTCAGTGATGTGGGCTGATATTTGAAGGGGAGGGTGCAACAGAGAGGGAACCGGGTTCTTCTCAATGTTTTCTGCCAATGGGCACAGATGAAAAAGTAGGAAATTGTACCTGAACACAAGAAAACACTGCCTGTGACCAGGGAGGCAGGGCTTGCTCTCATTAATCAGGGCTCACCAAGCCAGTGCCTGGGGTGTGAAGATAGCCCCACTGTCTCCAGCCGGATGTTTGAGGTTTCTCAAGCGCTCTGCCCTCTCCCCGCTCACTTTTTCCATTGTGCAAGTGTCGCTCTTGCCTGTCCGGGGCTGGGCAGGGTGGGAGGGCGGTGCCCGNTGGGGTGCCTGCCAGCAGGATGCTCGGGGACCGATGCGGCTGTAGATAGGGAAGCACAGGCTCAGTTCTAAAACGCAGCTCTTGGGGGACGAGGTGTAGGAGGGATTGCCTTCCTTCCGAGGGCTCTTTCACTCGTTCCTCTCCGTTAATTCTCCATCCGCTTTCAATGAATGGTCTGAGCGGTGCCTTGTGGCACCTTGTAATGGCTCAAGGACCGTTGCTGGAATCTCCTACCGAGCATCCACACGGTGATGGGCAGGGGTGTTTGTGGTCCTGCAATGGCAGGAGCAGATGAGCCTCTTGGGCCCCGGCTCACGCCAGGCAGCGAGCCCCCCGTCTGCACAGTCCCGGAAGAGCTCTGCCGTGCCGCAAAGCCTGATAAGGTTTCGAACTGACTGCAGCCCACGGGTGCCCAGCAGCTGCTGGCGGCCCCACTGCTGGGCCACTGCTGGCTCGCCCCTGTCTGCTGTCCTGGTGTCTGCTGGCTCAGCTGGTCGATGGGCTCCGATCCAGCTGGACCCCCGCTTGTCCCCGGTGGGCTGCTGCCTTTGGAGGAGGAGAGTGGCTGCTGGGAATGATGCTGGTGCGATGCAGGTTGGTGTGTTGACAGGTCCTCTCTCCCCTCTCCTCCTCCCCTGTGAGGCATCCTGTGGTCGCAGGGAGATGCGTGTTCCTTCAGGAGGGGTGTAGGGCTGCCAGCTGGGTGGGCAGGCAGTGTGGTGCTCACCAGCCATGTGTGCCAGCATTCCTGAGTAACAGCCTTCCTGGCTCTTCTCCAGCAGCTTCTTCACTCTCCAAGCCAATCCCAGCAGGAAAACTCTCCTGCCCCAGCTGAGGTTAGACCAGGCTGCTCAGTGGGCTCTTCCTAGGCATGGTGGTGGCAGAGCTGGGAGAATGGGGGTGGCAGAGTGGAACTCCTGGGGCTCTGCCTTAGGGCTGAGGGAAGGGCTGGTGTTTTGGTGTGCACCCTGGCCTGGAAGAAGCCCTGCTGGACTGTGGTGCCAGAGGGCACCGAGTTCCCCTGGACTGTGCTTCAAGCCCCTCTGTTTGTGCCGAGAATACAGCTAGCCTGTGGCATGATGGCCCCTGGGGACCAGCCCAGTCCTGGCAGGGCACTTTACTGGCGGCCAGCCATTGTCCCCAGGGCCATTTTTAGCTGCGTCCTCTCCAAGGCCCTGCTGCCACTGCTGTTCCAGCTGCATCTGAGCTGGAGGTGGCAGTTGGTCTGCGGAGCCTGTGTGGTTTCATTCTTGCCTTTCCCTCCCCATCTGGCATCTCTGGGATGCCCCTGGTGCTGGGCACAACTCAGGTGGTGCTGTGAGTCCCCAGGGCTGGAGAGAGCAGGGAGGGACCTTGGGATGGGGCAGTGGAGTGCTGGGGCAGAGCGCCACAGAGGGGAGCTGGCTCGGGCTGGTTGCTGGGCAGGTTGCATGCGGCTCTGGGTATTGTCACGCTGTGTCACCATCTCTTGCTGGTATGGGACCACACCAGTGTTGGCTTTCCTGCGGTTGGCACCTGCAGCGGTGCCTGGGGCTCTCCAGCCAAAAGAGCCGTAGTTAGGATGAGTGGAGGGGCTCAGGCTGGTTTCAAGGGGTGGGTGGCACACGGGACTCATGGCTGTGCAGCGGCCGGTGCAGAGCTCCCAGTGCCCAGGGGCTGCCAGTGCCCCCAAAAGCTCTCCGGGAAGAACAGGCAGTGCCTGTGCTGTGGGTGCTCAGCTCTGGCTCCTACGAGCCCTTACAGCCACTTGCTATAGGGGACTGTGTTATTGTGGTGACCCTGGAGATGAGCCCTGGACAGGGGTGATGCCACCCTGGCACGGCCCCGTCTGCCCTTGCCATCCCCACTTCTTTCCTGTTTGCAAAGGGGAAACACCAGGCTCGCTCTGCAGTGCCTGCTGCAGTGTGGCTTCCCACTGCATGGCCGGGCCTGCTGCTGGCCTTGACCATCAGATGCCTCTCAGGTCTCCTCCTGTTCCTCATGCCAAAAGCAAGGCATCCAAATCCATGGAGCCACTTGGGAACTGCTCCCAGCATGGAGCAACACCAAGTGCTCCTGGCTGAGACCCGTGGACAAAAAATTAGGTTTGTGGGTGGTTCAGCCCAGTGAGAGCCTGAAAGAGCCCTGTGGCACCCCAGAGTCATGTGTCTGCCCAGGCAGCGTGGGACAGCCAGGCTCCAGGGCTCATTTAGGAGGGGGGACCTACCTCACTTTCCCCAGGCAGGGGGCTGGCTGGCTGGCCCTGTGCTGGCCCCAGCTGTACCTGTACCCTGTGGTGTCAACATCAGTGGTGATGGAGCGTGGATGGGCAGCTGCTGGTGTGAGGGGTTATGCAGCAAGATGCTGTGCATGGCAGCACAGAGGGCTTGGGGTTTGCTGCCCAAAGCAGCCCCCGAGTGTGGGCATGGAGAGAGGTGCCCTCTGAGCTTCTCTGCACCAGCTTTGCTGCCCCATGTTGGGAATGAGTCTGCACTGGGGGGAAACAGAGACATGCTCCCCCCCCAGCTGCAGCACCTCGGGGTGTTGTAAAACTCTGATGGGTGTTGTGGTGGAGGTGGGGGGCTCTGCCTTTCAGGCTCTGCCACAGAGTGGGCTGGCACAGTGCGGGCAGCTGAGTCCTGTCCCTGCAGTGGCCAGGGCTGTGACATTCTGGGGCCAGGTGATGCCTTGTTGCTGCTGTCTGTCAGGAGTTGCTGCTAGGGGTGTTTCAGCTCTGATGCCCTTGCAAGAGCAGGTGCTGCCCTCCCAGCCAGCTCTCCTTGCTGTATCCTACTACCCACATGGTCCTGGGGGCTGGCAGAGCTGAGCACCCAAGGCCTGATGGCTCCAGCCCCTGCTGTAATAGCTCTGAGCCACCATCATGGACCTGCCTCTTCTTCCTTTTCCTTGTCATCCTGTTCTCCTGCTCCTCCCTGTCACAGCTCCTCATGCCACCCCTTGCTGTCACACACTGCCTGTCCTTTGCTGCAACAGTAAATGCAGCACCTGCACCCAGAGTGTGCAGCCAGGTGTGGTGGAGGTGGCATTTGTGGCTGGAACCCACCTGGCCATGGCAAGACCATGGCCTGTCCTCTCCAGGCGTGGAACAAGGACTGTCCCACTGCAGGGTTTGTGTGTGGATCTGGAGGTCACAGCAGGGCCCTGCTGGAAGGCCACACTCCCTTTGCTGCTCAGGGAAGCTCTGGGCTCACTGTCTCCTCTGCGCTCTCACAGCTGAGAGACCAAGGAGAGGATGTGATGTGTCCCACTGGGGACAGTGGGGCAGGTTGAACGTGCACTGACACTCATAGGCATCATGTGATCGACTGCAGCCAACCCAAACTCTGCACTGGTCCTGGGGGGCAATGTTGACAGAGAGCAATGAAGTCTTCAAACTGCAAGTTGGAAGAGAGCTGAGAACTCAGGGTGCATGCCCCAGGGAGCTTGAGGAGGGGTCAGGCGTTCGAAGGAGTGGAGGCTCAGGGAGCAACCCAGGTGGGGTTTTGGCCTCTGTGTGACTTGGGAGGCTCTTGCTACTCCTGGTGCCCTGACCATCTGATTTGGAGCTGCGGGGCAGTGGATTAAGGCTGAGGCCCGGGACTGGTGTGTTTGAAGGCTGGCAGGTGCCCGGGTGCCACCTCCTGCAGCACACGGGCTGGGCATGGGAGTGCAGCGCCGCGGGGCCGTGGTTCTCCAGCTCTGCCCTCGGTGCCCGGTGCTAATTCACCACTAAATGTGGCTTGTCATCGTGCGCCGCGTTTGGATACAACCGCTGCAGCGGCTAATTGCAGAGGAGCAGCTGATCGGGGCTGCCGGCGGGGTTTGAAGAAGATACAATCAAAGATGAGGCAGTGCCAGAGCATCTCTGCCGCCCCACTCAGCACAGGCTCATAGCCACGTTGCAAACACTAATTAATTGAGTCTTGTAAACACCGCTGCGAGGAGGGTAAATATTGGCAGGTGCCGCGGTTTGGGGAGGGCAGAGGACGGGCAGCCAGGCTGCAGGGATGTGCTGTGCCGTGGGGGATGCCCAGCCTGCTGTGGGCTGCCCTCGGCCCCGGGCTGTCCCTCCAGGGCTGTGGGGGATGGACAGGGCTCGCTGCACCCCAGCTGTCTGCTCCCCAACCTGGCTGGGGCCACAGAATGCAGTCCTGATGGGTCTGGGGCACTGGTGTCCCCTCCAAGGATGCTCTCCCGGCCCTGCCTCTGCCCTTGGCTCCCAGGGAGCTGCAGCAGAGGGAGGCCCTCTGGGCACTGCCCTGGGGATGGGGAGGAAGTGTCAGCAGTGGGGGCTCTGTGCCACTGGAGCCCTCCATCTGCCAACCCTGCCATGCCCAACAGCATCCTTCTGGATCCCAGTGCCCAGAGGATGGTGGGCAGGGGACAGAATTTTTCCTGCTACATTCCAGCACAGAGTGAGCCCCTGAATGTCCCATCTGTGCTCCTGGGGACCCAGAGGCTGGTGTCACAGGGAAAACTGGGGCTCCTGAGGGGCTGCGGGAGCTCAGGACACTGTGGTCTCTGCAGAAAAGCGTGAAGGAGGGGCTGTTGCTGAAGCAGACGAGCTCCTTCCAGAGGTGGAAGAGGCGATACTTCAAGCTGCGGGGCAGGACACTCTATTATGCTAAGGATGCCAAGGTAGGCTATGGGGGGATTCCAGCATGCTCAGCCAGGGGGACCTGAGCCTGCCAGCCCAGGAGGGGACAGAGATCCCTGCCTGGTGCACTGGGACTCTCCTTTCTTCCTTGCAGTCCCTCATCTTTGATGAGGTGGACCTGTCTGATGCCAGCGTGGCCGAGACCAGCACCAAGAACATCAACAACAGTTTCACGGTGAGGGAGGTGTGGGGCTACCCACCGCACCTGTGGGGACCTCAGCACCTCACAGGGAGGCACCACAGCCCCCCTAACCCCCCCCCCAGAGCCATGGGGTGCCCCGTGGCATGGCCTCATGCTGCTGGAGGTGGCAGCGGTGTGCCAGGGTTTGCTGGGGGCTGTGCTGCTGGCCTGGTGGTGGCCTTGTGAGAGGACATGGGGATGGTGGCTGTTGCAGGTGATCACACCATTCCGGAAGCTCATCCTGTGTGCAGAGAACCGTAAGGAGATGGAGGACTGGATCAGTGCTCTGAAATCTGTCCAGAAGTGGGAGATCCACGAGGTGATGTGGGCAGGGGGCTGCGTGGATGCAGCGGGTGGGTACCCCTCTGAGTGCCTTTGGCTGTCAGACATGGGGTGCTGCCCTTGGCACAGCCCCACCAGGAGGAGAGGAGTTGGGTTGGAAGGACTCTGGGGGCCAGGAGGGAGGGAGTGCCAGGTGAGGGTCCCTGGCACTGATGGGACAGGGCTGTGCTCCCCGGCAGGCCACACAGTTCAACATGGAGCACTTCTCAGGCATGCACAACTGGTACGCCTGCTCCCACGCCCGCCCCACCTTCTGCAACGTGTGCCGAGAAGCCCTCCCGGGGGTCACCTCCCACGGCCTCTCCTGTGAAGGTCAGTGCCAGTGTCCTGCTGGGGGTGGGCAGGGGCAGGGCACCCTCCTGGGGCTGGACCCGAGCAAGAGGGGTGCAGGGGGATGCCCACTGGCTGCAGAGGGGTTTGGGACCCGGGCTGTGCATCCCATGGGGACCTTCCCTGCTCCTCACTGCTCCTCCCTGCACAGTCTGCAAGTTCAAGGCACACAAGCGCTGCGCTGTCAGAGCAACCAACAACTGCAAGTGGACGACCCTGGCCTCCATTGGAACAGAAATCATTGAGGATGAGGATGGGGTAAGCAGGAGAGTCCCTGTTGGGGACTGGCAGGACAGAGCCACCAGCAGAGCTGGCCTTGCTATGCCCAAATGAGGGAGCAGGAAGGTCCCTGATTTCTGTCCCCTGCACTGTGTGGCCTCTGGGCTTGGCTCTGCAAGGACTTAGCTTGGGGACACCTCCTCGGCCACCCTACCTTGGGATGCCTTATTGCTCTCCAAGTGTGGCCACTCCCAGACATTTTCTGGGGACATCTCTGCCCTGCCCCATGTACTGCAAGGGGCCAGGCAGGCAGGGACAAGAGGGCATGAGAGGGGTCCCAGGCCTGCCTTGCCCTGCTCTTGGGCATCATACCCTGCCCACCTCCTCCATGGTGCCTGGGGAAAGGGGTGGCCTGTGACAATGTCCCTCAAGCATGCAGGGTGCCATTAGTGGCTGTCCGTCTCCGCAGGTGGCCATGCCACACCAGTGGCTGGAGGGGAACCTGCCCGTCAGCGCACGCTGTGCTGTCTGTGACCGGACCTGTGGCAGTGTCCGGAGGCTGCAGGACTGGCGGTGCCTCTGGTGCAAGGCCATCGTAAGGATGTCCCCATCCCTGTCCCCATGCCTGTCCCCAACCCCTCTCCTGGCACAGACAGCACTGCCCCTCCTGACTGCATCACTGGGAAAGCTGAGCCTGGGGACTTCGGTGCTGCCTCCCCCAGCTTTGCTTATGCAGGTGTCCCTGTGTCCCCAGGTTCACAGTGCCTGCAAGGAGCTCCTTGGCAAGAGGTGCCCTCTGGGACAGTACAAAGTGTCCATCATCCCACCGACTGCCTTGAACAGCATCGATTCGGATGGTGAGTCATGGAGACCACAGGGCTGGGCTGGGGAGGGGGAAGACAGGCTGTTTGGGACAGGGCTCTGACCTCTCTGAGCTCCTCTACAGGCTTTGGCTTGTGGCACTGTGCTGGTTTTGGGGCATACCAAGGACATCATCTGGCTCCAGAATCAATGCCCCTCCCTTGGTTCAAGGTGGCTTGTTGCCTTGCTCTGCTCCAGGGCTGCAGTAGTGTCCTATGGGGTTTGGGGTGGCACTTTTTGCCTGCATGTGGCTTCAGTTGCTGCTGCCAGGCCACCTCTCTCCGTGGCTCTGGTCATGGTCCCTCCATGCTGGGGTCAGTGGTGCCAGCCCTGCGCCCCTGGTATGGGCTGTCCTCTGTTACACCCCAATGGCTCAGCGTCTTGCAGGGCAGGATGATGTTCGTGCCCTGGTTATTTCCCAGTGTCAGAACCTCAGCTGATTTTTGGCAATGCAGAACACAGCTTTGCCCTGGCGTGGGGCACTGTGGGGAGAAGCCATGAAGAGCCTGGGGGGGACCACTCCCACTGTCCCCCTCTCCCGAGGGGCCCAGCTGGCCTCCGCTGAGCAAAATCTGTTCTTCTCCTCCGGATATTTCCTTCTCCATTCTTTAATGCTTTTCACCACTCAGCTCAGCCGGTGGCTCATCTGCCTCTCGTTACTCATCGGGATGCTGTCAGGGTAACCATCACGCGGCTGCTCCTCAGCTCCAGAGCCTCTGCTGCTGGCGGCTGATCCCCGGCAGCATCTCTGCCCTGCCTCTCTCCAGCAGCCCAACTAGCCATGGCCATGACTGCTGCCCACCCGACCAGGCTCTGCTGCCATGGGAGCAGCTCAGCGAGGCCTCAGCCCCTCCTTGTCCTCCCATGCTGTCCCACTCTGGCGTATGGGTGCTGCTGGCAGCAGGCTTTTCCGTGGCAGCCCACGCTCTGACTCAGCAGCCCCCAGTGTTTTGCATTGCCAATCTGCTCTGCTCAGCTGGGAATGGAGATGGAGCGATGCCCGGGCCAGGAGGGGCTGAGCTGCAGGGAAGTTGCCCCCTCTGTGGTGGAGGTGTTGGGGCTCCTTGTCACGGCCCACGGGCTCTAAGGGCAGTGACTGTGGGGCTGGTGCCAGTGGCAGCGACGGCTGTTGTGTTCCCTGCCGCAGCATCCCGAGCGTGCCAAGGGAAGGAGCCTGCAGGCACTGGCCTGGCGACTGGGATGGCCAAGATGTGCCTGAGGCGGGTGGGGCTCAGGGCCAGCTATCAATCCTCCTCTACCACGGGCACATTTTGTTCCCCATCTCATTTCCTTAAAAGCACTGTGCTTCCTCTTCCCTCTGCCCCCACCATCCCCTGGGCACCCCGGTCGCTGTCCCTCCTGCCCCAGCACTCTGCAGGTCAGGCTCGGCGCAGTCGGGGTGTCCACATGGCCTCTGACCTCCTGAGGTGACCGTGGGGAGTGGGAGCAGAGGTTCACATGCTTGGGCACACTGTAGGATTTTGGAAAGCCACCTGCCCCTCAACCTGCTCCAGTCCTCTCCTGGCCTTTGTGAACTCCAAGAGCGGGGACAACCAGGGGGTCAAGTTTCTGCGCAAGTTCAAGCAGTTCCTCAACCCAGCCCAAGTCTTTGACCTCATGAACGGGGGCCCACACCTGGGGTAAGTGCCAGCCTGGGCACCTGGGGGTGGCCCTGGTGGGGTCCTGATGGGCACCCGACACAGCCCCCAGCCCCTCTCTCCTTTCCCCCACCCAGGCTGCGCCTCTTCCAGAAGTTCTCTACCTTCCGGATCCTGGTGTGTGGAGGGGATGGCAGTGTGGGCTGGGTGCTCTCCGAGATCGATACCCTTGGCCTCCACAAGCAGGTGAGTGGGAGGGCCTGTCATCGCTGGCACAGCCTGGCACCATCCCCAGCACCGGGCACTCAACCCAGCTGGGACCTCCCTGTGTGCCCCAGGGTGCTGTGGCTGATGGGCAGGTTGGGGTTGGGGTGTCAGAGGTGCTCCTGGGGGCTGCTCTGAGCCCCACCCCCAGTCCTGTCCCTCTTCCACAGTGCCAGCTGGGTGTCCTGCCCCTGGGGACTGGCAATGACCTGGCGCGGGTCCTGGGCTGGGGCAGCCTGTGTGATGATGACACCCAGCTGCTGCAGATCCTGGAGAAGCTGGAAAGAGCCACCACTAAGATGCTGGACCGGTGAGCAAGGCACAGGACACACACACTCCTCTGCCCCCCTCCTGCCTTGTCACTTCTCGGGCAGCCTGTCCCTGTCCCTTGCCTGTCCCTGTGCCAAAGGGCCAGGAGGTGGCAGACAGCCATGGTCTCTGCTTGGCAGGTGGAGCGTGCTGACCTACGAGGCCCCCAAGCAGTCCCCCCCAGCCCTGAAGGAGGAAGAGAATGGAGACTCCAACATCCAGGTGGGAACTGTTGGTGTTTGAGGGCTTGAGATGGGGAGGGCAGGCTGGAAGGCAGGTTGCTGTTCAACCATCAGCCCGTTCAGGGGCACACACAAGGGGATTGCACAGGGAGATGTCATGTGGGGACTGGGGCTGTGAGGGGGCTGTCAGCTGCCTGCAGGCAATGAAATGAGTCCAGCAGGTCTCGGCATGTGCAGTTGGGAGCAGGCAGCAGGTGAGGTAGAGCTGGCCTGTCACTGCCCAGCTGCTTTGAACTCTTCTGTGTCCTCCCCCTTCAGCCTCTTGCCTCAGTTTCCCTCCTGCTGTGGCTGAGCATCCCCTCTGCCCAGCAGCATGTCCATGGCTGCTGTTCATCCCCAGACCGTGGCTGGCCAGGCAGGGCTCCATCCTTCAGTGGGGCACATGGCAGGGTGGCAGGACTCCAGCTGTCCTCCCCTGTGCCCCTCCAGGCCCAGATCTCCCATTATGCTGACTCTGTTGCCTTCCACCTGGCCAAGATCCTGGAGTCGGACAAGCACTCAGTGGTGATCTCCTCCGCAAAGTAAGGAGGGAGCTGTCGATGGGGGTGCCAAAGCCCTCTTGCTGGGCTGGGGGCTGTCAATGGGGGTGCCAAAGCCCTCTTGCTGGGCTGGGGGCTGTTGATGGGGATGCCAGAGCCCTCCTGATGGCCTGGGTGCTGTTTCCATGGCCACAGCATCCCCCTCGGCCAGGCTGTCCCATCTGGCCGCAAGCAGCTGCCAACTGTGCTGGTGCCCATCAGATGATCCTGGCACTGCCCCTCTAGAGTCAGGAGTGTTACCCCAGCATCTGTGCCCTGCTGGCCGTGCTGTGCCCCTCTCCACTTCCTGCTGCTTTCCTCGGCAGGTTCCTCTGTGGCACTGTCAATGACTTTGTGGCCGAAGTAGGACGGGCTTACAAGAGGGCAACGGAGAACAAGCAGGAGGCTGAGCTGATGGCACGAAAGGTGGGTTGCAGGGCGGCTGGAGAGCTGGGACAAGCTGGTGGCGCAGCCCCAGGGCACTGGAGGGGCTGGCAGGGGCTGCTCCAGGGAGCTGTGCCCTTGCTCTGCATGGATTGGAGTGTGCCATGCCTGGGGTGTCCACGCATGGGGTGTCGAGGTGCTTGGGGGTGCCCAGGCACTCAGGGTGCCCAGGGAAATGCTCACATTGGTGGGGAGCAGCAGCTCCCAGGTGCTGAGCAGGGCAGATGTCCCACAGTGTGCTATGCTGAACGAGAAGCTGGACTCACTGGTGAGGGAGCTGAATGAGGAGGCTCAGGCCATCATGGTCCCCGAGGGAATGGCACAAGTCACCCCTGCCGATGCCAAGGACCAGGAGAAAGGTGGCAGCTTTAACCCCAGCCCCGTGCCTCGCATCTTCAAATCCAAGGAGCAGCTCATGCTGCGGGCGAACAGCCTGAAGAAAGCCCTGCGGCAAATCATTGAGCAGGCAGAGAAAGGTGAGGGGGTGGCAGGGGCTGGCACTTCCCCTGATGCTGCAGCAGCCTGGCACGGGCTGTGGAGCCACCGTGGGTTGGTGCTGGACCCGTGCCTTAGTTTCCCCTCAGAATCCTTGGGATGGCAGCAATGCTGTGCAGTTCAAGGGCATCAGTCCTTCTCTGATGCTTGCGGTGGTTGAGGGAGATCCTCACCCTGGGGCAGAACTGCCACTCTGGGCCCTGCCTGGCATGAACCTACAAGGCTGACCTGGGTAGGGGGCACAGGGGGACCACAGGGCTGCCCAGACGCCCTGTCATGCCCCTCATTTACATGCAGCTGTGGATGAGCAGAACAAGCAGACCCAAGCCTACCAGGGCAGCGCAGGCACCAGCAAGGACAGCTCGGAGGAGCTCAGCAAGGAGGAGGAGAGGCTCAGTAAGATCCCCGTGGGGCACGTGCCTGTTTGTGGGGGCATGGGGGTGAGCTGTGGGATGGGTTCGGGGTGAGAACCTGTGCAGCAGCTGCCTCCCTTTTCCCACTGGCCAGGCTCCCGGCGGGTGACAGTGACCTCTGCATCTTCCTCCATCATCCTGGACCGGCCAGACACCTTTGGCACCTTGCAGTTCCCTGAAGACCCCAGCACCCTGTGAGTATGGGGTCCTGCCTGCCCCAGGGACCCTGGCCCACCCTTGCTGCCCTTCAGGGAGTGGGAGCAGAGCTGGTACCACGCTGCCTCTTGGAGGTGGCTGCTGGGGCAGCCTCTGCCCTGCAGTGTGGTGTCCCTGGTGCCAGGCACTCGCCAGCCCAGCAGTACCCATGCTGGGGGAGCCTCCCTGTGCCTGGTGTGGGATCTCTCACTGATGCTGGGAGCTCAGGGCAGCCCCGTGCCCAGTGCAGGCAGGTCCTGGGTGTGCCACAGGTGTCCTGCCATGGGGACTGAGGAGACTGCACCCATCCCTGCTGGCTTTGGTCAGGCTTCCCAGTGCCAGCCCCTCTCGGAGCTTGTGCCACTGCTCTGACAGATGTTACACCCCATCCTCCAGTGATCCCAGTGTCCAGCTGCCTCCCAACCCACTGTCCCTGTCTGCTGCTTTCAGCCACTTCTCGGAGAAATGCGTCATGAATAACTACTTTGGCATCGGCCTGGATGCGAAGATCTCCCTGGAGTTCAACAACAAACGGGATGAGCACCCCAAGAAATGCAGGTTGGCTGGACCCCCACCCCCCAGCCCTGATTTCCCCCAGGAAAAACATGTATCCCTGGCTCTCCAATGCCTGCCCCAGGAGGGACTGTCAGTATGCTGGGAGCTATGGGGGTGGTTCAGCACTGCTGTGCTGGGATGAGCACCCATGAGTGGGCAGCAGTCTGCACGCACCCCAGGAAGGGTGAAAACATGAGGGCTTGGTGGGATTTGCTCACTCTGCACCTGGATAGAGGGACACTGCCGTGCTGGCATGGAAGGGTCCACATCTGAGTGCCATGTGCTGCAGGTTGGCTCTCCTGGGAGGCAGCAGGCAGCCCCCCTGCTCAAGAAGTGGGGAAACTGAGGCAAGGCCAGTGACCCAGGACAGCTCAGCCGAGTGCCCCCAGGAGGGTGCAGAGCCTGTGGCAGGCAGTGGGGAACCCACAGCCCCTCACCTGTCCCACTTGGCCCCACAGCAGCCGCACCAAGAACATGATGTGGTACGGGGTGCTGGGCACGAAGGAGCTCCTGCAGCGCACCTACAAGAACCTGGAGCAGCGGGTGCAGCTGGAGGTACAGGGTCAGGGGAACAGAAATAGGGCAGGGGGGGCAGCATTGCAGCAGCCCCCCAGGCTCAGCCCTCTCTTGCAGTGTGACGGGGTGCCCATCTCGCTGCCCAGCCTGCAGGGCATCGCTGTCCTCAACATCCCCAGCTATGCCGGGGGCATCAACTTCTGGGGAGGCACCAAGGAGGACAATGTGAGTGCCAGTGCCGTGAGGTGGGTTGGAAGGGCATGATGTCCTTCCCACAGTCCCAGGAAACTCCAGGGTTGTGCACACACGGGGAAAAAAAGCTGGGTCTCGGAATGAGCCCAGTTTGGAAGTTTCACTTGTACTGGTCTTCTGCAGAACTTTGGGGCTCCATCCTTTGACGACAAGAAGCTGGAGGTGGTGGCTGTCTTTGGCAGCATCCAGATGGCCGTGTCACGGGTCATCAACCTCCAGCACCATCGCATTGCACAGGTAGGGACAAGGCACCCTGTGGATGCCACCACCCTGAGAGGTGCCAGAAAGCTTTGGGGACAGCAGTGGAGCCTGGGGCGGTGTGGCTCCACTTGGCTCAGCTCCTGGCTGGCCCTGGGAGGCTCTTCAGCCAGAGGTGCAGAGCCAGCCGTGATGCCAACCATGGGCTGTCCACCCCCCAGTGCCGCGTGGTGAAGATCACCATCCGTGGGGACGAGGGTGTCCCCGTGCAGGTGGATGGAGAGGCCTGGATCCAGCCACCTGGGGTCATCAAGATCCAGCACAAGAACCGAGCACAGATGCTGACGAGGGACCGGGTAAGCTTGGGGTGCACAGCAGGACTGCGCTGGGACACAGAGAGGTGTGACAGGCTCAGGGGGCCATGTCTGTCCCCTGCAGGCATTTGAAAGCACCCTCAAGTCCTGGGAGGACAAGCAAAAGGGGGAGAGCTACCGAGCAGCCACCCGGCCACGGCTCAGCTCCCAGCAGTCCATGGAGTACCTGACAGAGGAGGAGAGCAGCCTCTTACAGCAGGTCGCACGGGTTGCCGAGACCCTCATTGCCAGGTCAGATGGTGGGAAGTGGGATGCGATGGGCACAGGGAAGGGAGAGCTGTGCTGTGGCCATGCAGTGCTGCCTGCCCAGCCCAGAAGAGCTTGAGCAGCTCAGCCCCTGTAACCCACAGGATCCACGAGGCAGCCAAGGCTCACAAGGCTGTAGAACAGGAGCTGGCACATGCAGTCAATGCCAGCTCCTTGGCGCTGAGCGAAGCCCTCTCCAACAAAGCTGCTGGCACCTCAGAGGTGAGTCGGGGCTCGAAGCACAAGGCAACCTCCTCCTGGCTCCCCTACGCCCTGCTGCTCAAGGGGTTACCCCTCTGTGCCCTCCAGTTTCTCAGCAGGAACGTGGCTGTGGAGGTGGCGCTGAGCATCAAGGAGCTGTATGCTGAGACCAGGGCGTTCTTGGAAGGGAAGGCGGTGAGTGGGGAGCTGGGTAGCACCCAAAATTCCCCAACAGAGGGCCTGTGCCCTCAGCTGGTACCTCTCAGGGTGGCAGCAGTGCTGGGGATGGTCCCTGTCCCCCACAGCTGGACTCGCCACAGGAGGAGGAGGCTCTTCATGGCCCCCTGAGTATGCTGGGTCAGGAGCTGCAGCGGCTGCTGGACATCCACTGGCTGGGGCCCGTTGCCCACCCTGCTGAGGAGGTGGGTGCAGAGGGACTCGGGGGTGTCTCCAGGGAGCTGTAACACCCTGCTCAGCCTGGCTTTTTGCAGGAAAGTGCTGGTAGTGCCAACAAGGGCAGCTTCAAGCTTCGCCTCAACATCCCCAAGCCCAGGAAGGAGAAGGACAAGCTGCAAAAGCAGAAGGCCAACACCGTGCTCCCAGGTACAGCAAGCAGTGTGCTAGGGAGAGACAGGTGCCTGTATGGGTAGGGATCCCCCTCTGCTGACCTGTCCCTTGGCCTCCTGTCCTGGGCATGCTGTGGAAGGACCCTGGGGAAGGGGGACAAGGCATGTCCTGGCTGCCTGGGGAGTGTCACCTTTATCACCCATAACCCCTTAAAGCTTACTTTTCTGCTATCAGCCATGTGGAGTCCCCCAGCCCTGTAACTCCACTGCAAGGGCGAGAAGGGGGCTAGGGTACTGCTCAGCCCTTTGGGTAAGTCGCTCACCCAGGGCTGGGGGCTTTGTCCAGGGAGAGCAGCTCAGGTGTTCTGTAAGTAAGCTAAGGAGAGGAGAGACCTCTCCAGCCTGAGCCTGCTGCAGGCTCTGGCCCTGCAAGAGCCAAAGGTGGGAGGGGGGATGCTGGCTGCCTGCCCTGCTGTGTCCTGCTGCCTTCGCAGGCCTGAGGCCACCTCTGTGCTTTTCCTCCCTGCTAGCAGACAGGTGGGGCTCCGAGGAGGTGGCAGCTTGGCTGGAAGCACTCGGTTTAGGGGAGTACAGAGACATTTTTGTCCGGCATGACATCCAGGGCTCAGAGTTGATCCTGCTGGAGAGGAGAGACCTGAAGGTACAACTCCCTTTTGCCCCCTGAGGGACTCTCAGCCCTCCTCTCCCCATCCCTCCTGGCCAAGGCAGGTGCTGACCCTACACCTGGCCCTGCAGGGCTGAGCTTGCACAGTTTGCACACAGGGGATGGAAGCAGGGGAGGGGCTGGCCCTGGTCCTCCAGCTTTCAAGGCTCCATACACCTGCCCAAAGCAGGATCAACAGCAACCCACCCTCTCCTGCATCCAGCCATAGGGCCATGCTTGTAAGAGGAGAGAGGGGTCCAAGCAAGCACCATGCTCCAGGATGTGGAGCTGGGCTCTGCAGCCTCATCTCTGCCCTATGGCTTCCCCACCCCTGAGAGCCCAGGGCTGGCCCCTGCAAATACAAGCTCCCCTCTTCTTCCTGCAGGACCTTGGCATCACCAAGGTGGGCCACATGAAGAGGATCCTTCAGGCCATTAAGGAGCTCAGCAACGTGCCCTAGGGGGGAGCAGTGGGGCAGCAGCCCAGCCCAGGTGCTGGGTGGGTGCTGCTCCCAGGGACCAGGCAGGGGAACAGGCCAGTGTGTTGCCCCGTATGTGTGTGTGCGTGTGTGGAGCCCCCTTGCTTGCCTTGCTTTATCTGTCTGTCTCCATGTCCCTGAGCCACTGCTTCTCCCCAAGCCTGTGGGGCTGGAGACACTACAGCAGAGGTCTAACCCAAAGGTGATGTGGTCTGACCAATAGTCCAGCCCTGACAGGGTCACTACAGGAGCTGGGGCCAGAGCAAAGTTTCCCCTTCCCTTTGTGGGTATTTAAGCTGTGTAAATATTTGGAGAGAAGATACTCATTGCTGCTGCTCGTGTAGTGTCATTATTAAAGGGAAGGTGACAGGGGTGGAGGGAGGAGGGAATTGGGAATCCCTTTCCAGCCTTCATCCCTCAGTTTGCTAGTCCTTCATCATGGAATCTACTTTACTGTGAGCACACAGAACAGACACATTTTATTAACAGTTACACATGACTTTTTTTCTTTCCATCCTCAGTTAAAATTATAATTCTTTATGTACATGGTACCCACCCCCCGCCCAAGGGTGCCCCGTTATTTACAGGCTTATTTACAGAGTAGGACTTAGCTGTTAGTGAGTGCCTTCTCAAGCTTGAGCATGTCTATGGGGGCGAGTTTGGCAACCTCATAGAAGAGCCTGGAAAGAACATGATTGCTTAGAATTCAGCCACAACCCTGACACCCATGCACCAGTGCTCCCAGATCCCTACAGCAGCCCGAGGGTGTGTTTGTGGTGCCAGCCCCTGTGAAGGGGACAGGCCTGAGACAGAGTCCCATGACACTGACCTGTGTGAGTACTTGCTGTGTACGGTGTTCAGCTTGTCACGGGGCTGATACGTGAGCAGGAAATTCAGTTTCTTCACCAAGGGATGCAGGTCCTGGGCACTGTATCCACTGTAGTATGCCAGTGTAGGGGTCTGCAAGCGGACAACAGGACTAAGTTGGGTCCTCTCGGTGACAGGAGAGCCATCTTCAGCTCCCCAAATCTGAGTGTAGCCCCAGAGCACCACCGCACCCACCCAATCCATTGCCTCCCACACCCCTGCGGTGCCTCGGCCACAGCAGGGGACTAGGCAGGCACTCACCCAGCCACCAAGGTTCTTCATGGTAAGTGCCAGGAGCAGGCAGCTGGCAGCCAGCTTTGAGGGGCTCTCACGGGCATAGTCATACTCCTGCAGTGTCATCTCGCAGAGGAAGCGGGCTAGTGTCAGCGTCTCCATACTGGCATGGGCACACTGTGTTCATAGGCAGGGAAAGGCTCAGCCTTTTGAGCAATGCTGCTCCTCTCCCCAGGATTTCTGAGCTCAAGAGTGCTGTTCCTGCAGCCCTGGACACTGATCCCACACCCCTACAGCTTACCACAAATTAGCATCCTCACCCTTTAACTCTCTAAGTGGGCTGGACAAACTCCTTGTTGCCAGCTGGGAGCCTGAAGCTCTGGGAATGCACATCACCATCCCCTGGAGCCACGTGGATGCCAGCCCACCCTCTGGCTGTGCCTGTGGGGGACTGCAGCAAATCTGTGGGCCTCTTGGCAGAGCAAGAAGAAGTTGACGTTCACAAGATAATTGTGTACCCATAGAAGTTCCAGCCCTGAGCTAGGAATTGTAAACAACTTGCAAGTGCTGTGAGAACTCAGAAGACTACAAGATAAGGAATAATGAGATGTATAAATCAGTACGGAAACAGAAAGTTGTCACTGTGGCCAGTGAGTGTTTGTATGCAAATAAGCACCAATAATGTTAGTGCACATGCTCTTAGAGGTGATATATAAGGCGGTGGTGCTAAAAATAAACAGAATCTGCGGAACCTGCACTTTATTTTCTTGGATATTGTTGTGTGTCCGTCCTGACCACGACACGTGCCCACCTTGGCGAAGCGGCGCAGGAAGCGGTAGGCGATGGGGATGTTGATGTCGAACTTGAGGGTGCTGAGGATACTTATCTCCATGGCAAGGAGCTCCTCCCGCTTGTAGGCGTCATCACAGATGTAGAGGAAGTCATCCACGCATGGTGGGCACCGCTCCTGCCAGGGCACAACTACTCAGCACCTCAATGGGTGTTTATTCTGGCCCTACTCAGGAGATCCCACCCACCCTACAGGCCCTGCCAGGGTTCACATGCTGCCAGACCCCACAAGGAGTGTTAAAAACACCCTGTGGGGGCTTCCTGTGGTGTCTCTACTGCCCCAGCCCTCAGCTTGAACTCCGTGCTTGCATGAGGTGAACTCAGGTGCCCTGAGAGTCTCTTCAGAGACAGGTCTCCAGTAACACACCAGGAGGCAGAAGCCAGCCCACCATGACTGCACTGCAGCCCTTGGGACAGGAAGGGGGAACATGAGAACAGACGTGCCACCCCAGCAGCTCTCAGGGGAGTGGCCTGGCACTGTGAGGACCTGGTCTTCTCCAAAACCCCAGAGTCCAGAGAGGCACAGCCCCTTCTGCCCCTGCATCACCCCAGGAGAGCATGCAAGGAGTTACCTCAAATTTGGAGGCAATGAGCATGGCAGTGGAGCCAAGGAGCTGCAGCTTGTCCCTCATGCTCACCACCTCCACCAGGTAGTGGTCCACCAGCTTCACAGCCAGGTACAGCGTCTCATGGTTCAGCTCAAAGTTCTCCTGTAAGGGTGCGGGTAAGGGGTGGGACAGGGTGTCAGGCAGAAGCTATGCCTGTCCTGCCCCCTCAGCTCTCACAGAGGCCAGGGGTACCCAGGAGCCAGGCTCAGAACAGGGGGTGTAGGCTCATCGCTAGCCCAGGGAGGGGGCAGAAGAACAGCTGCACACTGGGGATGCTCCCAGGAACCTCTGCCACCACACTGAGGTGCCATGTGACAAAGGGCAGCATGGGGGGCTGCTCTGCAGAAGGCCATCTCCCCTCACCTGCACCTCCACCATCCAGTCCACGAGGATGGCACGCATTTCCCCAGTGATGTCTGGCTGCTTCTTCATGTAGTCAGGAAGAATGAATTTCTCCTGCCAAAGAACCAGCTGTCAGGAACTGGGCACATATCCCTCCTCAAACAAGCCCCTTCCCACCCGGTAAAGGCCCCTGCCAGGTACTCAGAGCCTCTGGACAGTGAGTGCCCCTGCCCACACCATCACCCCTTCCCTGGAGAGGGCTGCCACCCCCCAAGACAGGCATTGCCCACCTCTCTTTCCCGCATGTATTCAAAGATGTCCTTGGCATACTCTGCGCTGGCATAGGGGTCACCCAGCTGCTCCTTGTCGATGTCTTCCACTACTGGTACCTGCCGGGATGGAGGAGGCAGCAGTAAGAGGAAGGCCCTTAGCCCTGTGGGTGCTAGTCACCCCCTCAGGGCAAGGCTGCTTCCCCTCTGCACTCCTTTTCCTACCCACCCTCATCATCATAAAGCCCCTGCCCCACTCTTTCCCATAAGAGAATTCTTGAAGGAAGATGGTGGGGGACTTTACTCTCCTCCCCAGCTTCCCATCACACTGGCCCAAGCCTCTCCAAGTTCCAGAGCACTGCCTGGTTGTCCCATTGTGCTGTGAGGATGAACCCAGAGCCATGCTGCATGCCAGGGTCCCTACCCTCTCGCTGGGGGGCTTCGGTTCCTGCACAGGCACCGGCTTCTCTGGTACAGAATCCACTTCACACTCTGCAGGAGCTGTTGGGGGAGTTTTCTTCATTGACCTGGGCAGGACAAGAGTATAAATCATTGCTGGGAGGAGGCCAAATCTCCTGGCTGTAAGGGGCTCTCCAAGGCCCCTTGCTGCTTCAGAAAGGGGATAAACCACTCCTAAAATATCTCTACAGAGACTCTTAGAATCGTTTAGGCTGGAAAAGGCCTTTCAAGACCAGAAGTCCAACAGTTCCCGATAGCACTGCCATGTCCACCACTAAGCCATGCCCCCCAGTGCCACATCCATACAGCTTTTAAATGCTTCCATGGATGGTGAGTCTACAACTGTCCTGGGCAGCCTGTACCAGGGCTGGACAACGAGTGGGGAAGAAATTTTTCCTAATATTCAACCTAAACTTTCCCAAGCACAACTTGATGCCATTTTATGTACTGTTTACACCCCCACACCTGACTCATGGTCTCTATTACCCAAGGGAAGCTCCTGCCAGCCCTTGTTCTCCCCTATGGGACGAGTTTGCAGATGCTGCCCATTGCTCTGCAGCAACCCCATGGCTACTCACTTTTTTAGGTTGATCTCATTGTTCTTGGCCACCCCCAGTGCACCATGTGCCTTCTGTGCCTTGGATGGTGCCACTTTCACGGTCTCCTTCTTCCCTGACACTGCCTGGTTCTTGCGAGCCTGTTTGGGTCAGAACATGGGGATACAGGGGCTGCACAGAGCAAAGCGAGATGTGCCCTGTAGGGAGACCTCTCCTCTTGTTAGTGGGGCACAGGACACGCTCCCTCCTGCCATGGGGAGCCTACAGAGGGGCACCAAAGCCCCACCCTCACAGAAGTACTCACATTGGTGATGTCCCCGAATGCAGTCCTCTTCTTGGGCCCGCCCTGGGGTGAAGATGAAGACCTCTTGGGGTAACAGCTCTCCTCCTGCAACAGAGGCTGTTAGAAGGCGGTGGTCAGCTGGACCACAGGAGCCCCCCACACCCCTTGCCCGGCTCAGGACTCACCTTCTCCGGGTCGACATTCTCTACAGCAGGGCCTGCCTTGCTTGCTCGCGTCTGCTTGGTGCTCAGCATCTTGGTGTTGCGTGGCAGTGGCGTCCCCTCCTTTGGCAGTGGTGTCTTGTCCCTGGTCCTCCGCGAGCAAGCTGGGGGCAGAGCAGCGGGTGATGGGGGATGCTGCCTGCCCCGGGGACACCCTCCCAAGCTTGGGGCACCCACAGGAGCATTTGTCCCGCAGCAGGGACTGACCGCAGCCCTTCCCCTGAGCACGGCAGGTGGGTGGTGCCCCAAGACAAGCCCAGGCAGGGAGCAAGTCTGGGTCGGGGTGCACCTTCCAAGAAAGAGGGGACACAGAGCCCTAAGACCCCCACCTAAAGCCCCCTGCAGGGAAGCGGAGGGCAAGGACAGGCAATTCCCAGCTTCCTACATCCCAGAGAAGGATGCAGGGGCTTGCACGCCCTCGGGGGTCTCCTCTCCCCTGCACCACTCCGGGGTCCTGTGGAGGAGCCGGGGGGCTCAGTGAGCGCCCCCATCCCCCTGCACCCTCCAGGGGCCCCACGCCCT
>VWZG01007498.1:91778-136714 GCA_013396735.1 Grallaria varia
TCCCGCACTCACCCATGCCCGGTGCCCTCTCCCCGCACTACTCCATACCCAGTCCCGCACTCACCCATGCCGGACAGCCCCTCCCCGCACTAATCCACCACCGGCGCATTTGAAAGTAGCAGTTCGGTAGCGGCCGGTCACCACTGGCCGAGCCTCCCCCAATCAGCGCGCGGGGCGGCGCTGAGCGGCGGCCAATGGGCGGGCGCGGAGCGCTGAGTTGCTAAGGGGCAGGGCGGCAGGGTTTAAAATTCAGGCGAGGTGGCCAATGGGAGGCCTGGCCGGCGGCGGGGGCGTGGCCATCGGCGGGCTAGGCGGGCGTTGATTGGTGGGGCCGTGTGCCGTTTAAAGCCGTTCGGCGGTGGTTGCCGGGGGTGCCTTTTCTCGCCGCGCTGGGGGTCTCTGGTGTGCAGGACGGTGTGCCCCGGGCTGGCTGTGCGAGTCCCGCGGCCCGGTGTCGGAAAGGGATCGCTTGGAGAGGCACGGGATGGCAGAATGGGTTGGGTTGGAAGGGACATTAAAGCCCATCCACTCCCACCCCCTGCGATGCCCCTTCCACTATCCCAGGTTGCTCCAGCCTGGCCCTGGACACTCCCAGGGATGGGGCAGCCGCAGCTTCCCTGGGCACCCTGTGCCACCCTTACAGGGCAGGATTGTTTCGAGTATTTAATCCATGTGATGCACGTCCGGCGGTGGGAGGTACCGCCGGAGCAGCGCCCACGTGGTGTCCCACAGGGACGGCCCCGACATCGAGCAGCGAGTCGCAGCGAGCAGGACAGAGTTACGCAGGCACAGATCACAGCCCTGCGCCATGAGCTACACCCCATAGCGACTGCTCACCGGCGCTCAGAGCTCTCTCGGCCTCAAGGAGCAGCCCGGAGGGCATCACAGCCCTGGGGGACGCTCCTGCCGCGCAGCCGGGAGTGCTCAGAGAAGGCTCGCTCAGGCTGCCCTACTCATGGGATAACGTGGTTGGCTTGTACTCCACTCCCATGCATCAGGAAAGGAATGCATGATGCTCCTCACACCCACAGCTCACTTGATTCCTTGATAAAGGAGTCTCGGAAAAGTCACCCACTTCTCATGTGTCAGTTGCATGATTGATGTTCCAAGATTGATGTCCCTGACTGATGTTCCAAGCTCCATGCTCGCTGCACCGCTCTGCTCCTTGGTGGGTTTCCAGAGAACAGGCTGGGACTGGCACAGCCCTTGGCTCATGTGCAGGGGTCCTGTGCCCTCAGCAGCTCTTGGGGGCTTTAGCACTGCACTGGCTCAAACAAAGCCCCCACTGAGGTAAACCCAGCTGAGCTCAGTGCTGCAGCAGAGGAGAGCTTCCCCCAGCGACCAGATTCCCAAAAAAACCCTTCCAGATTCCTAAGTGAAAATCCTTTCATGTAATCCCACGCTCCTGTGCCGCTGTTGCTGGTGGAACTGATGAATGCCTGGCTAGGGGAGCACCCCAGTGCCAGCATCTGAGGGGGTTTAATCCTGCTGCCCAGGGGTCACCAGGGCAGGGTCAGGCACGTGGCTTGGGCTGTGTGTGGGCAGCCCTGCCATGTCTCCAGCAGAAAGACCTGCGGCATGGACAGCCAGGAGCAGCAGAATGGCTTTGGGGTGCAGCATAGCCATGGGGTGCTCGTAGGGCCAGTGGGGGTTTAAACCTGGGTCCCTCCGGTCCCCCAAACCGGTTCAGGGCTGCTGCAGCTCCAGCCCACCCTGTGTCCTCCTTGGCCACTTGCCCTCTCCAGCCCCACCTCCCACGCTGTCACTGCCCCCTGGGACACGTGGCTGGCCTGGGAGCTCTCTGAGGCTCGCTCGCTGTTGGTCTGGGATCCTTGTGGAATCCAGGTGCCTGCTCCTCCTTGTGCATGTCGGGGCAGTGTCTAACCCAGCCAAAAATATGAATCGGGTGCATACCAGCCAGGCAGAGCCAGGACACAGCCCACCGCCAATGGAAACGTGGTGCATTGGCCTGTGGGATAAGATCCTCAGCCAAAACCCCCGTCCAAGTGTGCCCATAGCTCTGCAGGGGCTGGAGCGAGCTGCCTGCTTCGGGACAGGCCCATGTCTGTCTGTCCTGCCCAGGCTTGGCATGGGGAAGCCAGCTTTTCCAGTCTTCATGGTGCTGCTGTGCTGGTGCTCCTTGGGAGGCTCTCGGGCAGCCCAGCCCCACTGCAGGGGCTGATTTGCATCACACAAGCTGAAATCCCCCCCAGCCATGGCGGGTATGGGAGGAAAGATGAGGGGAGCAAGAAGTGCAAGGTGATGACATGAGTGTGCAGCAGGAGCTGTGCCAGCTGCCCAAGCATGGAGGGAAGGCTGTGATCCTCAGTCCTGTCCATCATCTAAGGACCTGGGGGCCAGCTGGAGATGAGAGCCCCTCAAGCTCTCCTTGGGCTCTGGCATTCCCTCAGCAAACCCCCAGATCAGTCAGAACATAAATCCTTGTCTCCCCCCCCCGCTAAACTCTGCCAGCTCAAGAGCATCTGTGCCTAGCATGTCCCTATCATAAGGAGAGCTGGGTCGCTGCTTCCATCCAGCCTCTTCCCACAGCACTAGAGAGCCTGCACTGCCTTTCAGAGCTGGAGCAGCCCCCAGCCCTAGCCCAGCTCCCTGGCACTGCAGGGCTGCCAAGAAGCCCCTCAGTGTGGCATCTGGAGACCTTTGCTGCAAGACTGCTTACCAGACAGGGAGCCCCAGGCTCAAGAGAAGCAGCAAGGACAAGGAAGCATCATTCATGGGATTCACACAGTCTGCTCTTCCCCCTTTCCCTTCCCCAGGCTAAAACCTTATCCTTTCCCATGATAAAACAGGCCCGACTTGTTGCTCCCCATGGCCCAATGCCAGAAGCACTGGTGGAAGGCAAGAAGCTGCTCTGCACAGGGAGGAATAAACTTTACCTCTTAATTTTTCTCCTCTTTTCACTACTAATGGCTGAGGTCATGGAGGGATGTTGTGTCCAAGAGCTGTTGCATTTATTTACAGGAAAAAGCCCCACCAAGTTAACCCCAGGACTTTTCCTGCTAGTGGGAAAGCACATGGGAAAGCACAGAGTGACGTGGGGTGATGAGGAGTTCCTGAATGCCCTCAGGGACGTGAGAGCCAGTGCTGTGGGAGCTGCCAGCAGCAGCTGCCAGGGAGCAACTCCCCTGGGACCCCAGGGCTGCATGGCCTGCACCTTGGTGGAGCTGTGCTGGGTGATGCCCCCTGTGCTTGCCCACCTGCTCCACCATGGCTCCCTGAGTGCAGGATGTGTTCGCAGCACGAGGGGTGGACTCCAGCACCCAAGGAGGAACAGGAGCAAACAACCTCCAAGGGCTCGGTGTGGCCGAGCAGGGTTAAACACCAGAGCCACATGATGTGAGCTGATAATTGGGATATTAGCTTGGGGTTAGCGCGTGTCTGTGGCAAAGGAGCCAGTGACTCTCTGGAGCCATCCCACAGCCCCTCATGACAACCAGGGAGCACATCTTACCCCCAGGTTAGAGGTTGCCAGGCTGGTGGAGTAGTGGGTTGATGGACACACTGGATCTGCCATGACCCTGCTGCAGCTTGGGATGCCCAGTCACCCCGAGGAGCCCAAACTCTTATGTCTCTCTGATGTTGGGTCCCACCATGAGCCTGCTCACCCCCAGCTCCTCCCCACCCATTTCTTTTTCAGTTCTTATTTGGTGGCCGATTTGATCTTGTGGATGGCATATGGGCTTGACTCCCTGGGCATCCAGATCTCCTCCCTGCCGTAGCCCTGGTTCTCCACCGCTCCCTCCATGGCTGCTGTCAGCTCAGGGCTGAAGATGCTGTCGGTGGCCCGGTAGGTGCGGGTGAGGCGGCGGAAGGAGGAGTCTGAGGAGCTGTCGTCGGGAAGGTCCTCATCCTGCTCATCCCGCAGCTTGGTCCTGCCCAGCTCCGAGCTGCTCCCCAGCTCTGGGTCTTTGAGAGCCTCCCCCATCTCCTGGAGGAAGGTCATTTTGGGGCTGATGATACACAGCAGCAGCATGAGGCCTCCTGAGACCCCGCAAAGAAAGTAGAGGCCAACTTTCTCCGGGACACCTGAGGGGAAAAGCCAAGAGACACACCAGGGTACAAACTGCTCTGCAGCCTGCAGGTTCCCAGTGCCTGCACACGGGAGTAAGAGGAGAGGAGCAGGGATGCCCTCAGCATCCAGGCTGCAGAGGCAGGACAGACAGCATGCCCCCAGTCATCATGGGAGCAGCACTCAGAGCCTCATCAGCACCCACCAGTGTCCCAAAATGCGCCTTTCCCCATAGAAAACCGCCCTTGGGATGTGGGGCAGGCAGAGCAGGGGAAGGAATCATCTCATCAGGAATTAAATGACTGATTTCCACTGGCAAGGGAGGTTTTTGCCTGCAGAGAGGTGCTCTCTGTCAGTGCCTGCAGGCAGGGCAGGAAGGAAGGAGACCCAGTGGGTAATCTGGCCCATTGGAAAAGGAAGATCCACAGGCAGGACTGCAGCTGCACCACAACTGCTGATGCTGAAGGTCCTCAGAGCTTGTTCAACCCCTGAGCTCCCGCCTTACCTGTCCACCCCAAACCCAGCACAGGCACTTGGTGCCCTCCTCCCTGTTGACCGTGCTGGAAGGGTTTAGGGTCTTGCTGCCCCTGAGATGAGCCCTGGGCTGAGTTGGAGCCATCTGGGATTTCAGCCACCCCCCAGCCTGTCCCACTCCCCTGGGTGCTGCCTGAGATCTGGGGTGGGCACGTACCCCAAAGGTGGGCAAAAGCTGCCAGAGAGCTAGTAAAAATCATGCGGTCTTCCCGGAGCCTGGAGAACCTGGGCCCTTTGTACCAGCCACCTGCAGCAACAAGGGGATGCAGGCTGAGACACGAGGTGCACCCGGCTCCTTGTGGCCCAGCCGCCTGCCCTGACTGTCCTTCCCCACACCACACTCCATCCTGCCTGCACAAGTGCTCAGATGCCCACGGGGATGTCCCTGCGTATGGAAGAATACTGGGACACAGACATCTTTGGCCTTGAGAGGATGCGGCTGTAGGCCTGGCAAAGCAGCAGCAAACACCACCTGTGTCCTTGGGCCAGGCCTGGGAAAGTAGAAGGAATTGAAGAAAACAACCAAGAATAGCAAAAGTGTGTTTTGAGATTTGCCAGCATGAGGAGAGCTGATGTCCACCTATCAGGACTAAGACTGATGGACAAGAACACCCAGCCAATGATGTGTAGCAGAGACACATATGGACAGTAATAAAATAGTATAAAAGATAAGCTGTGTGTGAATAAAGGGCTTTTGCCCGTTCTGTTCTGCTTTTGCCTTTTGCTTTTACTTTTCCTGACAAAGTCTTGAGCCTGTGTTTATTGACCATCGCTACTGCTGCGGGCCCTCCTCTCCCCTACACCCAGCAGACCCCATCTCCAGCCCCTTCAGACATGGGCATCAACCAAGGGGTGGCTTCAGCCACAGGTCAGAGACGCTAGGATGGAGCTGGCATATGACACAGACAGGCCATGGAAGGGCTGGTTCACCCGAGCATGGACGTGGTCCCACAGTGCCTGTGGCGTCACCTCCCTCCCACCATGTTACCGTGCATGTAGTCCGAGAGCAGGAAGGGGTCCGAGGTGTCAGGGCCCACCTCCTTCAGCAGCTGCTTGGGCACTACAAGGAGAGCACACACCAAGCATCACCACCCCGCTCCTCCCCAGCAGCCTCTGCCTCCCTCAGGAGCCCTGTGCTCCCGCCTGCCTGGCACGAGGTGGGCACAGCAGGTGCTCTGCCAGTGTCCCCTGTGCCCCCAGCTCCACAGGGAGCTCTCACCACAGGTGTAAGAGACTCGTAGCTGTTTCTTCATGCCAGGGAGGCAGGGGTCCCCGAAGGTGGCCTCATCAGCAGCCACGGTGCAGTTCCCCTTGTGGTGGCACTTCTTGAAGACCCTGCGCAGGGCATCTGGAGCCAAGCACTCTGCAGAGACAGGAGGCATGGGCCCAGGGGCAGAGCTGCCTGCCCCTGTCCACCAGCTGGGGGCCAAGGGGCACAGGTACAGCCCGATGGTGCACTTGTGCCATACTCTCTGCATGGCTTCTGGCCCCATTTCTGTCTTGAACCATTCTGGCGTACCTATATGGGGTCCCCCAGCGTTCAGGGCATCACACTCCGGTTTGCCCAGCAGGAATCGTCCATAACTTGCAGAATAAATGGCCAGGATGGATTTTGGTCGGCACTGCAGCCTAAGCTTGTCATTCTCGCACACGGTCTTGACCCGATGGTTCCCTAGGGAGCGACACCACAGTGTCCCAACGCATCCTGAATCAGCTGCAGTCCCTCCCTTAGGCCAAGGGCAGGGTTGGAGGAGGGCTGTGAGGTAAAGGAGCAGCCCTACTCTCCTCCCTACCCCTTTCCGAGCAGCCAAGGCCAGGAAGAGCCCACCCAGCATTGCCCAGACCCTGCTCCACCTCACCTGGCCGGCACTTGTAGGAAGTGATGAGGTACTTGTGTGTCCCAGGGCACGGGTCCAGGCCAAAGACTTGGCTGTGCACTGAGAACTGGCACCACTGCTTGTCCTGGCACTCAGCCAGCAGCTTCTGGAGGGCAGAGGAGAACAGATGGGAGGTGGGTGAGGAGTCCTGAGGCTCTGGTCACTTCCTCTCCCCTAGTGCCATCACCAGGCTCAGGGAAATGGCCTCTTACCTCACAAAGGTATCCCATGGCTGCTCCTGCCCACCCCCAATGCAAGACACCCCAGCTCCTGAACCAGTTCCTCCCCTGTACCCCCACTGAGCTGTGTGCCAGCACAGGTCTGCTACTGCTGACACCCTGTGCCAGCATGCCAGCACAGCACCATGCCACACATCTGTAACATCTGTGTGGGTGTGCTGCGTGTGACACCTGTGCAGGTGTGCACTGACACTGCCCCATGCAAACACCTGTACAGATGTGTGCACTGACACCGCCCCATGTGACACCTGTACAGATGTGTGCACTCACACCGCCCCATGTGACACCTGTGCAGGTGTGCACTGACACTGCCCCATGCCAACACCTGTACAGATGTGTGCACTCACACCGCCCCATGTGACACCTGTACAGGTATGTGCAGACACTACCATGTGTAACACCTGTGCAGTTGTGTGCAGTGACACCACTCTGTGTGACACTTGTACAGGTGTGCGCTGACACTGCTCTGTGTGACAGTTGTGCAGGTGTGTGCAGTGATACCACTCTATGTGACACCTGTGCAGGTGTGAAATGACACTGCCCCATGTGACACCTGTGCAGGTGTGCACTGACACTGCCCTGTTTGACACCTGTGCAGGTGTGCAATGACACTGCTCTGTGTGACACCTGTGCAGGTGTGTGCAGTGACACCACTCCATGTGACACCTGTGCAGGTGTGTGCAGTGACACCACTCCGTGTGACACCTGTGCAGGTGTGTGCAGTGACACTGCTCTGTGTGACACCTGTGCAGGTATGTGCAGTGACACCACTCCATGTGACACCTGTGCAGGTGTGTGCAGTGACACTGCCCCATGTGACACCTGTGCAGGTGTGTGCACTGACACCGCCCCGTGCGCTCCCGCCCCAGCGGTCCGTGCAATGTCCCCGCGCAGCCACAAGGTGGGGACGGGGGCTCACCCACGGCCAGCCCGGGTCCTGCCCCTGTCCCGTGGGGTGGCCGCGGCCGCTGTCCCCTCCTGCCCACGGGTGGCTGCGCCGGGCCCTTGGCTGCGGCAGGAATCCCTGGGCAGCCCAGCCTCGGGTGGCTGTGGCGCTCCCTGCCCCGGCATCCACCTCCTCCTGCCCACAGCAGCGGCCCCGCAGCGGAGCAGAGCCTGCCAGAGGCGGGGAGTGGTTTGCTCCCGATCCTAAACCCGAGCCTGGATGGCACCCGAGGGTGCCAGCACCCAGAACGGAGCCCCTTCGCATCTGTCCTTCCCCTCCTCTGTCCCTGCGCCCTCAGCCCAGCGCAGGACTGAACCTCCCCTGGGTCTTCGCTGGCTGCCAGAAGGGACATTCACAAAGGAAACACAATTAATGTCTCTTCTCAGGCGCTGCCGAAACAGAGCCCACCCTCGGCAGCAGCCCTGCTCTCTGCCCTCCTCACAGCCCTGCTCCTCCAGCAGCAGTGGGGATCCCAGTCTCGTGCCAGCACAGTCCCCTGGCTGGAGTGGGTCCATCCCAGCGTGACCCGGCGCTACACAGACCTGCTCTCAGACCTGCCCTTCATCTCCAAAGGCCTATTCCAGGCCATGCCCTCCATCCTGCAGGGAGGGGGACCCTGACCTGTGTTTGCAGGGTCTTCATGGGGCCAGCCTGGTGACATGCCAGCATGGTCTGGCTTTGCATTTGGAGAGCTCCTGGGACATGCAGGATGCCAGCAGGGGATCTACAACTGTACCAGGACTAGGCAGCAAAGCCTTGTGAGCTCCCAGAGCAGGGAAATGGCCCCTCAGCTCGTTTTCCTCTTCTCCAGCTCATTCCCTTTCCCTGCAGGCAGCTGCAGCCACTGACTTTGCTGCAGGCTTGCCCCAGCTGCAGGAAGGAACTGGAAGAGGGGTGGAAAAGCAGCACATGAAACAACATCCCCATCGAGGGACCCAGGCATCAGCTTTGGGGAGGTCCCGTCCCTTTCCTTCTGCCAGCCTCTGCCTTCCTCCCCTCTCCCTGCACTGGCTGCCACCAGCAAGCAAGCCCCCTTTGATTCGCTTTATTAACCCACTCCCTGGGAGCTGCCAGCACGGATGGGTGCTGCTTCTGGCTGGGGAAGAGCCAAGCCCTGTGCCAACCCCAGGGGATGCACCCACAGAGCTCAGAGCAGCACCTCGTGGTGTCCTGTCTCACTTCACGAGCCTGACACCCTGGCTGCAGCATTCCCCCTCTCCCAGGACCCAGCCCCAGGGTCCTTAGGGTGCAGCAGAGCCTCATGCCAGGCCCCGCTTGAGGACCCATGTCAGAACATCCCTTCCATCCTTTATCTTCCAAAAATGCTCTGGGAAAAGGGCCCACAGATGAATCCCAATGCTGATGGCAGCAACCCGCCTTGGGGCAGAGGGAGGCCGTGTTGCCTGCAGCCCCCCAGCCCAAGCAGGCAGCTCAGTGATGCGGGGACAGGGGGATGTGCAGCCCACCCTGGGACCCCTCCCTTACCAGGTGGGCAGTGGCAGACGTGCACTCGGTGCTCTCCTGGGAGGCATTGCCAGGGCTGGGGCAGAGGTTGGTGCTGGGCACACGACGGCCATAGAAGGCACCGAGGATGCTGATGGTGGTTTTGTGAGGGCAGACGATGAGGAGCTGCTCTCCATCGCAGGTGTGGGCAGTGTGGTTCCTCAGCACCTTGCGCAGGTACCCTGGGAGGGGAAAGCAGGGTTGGCATTGCCCAGAGGAGACACCAGAGCTACAGCAGTGGTGGCGCTTGGGCTCCCAAGTGCTGGTGGCTGTGAGGATTGGGGCGCTTATAGGGTGGACAGGACCAGAGTGGGGCAGCAGCAGAGAAGACAGCCTTGCAGCACACCTTGCACATGGCACTGCTGCCAAGAGGCTGGAAAGCAGCATGGAATAGCTGAGCTGGATAGCAAAGGGAAGTGACAGCTGAAGGCAGGACAACAAGTCAGAGAAGACATACAGTAGAATCCCATGAGGAATTGACAAGGGTTTAGAGAAAAACAGGCTTTTTAGGGAGCCATGTCAGGGAGAGACCAAAGATGAGCCAGAGATGATCCCCGGAGTCAGGGCGAGGAGGATGCACTTTATCACAGGTCACAAGCCTGTCACAAGTTGAGCCATGAGCTGGACAAGAGAAGGGTCCAGTGGCTGCTGCAGGCTCCTGCAGATGTCTGGGTTGGTGTGGATGAGCGTGAGCCACCAAGTCATCACCTGAGCCCAGTTAATCCCAGGTCTCTGCTGGCAAAGTCCACTGCAATGGTGTGATCTGTTCCTGGCCCACAGCGCTTCCAAGGGGCACTGGCTCTTCCGTCCTTGAATTCCCATCATGGAATGCTTCTCTCTTCGAATCCTGCCTAGTTTGTGTTGCAAACCACTGATCCTGTTGTTTTCCCTCCAGGGGACAGCAAGGTGAGGCTGTGCTGCCCAGCCTCTCCCAGAGTTTAACATGCAGTGATCAGCTCCACTTGGCATCAGCTGTACTGGGTGGGCAAGGAAGCTGTTTTAGTAACAGCTCTGCAAGTTGCCAGGTGCTCTGAGCAGGCTCTGGTTGCTGGAGAAGGCTGAGGAAGCAGGAAAAGCTGACAAAAAAGCGGTGTGTAGCACCCTGAATGGAGCAGTTTGCATCTTTGAATAAAACAAAAGCAAAGGGGAAGCATCATTTTGAGGCTGGGAGGTGGGGACAGGGCAACCCAGGGCTGCTGAGTGGGTCACAGACCCCAGTCCCCAGCTGTGGGGTCTTTGGAGGGCCTGGCACTCCAGCTCCACCCCAGCACTGGGGCCTGGGGCAGGACATGCACTCTGTCCCCCAGCGCCCAGCATGTCAAACTCCCCCAAACCAACACAAGAAGGTGGCACCATGAGCTCCCCCCTCTCTCCCTCTGCAAACCAGTGCCAGGCTCAGCGGCACAAAGGGCCCCTTTCACCTTCCCTGCTGCCACTAACCCTTTGGCATCTGCAGCCAGCATCCCTCCCTGGGGAGTCAGTGGGTGAAGCTGGGAGCTGCCTCCAGCCTAGAGTTCATCTCTCTCTTGGCATTTCTCCTCACAAGCGAGGATGAACGCGTGGGGAGCCACAGCCTCCCACAAGCAAGCCCTTGATAGCTCCTGTGCATGCTGGAGGAGAAAGGAAAGGAGAGGCAGAGGAGGGTGGATGGCAGTAAACAAGGTGTTTTAGCCAGGTCAAAGCTCCAGTGCGATGCAAAGATGCTCTTTGGATGGCACGGAGCTGGATCAGCCCCTTGTGATGCAGTGCCCACAAAGAGGGGGTAGGTTGCCCCATCCCCATATCACTGGATGCTGGGTGCTGTGAGGGGCATGGGGCCCTGCCCAGGCTGCCAGCCCCCATGCCCTTCCTCTGCATCCCCCCGTGCAGCCGCACAGCTGGCAGCAGCCAGGATCTCCTGAAGATTCCAGAGCCACCCGGGCCTTGACTTCTGCCTGGCACTGACTCCAAAGCCACCTGCCCCAGCAGTGCCAGAGGTGGGGCAGCCCCAGGCGCAGAGGGTTCAGCCAAATCCTGCTGATGGTGGGGAACTCAGGGAAGACACAGCAGTAGAAATGGGTTTCTCCAAATCCAACCATGCAGCAGGCACCCTGCTCTGCTGTCCTGCTGGCTGCCAGAACCAGCGGTTTGTATTTTAAAACTGAGGCTCAAACAGTGCCATGAGGACAGAGGTTTCTCCATCCCACTGTTTTTTTGGGGCAGTGAACAGTTGTGAATATGATTGTTTTGGGTGGCACCACGGCACAGAGGCTTCAGGCAGACTGTGAGTGATTCTGGTGGCTCATCGGTGTGGTTGACACAGTCCCTGGTGCTGGGGTTGTATTGTTAGCTCTGCCCAGATGAAATCATATCCTCCTCCTCCTCCTCCCTGCAGCATCAGGCTTTCACCCACCCAGGCCTGGCAAAGCAGAGGGGAGGTGTGGGTGGCTGTCCCCAGAAGATCCCTGGGGAACGCCTGGTGCCCAGCCTGACTGTTCAAAGTTCTGGGGCACAAGGGATCCCAAATTTCTGCCTTGGTTACATCTGTAAGGCTCACCAGCACGGCCCCAGGGAGAGGCTCTGGCCCTTGCTGTGTCTTGTGCCGGGGCACCCTGCAGCATCCCCGCTCACGGGTGGTTTTGGCTGGGGCTGCAGCCATCGGTTCTCTCCAGGGACCGGGGACAGCTTCAGCCCTTCACTTCTCTGAGCAGGGAAAGCAGGCAGGGCAGCCCTGGGTGCTCCTTCAGCTCCACACACTGCCCAGCACCAAGAGCATCAGTATCATGGCTGGGAGGGGAGGGGGCTCAGCAAAACTCAGGGGCTGGCTTGATATTTGTTTCGTTGCATTTCTGCACCCAAACTGTCCGAGGGTGCACAACAGAGCGGGGGAGCCACTCCCTCACGCACACCAGGGCTGTGGGAGGTGTGCGATGTGTTTGCAGATCACAGGCCTGCGTGGCGTTAAGGTAATCCCAGCGTTTTGGGCAAACCCCCTCCGGCTTGCCGTGGTTTGTAGCTCACTTGTCCTGCTACTTGTCCACTACCCCACCCACCTGCTGCCGCTTCGCCCTCGCATCCCACCGGCGCGCTCCGCAGCATCCCCGACTCACCCGAGAGCTCCGGGCGGGCCTCCAGACCCGCAGCCAGGCAGAGGAGGACCAGGATCGCTGCTGGCCCCGGCAGCCTGGCCATGGCACGGCCACTGTGTCGCACCGAGCAGCCCGCGGTCCTCGGCGGTGGCACTGCGCGGGGACAATGGCTCGCTTCTCTGCCCTGCCAAAGCGCCGGGGCCGGGCGGGCGCATGTGCACCCGCTCTTTGTCCGCTGCCCAGGGCCAGGGGCTGCTCGGGACGGCCGCTTCACTCTCAGCACAGGGACACCACCCCCAGGGAGGGAGTGACATGTTTTCAAAGGCGCTCTGTGACGGGTATGCCAGTGCCATGCCTTGGCATCGCCATTGCCGGCAGAGAAAACCCGCAGCCCCTTCCCTCTTGCCCTGTTCGCCCTGGGCGGAGGGACAGGGCTTGGCGAGGTTTCCAAAGTGCCCCCCCAGCTTTCTCCCAGAAATCCGGATACATATGCGCTGTAATCTCCATCTCGGCAAATGTCCGGCCATTCACGCCGCGAGGAGGAAGGGAAAGGCTCCCTGAGCTGCCTCCCAGGCGGCTCTTCCTGCAGAAAAGACCAACACCCTTCCCTGCACCCAACACTGTGGGCAGGGACCTCTTCGCTGCCACCCTTCTGCCCCACAGCCTCTGGGGCACCTTGTGAGGAGGGCACTGTGCCATCCTGCAGGAGTTAAATCCCCGCCTGCTGCTTCAGCTGGAGGGAAATGCCATGCACTGGAGCTGCTGGCGTTGCCGCGGGCTGAGGTCAGCGCAGAGAGCAGCAGGCGGCGGTGCCAGGAGCCATCGCGGCTCCCGCAGGCTCAGCATCGCCCAGGCAGAGGCAGCTGGAGAGCCCGGGGTGACAGCGGGGACCGCCACACATGACCCGGGGGGTGTCACAGCAGGACCTGGGCGGTGGGCACCGAGCCGGTGCTGAGGATGCTGCCCTGAGCGCAGGGGGCACCAACAGCGCCACCAGTGCATCCCCTCTCGCTCACAGGAGTGTCAGGCAGTTTCCTGTCCCCTCGAGCAGAGTTCCAAGTTCTCCAAAAGCTTTGTTTGGGCAGAAAGAAAAATGCCCCTCGCTCCCTCCTCGCAGCCCCAGCGTAAGCGCCGCTCTGCAGTGTAGCGGGACCAGGAGAAACACCTCAGCTGGGGGACCCCCTCCCGGAGCCTGCAAAATCATTTCCCATCCTAATTGCCTTGGAGGGGGATTTCTGTCTGAGCAGGGCTTGGTTATGTGTAGGAAAGTTGGAGCTTATCTGAGCTGAGGGGGAGGGCAGAACCAGGCATCGGGGATCCCCGGTTTTGTGCAATGGCACCAGCTATGGGGGCCGGCAGTGCGAGACGGGTCTTGCCCAAGAGTTAAGCTCGTGGGTGCTGGGAAGTCTCTGCCGGGACTGCAGCCAGGGTGATCTGTCAGCAAACATTTCCCTCCCGTCCTGGGGAGGAAAGCAAGCTGTTCATCCTTCCTGCGAAACAGCCCAAATTCCAGGAATGGGGCCCCGCCGGGGGTCAGTCCTGGAGACATCCCGTCCCACCATCCCGCCACACACCACCCAGCTGGGTGGCTGCCAGCGGCACCCTGGGGTTCCCCGCCGCTCCCCGACACCGCTCCAGCCTCTCCGCTCTCTGTTTTGCAATCCTGCCTGCCTCGGGCTCTGCCCTGGCTTCAAAAAGCCGGTGGCCGAGCCGTTCCGCTCAGCTTCCCCGAGCATCTCCCCCAGGCAGCCCCGCTCCGCTGCAGCGAGGGGTGCGCCGAGCAGCCCACCCGAGGGTCCCACCCGAGGGTCCCACCCGAGGGTCCCCCGAGCTGTGACAGGAGCTGTCCCCTCCCTGCCGCAGGAGGCAGCGGGTTCGCCCCAAACAGACAAAGAACCTCCGGGGCACCCGAGGGTGGGAGAGTGGCGAAGAGGCACGACGAGGCTGGGGCGGCAGCAGGAGCAGCAGGACGAGCAGCAGGCGAGGCTCTTCGCCTGTCAAACCCCTGCTCCCTGCGGGGAAGGGACGGCAGCGGTGCTGGGGACGCCAAGCCACTGCTCGGAGGCAGCGGAGCAGCGCCTGGGTGGGTGCGATAGACTGGAAGGGGACTCGTGAACACGAGCAGATAGACCCGTGCTGAGTCACGTCTGAGAGGCTCCGGCAGCTTCCCCTCCGAGCTGGCAGGTCCCGGCGCGTACCCTGTTGCTCCTCCCTTCTTCAAAAGGAAGGAAAGGGCGAGCCCCAGCCCTCCACGGGGCGAGATCAGCCGAGGGGCCCCCAGCCCTTTGCAAACCTCACCCATCAGAGCTGAGCAGAGGACAGAGCAACTTGCCACAGCAGTGTGCAGCCAGCCGTCCCTCCCCTCGCTGCCGGCATGGACAGCCACAGCTCTGCCAAGGAGCCCGAGATTGAGCTGTTTGTGAAGGTGGGTCTCAGGGGTGCGGGAGGTGGGGGGGAAAGCGACTCTTTGGCTCATCCTCGCCCAGTGACTCTTTGGCTCATCCTCACCAGGATCCAGCTGGGCGCAGGTGGTGGGAATTCAAGAGTGTCTTCATGTTTGGTGAGGCACCAAGTTTGGTGTTACATGCCATAGAGGCCGGCTAAGTGGGTGCCCAGGGGAAGGGACCAGGCGTGTGGTGGTGCAGAGACCATGGGCTGTCGTGCCCAGCAGCCCGAAAGGTGCCCTGGTTTTGTGGTGGTCGTGCAGCTCAGGGGAGCAGCAGTGCTGGCAGCTGGTGTGATGAAGGAGCGGGCACACACGTGCCTCTCGAAACCCAGATAAGACAAGCCCCAGCCTGGGAACAACAAGCAGGAGGGCTGGGAGCAGCCACTTCAGCTTCTGCTGCGAGCGGGGTTGCGAAACGAGCGTGGATGGCTTGGGGAGCCAGCGCGGGAGTCCAAGCGTGGGCAGGATGGGGCAGCAGCACAGAGGGGTAGTCGTTGGGAATGGTTTCTGTTTTTTTCCCTGTTGAGCAATTTCCCAAATGCTTTCCTTGGAATGTTTTAACAAGTTCAAAGTATCTGCTGCGGACATGAGGGGTGCAAAAAGAGAGGAGCCAAAGCTGGCGGCTGGTAACTGCATGTGCCTGCAGCCATGCCAGCAGGGCCCTGGGACATGCTGTCAAGTGGCAGTGACTTCTTGTCCCCCAGTGCCACCACATCGAGGTTTTAAGGATGGCTTCTCTGTAGCTCCTCAGCCCCGTGGGCTTCGCTCCTCTCCTTCTGGGACAGCTTGGTGCACAAAGGGACTGCAGGGCTCTTCCCTGGCTGAGGTACTCAGCAGTGCTGGGCACTGCACGGTGCCTTCCTTAAGTCATAGTTGGAAATGTGTTAGAAAGAATTATCTGAGCCTTCCTAAGAGGGATGTCCCCCATCCCTTTGCCAAAATTGCCACAGCACTGCTTGCTGGACATCAAGCTTGGCTGAGCCAAACCCAGACAAGGGTATTCTTGGTGAAAAGTAATCTGAGTCTTGCATTCCATGCTTAGCACTTCTGCCTGGGATGGCTGGAAAGGAGAATGATACATGGGGTGACTGCAATGGCAGCAGCATGTTCAAGGGGCTTTTCAGAGGGAAGTGAAACAGAAAACCAGCAGCATCATCAGGACTTCCCCTGTGCCTTAATTTAGCACAAAAAAACCCTCCTGGCTTGTCTGTTCATGGCTGAGTTGATGCTGTACCTCGCCCTCCCGGCACTCAGGACCCAGCTTTGCCAAAGACACAGCAACTCTGGCTGCCGACGGGCACCTTCCTGTGCCACTGGCACCTCTCTGGGCTGGGGACACCCCAGACACGGCTGCGACCAGTGACAGCTGTCAGTCGTGGGAGGAACCCACTGGCACTGCCTGGCTTTCACGCTGGTGAATGCTGGAGTTACCTTGGCGAGGATGGGCAGGGCATGGAGCAGCTCCAGCCCTGCCCATGGGTTGGGGTGAGTGGTCCCCAAGGGGCTGGCTCTTCCTCACCCTGCTGTGCCCCTGGCAAGAGCATTGTCCATCCAGCTGGGGGTCTCTGCCTGCCTTGGAGGAGGCTCTGTCCCACAGCCCCACCAGGCATTCAGCTGCTTCTTAGCCCTTGGGGTGTCTGTAGGAGCTGTGGCAGGTCCCATGAGGGCTGAGTGCTTAGCAGTGCCCCAGGCATGCAAAGCTGTTCCTTCCTCCCACTGCATTTCAGGCGATTTCACCGAGGGGAAACCACAGGAACTGCCAAAGTAACTTTGAGGTCTTTATTCCCTTTGCAGCTTTGTGAAGCTTTGGAGAGTTGTGGCTGAAAGCCTGCATGCCCCTAGAGGTGCCATGCTAGCCCAGGCTGGGTTTATCCATCATCTGAGGGCAAAAGAGTGAAGAAAGTCAGTCTGCGGGGGCTGCAGGCTCTGTGCCCCCACCCCAGTCCTTGCTGCAGCGGGGGAGGCTCTTTGGGGAAGGAAGTGAAAAGTCATCTCTCCCCTGCCATGCTGCTCTGCGTTCACCAGGGAGGGAGGGCACGTGTCTGCAAGTCTCCCCTGAGTGCCCCTGGCTCCTGGGGGCTCTCACCATGCCCAGCTGGTGACAGCAGGGCCCTCCCAGAGCCCAGTGCTCTCCCAGCAGTGCCAAGGCACTGGTGGAACTGCCCTCCTCTTCCTCCCGATAAAACTTTTGGCTCTGAGCATCCTGGGATGGGCCTGGCTTAATTCTTTCTCCCTGCAGGTGCCATCTTGATTTTCTTTTCACTCTAGTCCAAAATCCCCCACATCTCTATTTTTAAAAGACAGGGGGGAAAACCAGCCCGAGCTGCTCAGAGGCTGGAGACGAACGCCGAGGAGCCTGAAGCAGGCAAGCACAGTGTGAGCCCAGAGCAGCCCCAGTGAGGGGCACCCCCTCCCCTCCCCGTCCTTCCCACCCCACCACTGCCCCAGCGTGACTCCAGCAGAGCTGTGTGCTGCCATGGCTCAGCACAGCAGCTCCCGGGGGGCACTACAGGACAAATTGAGCCCTCTGGTTCCCAGCCTTGTGCCAGGCCAGGGAACCTGAGGGAAGCACAGCCGGCAGGGAGAGAGGGCATGAGAGCATTGGTCCTCGTGCTAGGCAGCCACAAAGGCACCTGCTGAGCTGTTAGTGCTGGAGATGCTCCAAGGAGTGGTGGTAGTTTGGGGTTGTAGGTGGCAGCAGTGATGGAGAGGGGAGGGGGAGCAGAGATGCCTTGTGCTCTTGCCCACAGGCAGCCCTCGAGGCTGTTCTCCGACTCTCCCCTCCAGCTCCTGCATAGGAAATCTGAGACCCAGTTTTACCCCTTTCCAAAGAAGCACTATTTGCTGTTAGTGACACAGGATGCTCCTGAGCTGTAGGCCTCTGGGAGCACTTGTTATTAATAGCCAGTGACCAGCCTCGTGTGTGGATTCAGCTTCACTGCTGAACACGTCCCAGAGGAACCAATACATTTCTCTCCTCCCATTTCCTTCTGCAGGAGCATCATTCCATGACATCTGAGCATAAAAAATACTTGTTAAAAGTAATTTTCATTCCTCTGAAAGGACTAAAAGGTGTTGGCATGACAGAAAAGCAGACCCCCACCCCCCCCACCCCGGCTCCAGCTCACTGCCTGGAGGGTCAGGGGTTTGTTTTGATCTGTTTACTGTCCCCTTTAGAGTGAATTTGAGGCTGGTGTGTCTCTCCTAGAGAAGCTGAGCACTCCAGAGTCCACTGTTTCTGGGCAGCTGTGGATACAGACAGGTGGCTTGTAGCACCTACCTCCAGCTCAGGAGAGGCAGGCACAGGTCTCTGCCTCCTCAGCCATCCTGTCTTTGGAGCCCCAGTGAGGTGCAGCTCAGGAACCTATTCATTCTCTTGCAGAAGTTGAGTTTCCTGTGAGCCGTTTTGTCTCTCACCACAACACAACTTCCTTCTCAGAGAGCCATCTCGGCCAGCTTTTATGCACAGGGGGAACCTGCCACATTCCTCTTGCCAAACTCCTTCATAAGGCATTTCAGTCCTTTTTGCAAAGGATTTTCCAGCTGCTACACAGCAAGGAAATGGGCTTCCCTCTGCCTGCTGCTGCCTTCCCTTGGGCTTGCTGAACAGGCATCACCTGGGAGAGACCCCAGTGAGGGAGCCCTGGTGGGACTCAGGCAGGGTGTCCAAGCCCCTCACCTCCCCATGTTCCTACTGCTGTTTGACCCTGTCCTGGTCACAGAGCAGCCCCCTGAGTGCTGAGACAGGGCAGCTGTGCCCGTGCAGAGTGGCTGAAAGGGGTTCCTTTAGCAGCTGAACGTCATCTCTGTTTCCTGCTGATGGTGCGTGGGATGCCAGCACGAATCCCCCTTGGCACAGCTGCTCCCAGGCTGGGGCGGGCTGCTGGGTGGTTCTTGGCCATCACCAGCCCGGGGGAGTCATGCCTGGGTTCATTAAATGTACATGAGACTAAAGGCAGACATGAACAGCACATGAAAACAAACTGCTCTTTTCCTGGCAAACATGAGCTCATTTCCCTTCTCCCACCCTCTTCAGCCTGGCCTCCCAGCCAAGCGGACTCTCCCTTCCTCCTCATCCATTAGCAATCACCCTCTGCCTCCTTCCCCTGCCTCCTTCTTCACTTCCTCCCAGATTTGTCTCGCATTTCTGGGAAGGACCCAACCCTGAGCATCCTGAGGATGCTCTGTGTCCTTTCCCGTGGCCTCAGGGCTATGGCTATAGCTGACCCCCAGTGCTGGGACATGCCACGCCAGGGTACCTGTCCAAGCCCTCCGTGTGCGTGTCTCCGGTGGCTCTCCAGCTCCAGACATCCTGTCTGTGGGAGGGTTAAATCCTCATTTCTCTGCTTTCCCGGCAGGCTGGTCTGGATGGAGAAAACATCGGAAACTGCCCCTTCTGCCAGCGCCTCTTCATGGTGCTGTGGCTCAAAGGGGTCAAGTTCAACGTCACCACGGTGGACATGACCAGGTGAGATGGCACCGCAGCCCCTGTGCCAGCCGTGGGGCGAGACACCCCCTGCTCAGCTCCCTCATCAGCACTTCTTCCCCCTGCCCACTCCACAGCCAATGTGCCACTACACAGGGTCAATCCCACAGCCTGCGGGGTCCGGGGGTGGGCCATTGTGGGACTTGGGCCACCTGCCAACATGTGCATGGCCCAGGGACCCCCTGTCCTGCTGGATGCAAGGATGAGTCCGAGGAACCACAGGGCAGAGCAGGAGGCGGAGGGGGTCACTTGTCAGCTCCCCAAAGCCAGCAGAGTGTGCCAGTGGGGACGCTCCTGGTGCTGTGCCCTGTCCCACCCCTCCACGTCCACCTTGGCCACTTGCCCCTGGGGCTGGCGGGGGCACGCAGATTGCAGGCTCTGAGCCCGCTTGTTTTCTCCACTTCAGGAAACCTGAGGAGTTGAAAGATTTAGCGCCAGGCACCAACCCACCCTTCTTGCTATTCAACAAGGAGCTGAAAACAGACTTCATCAAGATTGAGGAGTTCCTGGAGCAGACCCTGTGCCCGCCCACGTAACTACAAACTCCCTCGTGCCCCCCTTTTGGGCTTCCCCAGTGTTGAGCAGCCCTTGGGAGATTGGGGAGCAGGGGCAGAGTGTCAGGAGGTGCCCGAGGGCTGCCTGGTCAGGGGAATGGCCCCCCAGCCCCTGAGCCTGCTCTGCAGAGCAGGGGCTGCGATGCTGAAGGGTTGAGTCCCCCAGGGAGGACAGGGATGGCAAACAATGAGAGGAAGTGCACCAGTCATCACATCCTCTCACTGGGGACAGAGGGGGAGTGTGGGGAGGTCCCTGCAGGGTCTCCGGAACTGGTGGTTTTGCCGCTGGCTGTGGCAGCTGGTGTTGGGGCAGAGGGGGAACACGAGACCCCCCTGTGCTCCCTCATATCCAGTGCACTCAGCTGAGCGAAAGCAAACGCCCTGCTGTGACAGCAGCAGTGCAGGTGACCCACAGGGCTGCTGTGGGGATGGTCCTCCCCGAGCTCACTGGGGCTCTGCCTGCAGCCCCCCAAGCATATCTTCCCTGTACCCTCCTGCTGCTGCAGAAGAGGAAGTTCAAATGCATTTGTCACAGCTGCCCAGCACACCAGGGGACACCAGGGGACAGTTCCTGAGGAAGTCGTGGGAGCTTCTGGCTTCCTGAGACCCCTCTGTGCCCACATTCATCCTCTGGGTTGGGACAGAACTGCCTGCAGGCAGAGCTTTTCTCCAGGGCTCCACGGCCACCAGCATCTGCAAACCGTGGAGTTTCTGCCCTGAGATTGTCCCCTGGCAAACACCCAGGATAGATGACACAACTCACAGGGTGGCAGCTGCAGTAATTCACAGCATCACAGTTCTCCCACAGGCAGCTGAACACTCCCTGCATCCTCCAGCAGGAGCCCTGGGCACAGCAGCCCAGGAGCTGACACTGCTGCTTCCCTGCTCCATCCCTGCCTGCGCTGACAGGAGTGTCTCTTTCAAGGTATCCACACCTGAGCCCCAAGTACAAGGAGTCCTTTGACGTGGGCAGTGACATCTTTGCCAAGTTCTCGGCTTACATCAAGAACCCACGCAAGGAAGCAAATATCAGTAAGGACTGGGTGTTGCTGGGCTGTGATCCTCCATTCTGCGGGCGGGAGAGATGCTTTTGTCTGCAGGCAAATCATGGTGTGGGTTAAGGTTCCTGCTGCCTGCCCCACCGCAGCCTCCTTGGGCAGCGGAGGGGCAGGTAGGAAGGATGAAGGCAGTTGTGTGCTCGACAGGGATAACAGCAGAGCATGGGGAGATGCTGCTGCGGTCCCCTGGAAGCAGAGACCAGCCAGGGTCAATGCTGTGCCTTGCTTGTGTGGCACTGAGGGCTTTGTGCCTCTCTGCAAAGCTCGAGGGAGGCTCGGCCAGCCCAGCCCAGCCCAGCCCAGCCTGGGGCTTTGCTGGGAGTCCAGGGCACCTGCTCACTGCTCTCGGTTTCCTGCCCTCCCAGATTTTGAGAAGGCCCTGCTGCGGGAGTTTCATCGCCTGGATGTCTATATGAACACTCCTCTCCCGGAGGAGGTTGATCAGGACAGTGTGGAGGACATCACTGTCTCCAGGAGGAAATTCCTGGACGGAGACCACCTGACGCTGGCTGATTGCAACCTCCTGCCCAAATTGCACATCATCAAGGTAAGGGCACCAGCCGCCAGCGCCAAGGTGGGGACACCTGCCCCAAGAGGGGCTGACAGGGAGTCTCTCCCCAAATCCGGAGAGTGAACCTCCCTCAGGTTTGGGAAGTCTCAGTCTCCTCCTCCTCCTCCTCCATTCCCCTTTAGATTGCAGCCAAAAAGTACCGCGACTTTGAGATCCCAGAGGACATGACGGGTGTCTGGCGCTACCTCAGCAATGCCTACGCCTGCGATGAGTTCAACCACACGTGTCCCGCAGACGAGGAGATCGAGCACACCTACGCCAGCGTTGCCAGGAAGATGACCTAACCCCAGCGTGGGGTGGGCTGGCAGCATTGCCCTGCCCAAGCCCTGCGACTCCGCCGTCCTGACACAACCAGAACCAGCCGAGGGAGGTACTGGAGGGGGTTTGCAGCATCTCTAGCCTCTGCCTTTCAGAAACAGCGCCTTGCTTCACAGCCCCTGCCGCTGCCTCCTCCTCCTCCCGCGCCGCTGGCTGCAGCCCCCGGGCACTGCCAGTGCTGAGCGCGCCGACACTCCGGTGCGGTGCGGATGCTGCTGCATCCCTGCTCCCTGAAAGCATCTCTCACCGCCTGTGACTACGTGTGGTGGGAAAAGCTAAGCACTAGTTCCCCTCAGTGGCGCTTTCGTGGAAGGGATGAGCCCCGCAAATGGCTGGGCCAGCCCGGCCTCCTCATCCCCGTATGCAGAGGGGCTGCTCTGCCAGCTCTGTGCGGTCCCAGCCACCCTGTGCCCATCCCAGGATCCCAGTGCCCTCCCTGAGCTGGAGCTGTTTGAATTCACCTGGTGCCACCCCACATAGCACCTGGGGCTGGCGTTTGGGCAGCTCTCTCTTCCCCCAAGGCATCCAGCCCCTTCTGAAGGCACCAGCAGCTCATTGCGGTGACAAATCGTGCCCACTGCTGAGGGCTGTGCCATGCATCCCACCCCCCGGGGGACACGGGGGCAGCTGGGTGCTGCGGGTGATGCCTGGTGTGACAGTGCCATGGCCTGCCACGGGAGGGAACAAGGGCTGAGGGGACCCACAAGGGGCTGAGGGGACCCACAAGGGGCTGAGGGGACCCACGAGGGGCTGAGGATCAGAGCATCCCTCCCATGGGTGTCACCACCCAGGGCCATGTGCTGCTGGCTGCAAGGTCCTGCGTGGCTCCTGAGAGCTAAAAAGCCTCTCCGTGCCTTGCAGGACCCTGCAGGTGATGCAGCCATGCTCTAGCTCCAGATCCCCCAGTCCCCACTAGCTTTTTAGGCACTGGAGACTCAGAGCAGCCACGGGATAGGGCACATGTTTGGAGAGCCCAGGAGAGCAGGCAGTGGCTCCTTGGCAAAGCTCTGCATCTGTGGAGAGGCGTGGGCAGGTCTGGTGTCCTTGGCTCAGCATTGTGCTTTTCTGTCCCGTGTCACTGACGGGAGGTGTCAAAGCTGCTCTGCACAGCCGTGACATCCCGTGCTTCCCCCTCCGACACCTCCAGCTCCCCCAGGGCTCCCAGCAGAGCCCGTGAATTTGGCCAGCCCTCCCCAAACAGCCCCGGGGCCAATCGATACTGTACAGTGAGCGCAGTGGGTTCTGTGGGAACAGCGCGGGCAGAGCCCCCTCAGCCCTCACTGCCGCTTCCCTCTTTGCACTAAGGGTGTGTTCCTCGCAAGCCTGCCTCGGACAGCGCTGGGTCTGGAGACTGGGTTTGTTATTAGTGGGGTTTGGTTTTGATTTGTTGGGGTTTTTTTAAAACTAAGAACAGCAATAAACTATATTTTAATATGCTTTTCTGGTGTGCTGTCAGCCAGGACACGGAGGGTGCTGCGGGGTGGAGGGAACTTCCCTGCAGTGGAAACCCCTCTGAGATTTAGCAGAAGTGAAGCTGTAGCCCCAGTCTCTGCTTCCTTGGATCCCTGGGTTGCATGTGACAGGAGAGACATCCCCTTCTGGGGCACAGGCACTGCCGTCTGCCCACGCCACACGCGCCACGGTGAGAGGATGCAGGACCGTGCATGGGGATGGAGTGACCACAGGGCACTGCTCCAGTGAGAGGGATTTATTCATCTGCTGCTGGCAGCCAGCAGGTCCTGCCAGGCCACGGTGGCCACTCAGCCTTACCACAGGTCCACTGCTATGGGAGAAACAGTCCTGTGCCCTGGCTCCTTGTGGGCCTCTCCTCCACCCCATGACCCCCTCCTCTGCTGCAGACCCTCTCCCCTTTTCCCCAGCAGAGGCTGTAGTGACTCCAAAACTCTGTGCACACCAGCCAGGTGCAGGTTCATGCACAGATGGCCCCACTGGAAGGCGCTGGGACAGTGGTGGCAGGTAACAGGCTAGCAGAGCTCCTCCTGTACCCCTCCCTTGGTGAGAGCATTTCTAAAAGCAACCTGTGAGGAAAAGGAAAAGATTCTCACGCAAAGGGTTGCGGCTGTGCTGGGCTATGCCCAGGAAGTGTAAAGGAAGGAAGGGAGATGTCCTTCTCTTCTCCCAGGCTCTCCTTTGACTTTGAAGTCAGTTCTAGCACAGCAGGCTGGGAGCTGAATGCCCTGGTCCACACCACAGGCATCCTCCAAATCCTTTACCCCGAGCCCAGCCCCTGCTTGCTGTGGCCTCTCCACAGCTCCACGGTGGCTCAGGTCTCCCAACCGACTGGGACCTGGGCACTCACCTCTCTTACTGGGCTGCTGAGGGGCTGTGTGGGTAAATCCCTGGCTCTGCAGCACCATCTTCCAGAGGACTGCACCGAGGTCTTCCACCTGCCATGGTGCAGCAGCCCCGTAGTGCGTGTGCAGCGTCCACACAGCCAAGTCAGCCCCCAAATGTTCCAATCCACTTAGTTGCGTAGGGGAACCAGGTTCTAAAACATTCCCACAAGCGAGATTAAGGCACAAACGAGGCCAGATGCTGGATTCCAACGCGACAATTCAACTCTATTTTGTAACACGAAAGAGCAGAGAGGAAGAAGGAAGATAGAAAATTAGGAAGAGCAAAGGGTAAGTGTTAAAAGCACAGGACAGGAGTTACCACACCATGAAATGCCTCTGGCTTGCAAGCTGGTACATCTCTGGCTTCTTCCCCTGGTCATCTTGTGACTGCTGAGAAGCAAACCGGCAGGCAGAGTGACAGTGGCAGCAGCTCCCATAGCAGTCTTATAGCAGTCCTAAAGCAGCCCTATAGCGGTCCTATAGCAGTCCTATAGCAGTCCTCCCTGGGCTCTGCCTTAAATACCCTCGCCATGGTAGCCCCTGGATGCCCCTTGGCCAGCTCACCTGTATCCAAGCCAAGTTAGTGTGGTACCACGATGTGCCCTGACTTTCCATTGGCTGGTTCCCCAGTATCCAAGGCAAGATCTGCCTGGCATATCTTATTTGACAGAGTGAATCTTTGCCATGTTCTTTATCACAACAACTTATCATCTTTTTTTGCTAAGAATAGCTCATCTACCTGCCTCCGATGGCTCACGAGGTGCCTCCTGGAGCTTTTACAGGCAGCTCAGCTCCTGCAGCAGCCCAGCTGTTGCATCGAGACTTTTTAGCTCCATGCTCGAGGCAATGGCAAAGCAGACTCCGACTTTTAATCAGTCCATCACAGCAGGAGGGGAGCAGTGTCTGCTCCTGAGCAGGGCTGCTCAGACCCTGTTTACAGGCCAGCAAGGATGGGATTTGCTAGGACCTCGTGGGGAACTGACCTGCAGAAGTTCCTGACCCAGCAGAGTCACTGTCACTCACCAAGTGGTCAGGAACATCCTTCTGGAGAATGCTTTTCTTTCCTGAAAATAAAAATACATGAAATATCCTGAGCACATGTGGGCTGTGGGTCTGGTGTGGGGGACAGGAACGCAGGGTAGTTTTAACCACGAGGCTGACTGCAACCCTGCTGTCCACAAAACCTGCCATTTCCCATGGAGTTGGTTAAAGCTGCATTACCCAGAGATCATTACCTCTGTCTGCGGGTCCTCATCTGCCAGGCATGGATCCAGCTGGGAGACAGCTGGGGTGTCCCAAGTGGACACTCAGCTGGGACTTTTCGCCAAACAAAAATCCATATCTAGCCTGCTTGCCAACCCCTGGGCACCAAGTTTTATGTCACAGAGTGACACATCCTGGAGGCAGGTTCATCACTTCTGCTGTGGGGACATGGGCAGGAGGGGGTTGGCATGTGGAGGAAGCACAGAACCCTCCCCAAACTCAGAGTACAAGGTGAGATGATGTGCCTGGCTCAGAGGGCAGCTCTGCTGGTGCTGGCAGTCACTGGGAACATGTGCAATCCAGGGGGGCAGAGAGTTACTCATGCAGGGCCAGGGACTGGGAAGGTGCTGAGCTGGGCTTGACATTCTTTGTCCACAGACCAGAAATTTCCCGACATGTATGTGGAGGATGGGAAGCACAAGGACTGGCCATGTCTCAGAGACCCTGGGAAAAGCACTGGCGAGTTATCAGGCCCCTCCATCCAACACAGGGAAGGTTGTCCTGCAGAGCAAGGGGACCTGGTGACAGAGCTAGGTGACAAGTGACTCCCTCATCTGGGCTTCAGCAGGATGCCCATGGCCCCTCTGGAGTGCAGACACTTGCCTCACATCCCCAGGCAAGGGCACTCCCAGACCTGCACATGAAGCAGGACCAGTTTTGCTCTGCGGTGCCCTGGGGTGTCCTGGGCATCCCCATTGCCCCACTTGGATCCTGACCCACTGAGCTGCAGAAAAGCTCCTGCCTGGAGAGAAACTGCCCAGGTCTGCGCCAGCAAGGTCACATCTCTGCAGCCTGTCAGCCCTGCAGCTCTCTCCAGGCACTCCCTCCAAACACACCACACTCAGGCTCCAGATTTTGGGACTCCCACAGTCCCCACTCACATCCTGGTGGACTTCCCAGCCAACCCAAGGAGCTAAGACCACTGGAAGGGAGGTGCAGCAGGAACCAGGGGCCTGGATGTCACAGCTCAGAGCTGTCAAACCACAAAGCCTTTTTGAGCAGAAGGGTGGGGTCCAGCAGGACAGTTTTGTGCTGCTGCTCTGTCCCGCTTTGGGGACCCATCGGGAGCTACAGAGCCATCCCAAAGGCAATTTGCACAGGGCAGCTGGGTGATGGCCTCACTCAGTGAGGTCCCAGATCTCTGCCAGATACACAGACACGTGCTGGACAGTGCTTGAGGTGGCTACGAGGATTTGGGGTAGCTCTGGGCTGTCCCAGGGAGGTGGCAGGCAGGCAGAGCAGGGTGGCCACAGGGCCAGAGCAGACCCTGCTCCTTATAGCTCTGCCTCCTGTGGCTTACAAAGGCGAACAGGGATGTTCCTTGGTACTGGCAGCCTGAATAATATTACAGCTTGATTTTCCCCTGTCGTTTCGGGGGCCACCATGTCCCTCGTGTTTGTCAGGCACAATGGTTCCCATGCAGGGGCTGTGAAAGCCCCGTTAGCCCCCACGCAGCAATTTTCCCCTCTCCAACATTTTCATAGGCTCCCAGCTCCGCTCTCCTAGAATTAGTAATAAGAAATACCCTCTTGCACGGTCCTAAACCTGCTGTTTCTAATAAAGAACTGTTTGCAGCTGCATCCCTCTCGTTGCTTTGATCTGGCACCAGCAGAAGCTGAAAACACCACAGAGAGAAGGCAGGAACAGCCGATTGATTGTGGTGAGTCAGAGCTTTCAGCAGCCCCCGCACCAGCACCTGCAGGCACAGCACTGTGCCAGCACCAGAGATGGCATCTGACCTCTGAGATGATGGTACTGCAGGGTGGGCTGGGCGTCTGAGGCTCAATCACTGGCTCACCCCTCTCCAGGAGGTGTGGAGGGAGTGTGGGATGCTGAGCCAGGAGCCGGGTGTGTGCACACACCTGAGGCTGCGGTGGTGGTGGAGGCACTGGCCAGGCATTCTGCTGTGCAGGACTGCCTGGGCTGGGGGCTTGCCTGGGGCTGGGGGCTTGCACCTGACCCAGCTCCACCCTGCTCAGCACATAATACCTGGCCAGAGAGGCCAAAGCAGGGTCTAATCCAGATATTTCACCCAGACCCCTCACTGCACACAGGTCTCTGTTGGGATGTGCTGCGACCTCAATCCCAGCAAGTGTCACACCTTTCTGTGGTTCTACAGAGCCCCACACGCTGCTCACGCCTCCAAGGTGAAACAGAAAAACCCCTCTTACATCCACTTGGAAACTTCAGATGCTAAATGACATCTTGAAATGTCACGAGCCTTCTGCCTTTTTCCACTCTGCATGAACAAGCCTTTCATACGAGTGGGGACATCCCAGCTGCCTCAACCACCCCTGGGTAAGTGCCTGTATCACCTGTGGGGACCACACATCATCCACCCTGCCAGAGACTCAGGAAAGAGTCTCCTCATCTGCAGAGACCTGGCCAGCTGCGATAAGTACACCAGCTCTGCCCTGGTGTGAGCTGTAAAGCAAAATACATGCAAGTATTCCCCCAAAGAATGGCAAAGCAGTAGAAAGAAATCAAAAGATTTATTTCAGAGGCGAGGACACTGTTGTTTGAGGCTGGTGACTAGACGTTTGCGCCTTTGGATCTGCACTTTGGGTTGTTGTTTTATGGGTTCCAAGTGCGTGGTGTTAACATGAAAGGCTGGGAGGCGACGGGGAGATTCAGCATCGGAGTTGGTTCTGTGCGAGGAGTGTATCAGGATGTGTGAGAGCGAAAGTGCTGGACGGTTTGAGTATAATTGAGTAAGAGAATGCAGAGCTCCAAGGTGTAACTGCAGCTCGTGAGGCTGCAAGGGGAAAGAACTGCCACTTGATTGTGGAGCTAATGCAAGTTTCCAAACCTAAGGGTCAAGGTCCAAACAATCCTTTTGCTCTGGCACAATTATCCGTGTGAGATGTAGCCCAAAGGTTTTCAGTTTAGATTCAGACTGGTAGAGGGACAGAACGAGATCATCTGTAGAGCTGAGAAGGGAAGTGCATTGCAGGGGTCTGTTTGCTGGGTTGCTTCTGTCCTGACACATTTTTCTGTGCAACAAGCAGATGGGCATTCCAGAGACTGCGAGGCTGAAAATACGTGATGCTACATCTAATAGAGACTGAAGGTGCAGGGCACCCTGGTTGTGTGTGCAGCTTTCAGGCTGCAAGGAAAAGGAACTGCCACTTGATTGCTGTGCGTTTGCGAAGGGAAGGGAAAGTCAGTGAAATCTTTCTGTGCTGGCACATTTTCCTTGAGAGCAGTGGAGGACGTTTTCCGCTTTGGATAGTCCTTGTTTGTGGTTTGGAGCAGCACCGGGATACAGTTACGTCTTTTCCAAGTACACACCGCCATCGAGTGGATGTTCCCCGATTGTCTCCGTTCCACAGATCCACCAGATGGCGATGTGTGGTACCCATGAAACAACAACCCAGAGTGCAGATCCAAAGGCGCAAACCTTCAGTCACGAGTCTCAAACTACAAGTGTCGGGATGGAGAGGTTTTACTGACCTTCCCCATTCATGGGCAAACTCTTATTTGCACCACACTCAAACGGCAACACGAACTCCTTCCCAAATCTGAGTACTAATCAATTTTCCCCCTCTCACAGAGTCCAGCTACAAAACTGAAAAATATCTGGCAAAAATATAGCTCACAAAAGTGTCAGATGAGCAAACTGTTGGTGGATGCACCCTCAAGAGCACCCTCTGAAGAGCATCACACCCCCTGCTATCTGCACTTTCCTTTGCAGCTCTGTGTTCCATCATAATCCTTCAGCCTCACAAAGTCAGGATCCAAACCCCACCACCTCAGACACTAAAAGAACCAGGGGGCAAAGGTCAACAGCTTGGCTTTTACATTCCCACTGTAGTGGTTCAACAGCTCTAACTGACAGCACTGGATCCTTGGAAAAGCAATAAGTACAGCAACACCACTCAATGTATGGACCCAAAATTGGTTTCTGTGCCACAGGGAGGAACTACGACCCCAAATCACAAAGGAAATGTGATCACCAGTCCAAACTAGAACACAGCCAGGGACTGATCCCATACAAAACTCCCAGAACACTGTTACTGGGTAAACTGCTTTCATTTCTATGGGGAAAAAATGTGGCATTCCTTTCAGAAGACAGCCGCAGACATTTCAATTCCACCTCCAAAACTGAGCACATCCAAGGAAAAAGGGTCCAGGACAGGAAAGTCTTGCTGGTTATTACTGCTGTGGTCAGCCTTTCATCTACCCCTGAAACACTGGGGCTATGTGGTTTCCTTCTGAAGGGAAAGAACCCTCATTCTTTTCTGGGAGACCACCACTGACATTTGTATTCCACCTCCAAAACTGAAAAAGACCAAGGATTGCTTCCAGGCAAAAAGTGCCAGGCCAGAAAGGTCTTGCTGCCTGTGGAGTGCCCTGGGTGGCCCATCATCTGCACCTGAGACACCGAGGCTCTGGGCTTTCTTTCCTGGGGGAGAGGGCCATCATTTGCTTTCAGGAATCCAGTGCTGAAATAGCAGTTTCACCACCTCTGTGTCTGCAGGTACAGCCTCAAAACACATCCCGAGGGGCAACTACAGAGCAGGTCTTCTCAGCTGTAGATCACCCCCATGCCAGCAGCAGGAATAATAAAAGTATATATTGTTGTTGAAAATCAGCCTTTTCTCACAGGACAGCAAGACAGAAATCAGCCTGTGGGTGCAATTTTCTGCCAGGAAAACCCCCAGTGTCTTTCCCAGCTGCTGTTCTGGCAGGGCTGTGCTGGGTCTGTAACACAGAAACAATGAGCACAGCAGCCAGTTTTTTATAATATTTAAAAGGAGCTCCAGCACGCAATCAGTATTTCCAGAGAAGTAAAAAAACCCCAATCTCCTCTGTCCTTAAAGAGGTTTATGTATTTATATATATTTATATATGAGTGCTATGCAAATTTGCATTAGTATGGATACTGTACCACACATACACACGTACAAACAGATAAATAGATAAGGGCTTGGGGAGTTCCGCTTCGGTCTTTTCTCCTTACGCTTTGGCTCCAGAGCACCACAACCCGAAGGGAAGCTCTGGAGATGTGGATGCCACCCATCCGTGGCAGCTGTGCCTGGATCCTACCCGTGCCTGCCCACGGGAACCTGTCCCAGCCCGGCAGGTTTGGGGCAGGCAGCTCTCATGTCTGGGGGGCTCTGGGCACCACCTTGGGCTGTGCAGGCATCTGGGGGCTCCTGGAGACTCCCAGGGTGCCCCCACTCACTGTGGTCTACATGGAGCACGTGGCTCATAGCCAGAGAAGGCAGTGGCCCCCAGGATGTTGTGGGGTGAAGGGGGTGGCTGGCAGGGGCTGGGGACACCCAGTGCCTCCTGCTCTGAGTCGTCTCGCTGCACGGTGCTGTCACCTGGCTTGGTCCCACTGCCACGCAGGGGCCAGGGAGCACAGAGGAGCTGCCCTCCCTCCTCCTCCTCCTCCTCCTCCTCACTGTCTGGCAGCTTCACGGAGCAGAGCGGGACACAGCGCCTGGCTGTGCCAAGGCTCTTCTGCAGTTCCTCCTGCCTGCAGCTCCTGCCCAGCGTGGGCAGAGGAAGGCAGCTGCCTGCTCCCGGCGCTGGGCACTGGTACCTGGAATAAAGCTGGAGGTGCAGGGGGAGCCACGTCTCAGGTGTCTGGCTCTCCCTGTCACCTATGTAGCTGTTTCCAGTCAGTCCCACTGGCACCAGCTGCTCCAGCACATCATCCCCATGACCTGCTTCCCCATCCTTTTCCAGCTGTGGTGGGACCTGGGAGCCCGTGGCATGCCCCAGCTGGCTGTGGGTGCAGGACAGGTCCCTTCCCTCGGGGCAGATGGGGCCAAACCCGTTGGCACAGTAGCTGGTCACGTCCTGTGCGAGGCCCCGGAGGAGCAGTGGGACTGTGGGTGACGCCTGCCCAGCTGCAGGTGGCCCACGGGAGGAGAGCACGGTCTGCAGCAGCAGGGCCAGCGGGTCCTCCTCGAGCTCCAGGGGATGCACCTGGATGGCCACGCTCAGTTGGTTGTTCAGGAGAGCCTGAAGGGACACAAGCAGTGACACGGTCAGCCTCAGCCAGCTGAACCCCTGCCAGCGTGGGGGTGACAAACTATGCTGACCACCGAGGGCCATGCTGCCTGAGACCTCCTCCTCCACCGTGACCCACGGCTGGCCCAGGCCCTCCACCAGTGCCTTCTCTTGGGGGTGCAGTGGTTTGGACAGCAGAGGAGGCACTTGGGAACCAAGATGGGCTTGGTGGTGCAAGAGGTGAAGGGAAGGAGGTGCTAAGGCCCTGCAAACACAGGGGCTGGAGGAGGATCATCACTCACCAGGGTTTTTGGGAGGCGCATCTCTGAGGGCTTGAGGAAGATGTGCAGCTGGACAAAGCACAGCCCAGCCATGCTCAGCAGCAGCAGCACAAAGAAGGCACTCAGCACAGCAAGGACCCAGGGAAAGCCTGTCGGGAGGTCACAGCAGGCTGAAGGGTGGAAGAACTCCAGCGCATCCCTCCCACCCCACCCCATCCCCATGGCAGGCTGGGATGTTTCAAGCCCAAGGCAGATGGTGAGAAAACACAGCCCCAAGAGATCCCCACAGGGCAGTGCTGGGTCACAACCCTGACCACAGTGGCTGGGGGTGAGGGACTGACTCCTCCACGTGAGTCTGCACCGCGAGCAGGACCCCGACGCAACCGCGCCGGCTGAGTTGGCAAGAGTGCTCCCACCTGCGTGGCCCGCCGGTGTCACCAGGCACTGCTTGGCCTCACGGCTCCTCTCCCCGGCCATGTCAGCAGCCACCGTACGGACACAGTACCGTGTGCTGGCCTTCAGGTGCCCCAAGGTGCACGGCACTGCCTCGCTGCTCCGTTTGCAGGGCACCTGGAAGTGGGTGGGACAGGTGGCCACAGTGGCTGGAGGTGGGGTCTGTGCATGGCCCCAGCATCCCACTTGCTCCACGGCCCCTCCTGCACTTGGTTCTGTGCCCCAGAAGATGTTCAGGTCCCAGAGCATATTCTGGAGGCCCTGTGGCATCACCTTCCATCTGAACAGAACTGGTCACAGGTTCTTCTTACCCATTCAGTTTGAGGGAGGAAAGGGGGTCTCCTGCCTTGCTGAGGGTGAGCACCAGACTGGGGGTGCAGAGCACCTCGCACCTGGGTGTGCAGCCAGGTGTGGGCAGGGCACAGGCACTCCCACACCACTGCAACCTGAGATGGCAGCTTTGCTGCACCAGGAAATCCTGCGCCAGCCCTGCCTGATGTGAGCCCTGCCCGACTGGAGCCCTGCCCAGCTGCCACGCACCTGCTGGACAAGCAGGTCCCCCTCGTAGAGGTGCAGCCAGTACCACAGTTTCAGCAGCACTCGGTCCACTGGCTTGTAGGAACCAGTTCTTCTCTGATACGGAGTGAGTGGCATGATGATATTTACATTGAGGATTTGATCCTGGAGCAGCCAGGTCAACTTGGGGGGCCCCACAATTGCTGTAGGGATGGAGAAAAAAATTTAAAAAAAAATAAAATTAAGCCTTTCAAAAGAAGACAGGCATCTTGTTTCTCTAGAAATGATATTTTTCTGTCTGACATCCCCCTCCCAGTGCACAGAAGCTCCTTGAGTCTCGCCTGACAGCACTTTGTGCTGTGAAACCAGCTGTAGGATTGGCAACCACCATGTCTTCCTGACAGGCAGCACTGCTTCTGCTTCCTCCTTGCACTGGCAGACCTGTGGCACCACTGGCTTCCAGTGCCAAGCCCTTCACCCCTGAGCCATCCACCAGGGCCTGGAGACCCATTGCTGAGAGCAGCAGCCACATTCTAGGTGAGTGCACCCATTTCCATGCCCTTTGGATGCAGATGGAATGAAGAAGGGAACCCAAACAGCTGATGTGCACTCTATTTAGCTGCTCGCACATTTGGTTCACTGCAACAGCCTCCTGTAAGGGGGGTCAGGGGTCCTGAGTCTTTCCTGCCTCCAAGAAACTGCCAGGCTTTCTGGACAGGACAGACAGTCTGTGACTGAGAAGAGGCACATTCCTGCACCTGGCAAACACGGCAGCCAGGGTGAAGGCATCACCAGACGGACTGCCTGCACCAGCTTCATCTTGCTGGAGCAAAAACACCCTCATCAGGTATCTCCCAGACTATGGCAGGGGTGAGCAGGGAGTCTTTCAAAAGCCAGGCCTGGTGGTCTATCCTCAATCCTGCCCCAAATCACTGTGTTCTCCAGAAACCCAAATTCTCACATTGTGCTGTTGGCCTGGGGCTTTCCATGCATCATTCTCACCTCAGTGTGTCTCCTGTGTCCCCTTGCTCTTCACCCAGCCCTCCTCCAGCAGCTCTCTCCAATCCCTTTCCTCCAGCCAGGGCTCTGAGCACTTTTCCCACCAGCATCCTCATATGATTTCTCATTGTATCCCACTAGATCTCTTCAAGGAGCACATTCCCCATTGCCCCCAAGCCCAGGAAGAGCCCAGCTGGAGGAGCTCCCTGGTCCTTACTGTCTCTGTACAGCTGCAGCTCGCTGGAACTGGCCCACTCCGACTGCTCTCCTCCGGCCACCGCTCTCACCCGAGCCCAGTAGATATCGTGGATCCTGTCAAAATACAGCTCACACCCCCAGGAGCCAGTGCTGTTCCCCGTGCAGGCATCTGCCCTGGTCCAGCTCGAGGTCCTGCCCAGGGAGAAAGCACAGCAATTGCTCCTTTTTGGCACCTCCTGGGGACAGATGGCACCTGGCACTACACCCTGAGCTGTGCTCTCTGTAATGAGGAAACGCACACGGGGTTGAGGCACTGTGGTACGAGGGAGGACAAGTGAGCAGTGTCTGCTGAGTCTCAGAGAAAGGTGGCTTTGGGTGAGTGGTCTTGTCAACACAGTGGAGAAAAGAGGATGGAGCTTCCTCTCAGCAGCACCCGGCAAAAGGATGAGAGGCAGCGGGCACAGGTTGAAATACAGGAAAACCCATTCAGCATAATGGCAAAAAACCCAAACCCAAAACCCCAATCCAAAAGCAACCCCTTTGTTTTTTAGTGGAAGAGTGACCAGGAAAGGGAACAAGTTACCCAGGGAGGTGTGGAGGGTCCATCCCTGAAGGTGTTCAAAACCCACCAGGACATGGTCCTGAACTGACGTTGCCTATGCAGGGGTGGGACGAGCTGGTCCCTGCCAGTCCCACTGCTCTGTTACTCTGTGGCATTTACTGCCAGACAACAACCCTCTGGCTACCAGGGGTCCCCAACAGTCTCTGCCAGTGTGCCAGGGGACCACCCTTCGCCCACTCCTCCCCACCTACCGGGTCCTCCACTCCACCTGATAGGTGGCATGACTGGGCGAGCTGGGGTCCGGCTCCCACCGCAGCCACACGTGGAAGTTCTGTGCCTCCAGCCTCACGTGCCGTGGCCGCAGTAGCATCCCTGGGGAGGGGGCAGAGGGGTATCTGGCAGTGCTCCTCTGCTCTGCAGAGTCCCCTCCATGGCTGGTCACTGCGTGGCCACGCTGCACATGTTCCCCCCTCCTGCAGCCCCCAAGGGGGCAAACACTGGCTCTGTAGCAGGGTGCTCAGCACCTGTATCCCCCCAGTGCCTCGCACACCCAGAGCACCCTCAACATGCTCCTGCCAAAGGCACCAACACCCTGGCACAGCTGACCCTGGGCTTTTCTTTCCTGTCACGCCTTGAAGACCACTCAGTCCCCTCCTCTCTGTAAGTACCTTCTGCATGCCTGAGCAGCATCCCAGTACCTCCCCAGCCCTGCAGCAGCAGCTCCAGTGCCAGCTTACCCCGGAGAAGGGAGCAGCTGGCCAGGGACAGCAGCAGGTGCAGGGCAGGGCTCATCCCACCACAGCCCGTCCATCTGTCCCCACGCTACGCTGCTGCTCCGGGGGCCGTGCCGAAGGATGGCAGTGCTGGAGCTGTTCTGCCTCCCGCAGACATGATGGGCAGCTGGGACCTGGGATTAGGGAAAGGATATTTTTTTTCCAGAAGCTTCAACAAGCGACACTGTCCACAGGCAAGCCTTGACCGTGGAGTCTGTGTGCCCAGTGCGGCAGAGAGGTGCCTGATATGGAGAGGCAGGAGACCGACCCCCTGCCACCCCCTGGGATGGGTGAAGCAGTAGTGCGACAGCGGTCCTCGGGGCTCTGGTGGCAAGTGGACCCGCAGGGACAGTGGGCAGCTGCCACACTCTGCCATGGCACCGTGCACGTCCTCTGCTGCACCCACCTCTGGTATCCCGTGGTGAGAAGCCCCGCTGCTGACGTCATGGGGATATGGTTTGCCTGATACTCACACCACCGTGGGGGTGACTCAGCCCAGCTCTGGGCATGACTCACACTGGCACAAGCCTCGACACCAGTTCCAGGACACCCCCAGCCCTCCTCCAGCCTCCCTGGTATGGGGAGAGCACCGTGTGTGCCAACACCCAACCAGGGGCAGTGGGGCACCCCGACGGACCCCCTTGGGCTGTTGGCAGAGACCTGTCCTGTGAACCACAGCACTGGGCACCTGTGCCTGACACCTGGCCAGCCCCTCCTTACCTCGGCCTTGCCCCACCATTCAGCTGCCAGGGATCTTTCCCTGCTCCTGCTGGCCATGGAGACAGCCTTCCTCTTCCAGTGTAGACACGCAAGGGCTTTGAGGCCACCAAGGCCAACCTACAGACTATGAGGACCGATTCCCCCACAAAGCTGGAGAGCCTGGGGTCACCTCCAGAGGCAGAGGGATGGGAGCACCCACTGGCCAGCCAGGACACCCACAGGGCTGTCTCTCTGCAGCCGCTGCCTCTCGCCGTTCCCATTTCACACCAACTGCACTGATGTTACGAGCGCAGCCCCTTTGGCAGGAGGGTACAAAACGCTTTCCCTGCTTTCTGCCCCTTGCAGCGTTCAGAGCTCCAAACAAGGAGGAGCAGCTTGAAACAGGCAGGGACGTGCAGCTGCAAACCCTGGGCAAGGGCTCAGAGGCGAGACCGCTGAAACACCAGAGCCGAAGCACAGGCAGTGGGTTTAGTCATTCCCTCCTGGCGTTGCAGCAGACCCTGGTGAAGGCAGCACCGTTTCTGCCTGGAGGGAGAGAGTCCCCACGAGTGCTCCTGCGACTCCACAGAGCTGGGAAACTGATGGAGACCCCTGGACTCTGGCTGCGGGCATAGGCAGGGACAGGGCTCCTCCAGCTGCAGGAGGCAGCACAGGGGAGACAGTGCTTCCACAGAAGTGAGGGTGGCCACAGGCTGGGCCCTGCCAGCCCCTCACTGTCCCCAGCACACCCGCTCCCCTTCTGCCTTGGCCAGAGGGAAAATCCCACCAACTCTCCCTGTGTTGGGGCATCTGTAAAAATATGGTTTAGTGGATATCCCATGGGCTGAGATTGCAGGGATTTAACCCACTCCCCACGCATCCCCTCCTTTGCCTGCATCCCCCTTGTCACACCACCCCGAGGCACCAGTGCTCCCCCCTACCTTGACCCACACAGGTCCTCGCTGGCCCCTGCCGTATCAGGCACCACGCTGCGTTCAACACAACACCCTCAGCTCAGCAACCCCGCATCCGGCTCCGAGGGTTCACTGGAAGTGTCATCAAGGTCTGCTCAGCTGTCAGGCTCCCTCCAGATGGGGGACAGGTCCGTGTCCTCCGTGCTCCCGCGCTGGGAGTCGTCCCACAACACGTGATTTTTTTCTGAATCAGGTTTGTGTTTTTTCCTTCCTCGCTTCCTCCTTGGCAGTGTCCCTGCAGGTTGTGGGTGCTCAGCAGTGCCCTCTGCACGCCAGAGCCGAGGCACAGCCAGCTCCGCACCCTGCTGCCTGCACCCCATCCCAGCACCCTGCAGGGACCATCAGTGGCTTGGGGACCTGCATGCTGCCTGCACCCCATCCCAGCACCCTGCAGGGAGCACCAGGGGCTTGAGGACAGAGAGGAGCATGGGGGTCAGGCCAGGGGCAACACACAGCAGGGCAGACTCAGGCCAGGACGTCCCTGCAAAACCAACACCAGGTTTTATTCCTGCCAAGACCAGTGCCATGGGCTGGATGTGCAGGGCTGGGATCCTCACTCTGCCATGGAGACCCCAAGGGACCTGCATGTAATTATGATCCACCCCAGGAGCCCCGGGTCTTTGGCAGCCCACTGGGACAGAATGCATCCAGACTCGTGTTTCCCAAGAGCTGTGCCACCATTACAAGACTAATGGAGCCATCGATGGCAGCATGTGGAGCTTGCTGGGGCTCTCCAGCTCTGCCAGGGGCCAAGCAGTCACCAGCAGCCTGGGCATTCCAAAACAAAAGCCCCACAGTGTCTGAGTGACACCTCTGCGGTCAATGCCAGCACCTCCACTGGTGTCCCTGCACTGCTCCAACAGTCAGCAGCACTGGGCAGCCCCCACACATCCCGAGCAGAGATGGGGTCAGGGCCCAGCAGGAGCTGGCAGGGTGACAGCCATCAGGAACAAGGACACACAGCCACAGCAGACTGGAGAGGATCTTTAATGCCACCCTCACTGAGAACACTTTGTGCTTGCTGTCCACCCAGACCAGCTGCCCACATCGCTGCTCATGCACACTCCTGGGGACAGAGGGCAGGCAGCTTGGCAGGGCAGGTGGCAGGGTGATCCCTCCCAGACAGAAGGGGAAGAAACAGGCAGGACATCCTTCATCCAGTGCTGCAAATGCTCTCAGAGCAACAGCTCCTTCCCTCAGGCCCACTGGCTGCACACATGGCAGAGCCCAGCACCCCTCACCCCACAAAGTACTGCTGCAGAGGCAGGCGTAGGGCTCAGCCCAGCCCCCCCAGCTCCTCTCCCTTTTCTGTAAGAGGCCAGGGAGAACCCTGCCGCAGGTCAGGGGGGCTGTGGGGGCTGCCAAGCCTCAGTGCAGCCGGCACAGTCCAGCCCTGTGAGCAGGGTCAGGCCGAGGAGGACCCTCATGTGCCTGGGGCGGCTCTGGATGGGCTGGGCATCTGCCCCCCCAGCAGTCCGGCAGCACCTCCTCTGCCCAGCTCCGACTCAGAGTCTTCAAAGCAGCAAGGATTACAGAGCTGACCATCTCCATGGCAAGGAAAAGGTGGGTGCCCACTGCAGGCAGGACACCCACAGCCTGCAGCACTGGGGCTCCCAAGGGGCTCAGGGAGGGCAGGTCTCTCCATAACAGAGGGTGCTGCAGGGATGAAGACTCCAGTGGCAACAGCCTGGCTGCTCCATGGCCAGAGGCATCATCAGCTGCTCCCAGGAGGGCACAGGTGGATGCGAAGGGAGCACCTGCCATTGTCTCACTGGGCACCACCATCTCTGTCCCTGCCTCCCAAGGCTAAACCTTCCCTGGTAAAACCCATCCTCCAAAGGCCTTCTCCAGGTACCGGGCCACCGCCAGCGTCAGGTGGTCATTGTAGGCAGCTGCCACCAGCTGGATGCCCAGTGGGAGCCCCTCGCTGCCCAGCCCCAGTGGGCACTGCGTCACCGGCAGGCCCAGGACATTGAAGATGGCTGGAAGAGAGAAGGCTGGATCAGAGTGTGCACAGGGACCAGGATACATCACCGCCAGGCTCTCCCACCCCGGGCAGATGGCTGCTCCACACATGGCACCAGGCTCCTGGGACCAGCGATTGATGCGGTGGTGCAGAGACACAGTGACAAGGGATATCACCGGTCAGAGGTTCCGAGTACCCACATCATATCTGCAAATTGCATCCAGGAGGGATGGCATGCCAAGGTCTGATTTGGGCTACCATCCCTCCATCACTCCAAAGCCAGGCAGCACTGACACCAGGCACTAAGGTGCTCAGGCTGTAGGGAAGCCATGCAGGGAGCCCCAGACTGTACCCCAAGATACGTTGACTCTCAGGTTCCTGCTAAACCAGAGCAGCAGCTGGAATATCTCTGGAGAACAGTGGCCCCCAAGAACAGACACATCAATCACACTTGCCCTGCTATGGACAGCAGGTAAAAAATGCCACATGGCACCAAGTGTGACAACCCTCGTTCTGGAGCAGCCAGACCCTTCTCTGTGCTCCACAGCCCACCGTCAGCAACAGGAACACTTTGGGTACGACACCCTGGCTGCCAGCCCACACTGCTGCTGTGGGTGAGGGCATCCCTGCAGCCCTACCTGCACCCCACAAGAGCCAGAGCTGCTCACCTGTGTAGGCAAAGTTGAAGGGCATGCAGATGGGGGAGTGGTGCTTGGGGGCAATGGTGGGGTGTGACGGGTAGAGGAGCACCCCGTCCTGCCCCAGCAGTGCCTCCATTTCCTCCTGCAGGCTCTTCCCCATGCTCACCAGCTTGGCATTCCCACTCTGGTTGAGGTCCATCACCTTCTCCGTCAGCCCCAGGGCTGCAGGGAAAGGGTACAAATGGGACACAGATTGAGTGAGAGGACTGTGGGCTACGTGGGGCAGAAAGTGCATTGCCTGGCCACACTCCCAGTGCACCCCTCAACTCCCCCTCGGCACCAGGACCCACAGCAGGTTGCCCCTGGCATGACTCTGCAGGCATCACCCCCCCAGCTCTGCAAAGAGAAAAGCTTTCAGCCTGCCCCTCAACCTCCAGCTTTTCCAGCTGCTGGAGTTAAGCAGAGCTGGCAGAGCGACCTTGGCACTCATCAGACAACACCATGACTGCACTGATTAGGGTTCTCTGATACCTGCTTCTATGAAACAAGATCAGTCCACACCCTGACTGGCTCTCTCAGAGCCCCCAGCAGTTCTGACAGGGCTCACAGCAGGACCAAACCCTGCCCTCAGCTCCATCATTCTCACTTCTTCTCCCAGGATACTCACTCTCACTTGTCAAAGATCCAACCAACTCTCCCTCAAGCCTGCGTGTGACTCAAAGACACTGAGTGTCATTACAAAACCAGGCTGGTGCTGCTCAGTGCAAACCCCGAGACCCTTTGCTGGACACTAATGGGCATTGCCTGCATTTAACAACTCATCCGGCTCCACCACTGCCTCTGCACTTCCCGGGGCTCCTCCCAGACTTACCAATAGCTGGGAAGGTGTGAGAAGACATCCCCACGAGCCACTTCATCAGCTCCCACAGCGGCCACACTGGCTTCCCATGGTCCCCCAGCAGGTCTGTGAATCGCTGTGCCTCCTGTAACACACCCACTCCCCTCCATCAGTACTGCCAGCACACAGCAGGGAGGCACATGCTGCAAGGGACAGTGAAATTCCAGCTGTCCCATTATCCTGACATGAGCAGTTCCCATTCTCACACAGGAGATGCCCATCAGGAGTGCCACGCAGCTCTAGCACTGATCCAGGGTGGCAGCAGGAGCATCTCGCCCTGCCAGAAAAGAGGAGGAGGGAGAGCCCTCAAAGCAGCACCTTTCAGCACCCAACTGACATGATGCAAGGGATGATGCTCTGGATAATGTCCTGGAGGCATTTACTCCTGTGATACAACTGTGGGATCAGGAAAGAGACAGAGGAGCCAAATGTACCCTCCCTAATGCGTGGGGCTGGGTTGATTCCCACCGCTGCCTGCATGCCAGGAATGCATAAGGTATGACACGCCTGAGAGGTTATTTTTGCTATAAAATACTTCCCTGCACACACAGAGCATAGCACAGTGGCTGCAGTTCAGGGGAAAAATAATACAGGCAGGCCTGCTGGAAAGCCGCTAATCCCCTGCTTGTCCTGGCATCCTAAAGGGTGTTAATCCCAGCCTACAACGTCAGAAGACACAGCACGGAGCCAAGAGTGAGGCAGGATGTTCCCCACTTGGCTGACTTACCAACCTGCATGGAAAAGGTCAGCGTGTCAGAACTACCTTTCCCTCCCTACACCATGTTGCTCCTCTGCTGGGAGCCACAGCCTCATCCCATGGGAGCGCAAGTGCATCTTTGGAAAGAGATGAAGGGAGGACTGGGGGCACAAACGGAGCAGGGAAAGCCCCCAGTCAGGTCTGGAAAGCTTACAGCTCTCCATGGCTGGCCCCAAACAGCTGATCCTTCCCCGCTGCCACTGAATTTGTGCCATTGCCAGTTTGGTCTGATGCACCTGCCCATTGCTGTCCTTGGACGACATCATGGCTGACCAGATCTGGAAAGAATACTTCATCTTGTGGATTGCCACACGCTGAACTTGGACCCCCAGGTCACTTTCAATGTGCTCCACCACCTGAAGGGAAGAGGAAGGGGTTTTTTCCATAAGAATGTGACATGTTGCCATCAGCCCATAGAAAGAACACAGAAGTGAGCGAGGTCATCTACTCGCAAGATCTTCTCCTTGTTTCTTCTTTAGCACAGAAAAGGTAATTTCCACTTTTTAACCCCTGGAAGCACAGGACAGACAGGAGGCTGCCTGCTCAGCCCTCCTGCCAGCCCCCACAGGAGCCACACAAAGCAGCTCCCTCCCCTCCCAAGGGCTCCTCTGACTGCTGTCCCCAGGTTTTATCTTCAGGCTCATCCCAGGGAGAACCAACCTCTGCTCCATCCTACCTTCTTTTGGGCCTGCAAGAGCTCCTTGTCCACAGGTGACACAAAAACGGACCCGCCATCATGATCCATGCAGTGGAATTTGATTTTCTCCAGTGACACTTTCTCATTCAGTTTCAGCCTGGGAAAGGCGCTTTGTCACAAACCCATCCCCAGCTCCTCCCCAGCTGCCAGAACTGATCACACACTTGTTAATGCGTCCTCAGGAGAGACCCTGCTCTGTCCTCCAGCATGGCAAGGTGAGACCCTGAAGACACACAGAGACCTGCTGCCCCCAATCTACCCAGCTGCTTTCCCGCCCCACCAGTCCCAACAAGTTCCCGTTGGGGAAATCCTTATCTCTCCAGAAGCACCTTGTGATTACAAACCCCATCCAAGGTCAAGGCTGGGATTGCACAAGAGCCAGTGAAAAACAGAAGTGATAACGGAGAGAACAGCTGCAGGCAGGCTGTGGCACAAAGGAGGGCTGCCCTGCCTGCCCCATCTCCGCTCCTGCCTGGCACCTGCACACAGCAGGCTCTTGGTTGCACAGACCTATGAAGGAACTGAACTGGCCATGGTGTGGGATGGAAAACTCATCATTCAGCAACACAAAAAAGGCCATGTAACACCCAGGAGCAAAGCCAGCCCAGGGAGGGGAGGGCCAAGTTGGGGACAGAACTGGGAAGCAGCTTGCAAGTGAAGGGGGAACCAACATTCTGTCCCATGGCTGCCTGTTCTCCAGAGCATGAGTGGTGGGAAGGACAGTCCCAGCAGCGAAGGTCCCACTGACGCCAGGAGCAGAGGAAGGAAATCAGTAACAAACAAACTGGGTGGGGTGCAGATCTGTCTCCTGCAAAGAACTGACCCCCTACGCAGACCAGAGAGCTGCTGTGTCCAGCTCAGCAGCTGGGAGCAGTGGGAGTGACTCACTTGCTGACCCCGGGCCCTGCCATGACTCTCAGCACCGGCTCCAGGTCCTCTGCGTAGCGGCACATGGGCCCCGTGCACAGGAAGCTGGTCCGCACCCCGAGAGCATTTGGGAACTGGCCATCGTTGGGCACCACCCCTGTGAGCAGAGGAGATGTTGGGGACCAACCCGAGCATCGCCTCCAACCAAGGGGAGCCCGGCTGGGGGGCTCTGGGGGCAGGGGGATGTGGTTCCCATGGGATTGCACATCTCACAAGTGCAGACGGTAAGGGGCACGGGGTGGGGAAGGGAGGAAAAGCACCCAGCCAGGACACTGAATGCCAGAGAAATACCTCAGCAGATCCCAATCTTGGGAAAACATCCCACGCCGAGGATGCAATACCTGGGTAAAACCCCTCCCCACCTCCCACACTCCTGGCACTCCGCCACCAGAGGATTCCCATTGCCAAGCCCAGCTGTGCTCCCGCAGGGGCCTTGCCCCATGCAAGGAGTTACCTTTATAGCAGCCCCACCAGAAACCAACACAAGGGTATCCCTAATGAGTACATCCCACAGCCCCCATACCGCCTCATGGCAATTTTGCTGGGGAGGAGGATGAGACCACCACACCACCTCACCTGTTGTGGGTTTATGGCCAAAGACTCCATTGAAGAAGGCAGGCATCCGGATGCTGCCGCCGATGTCGGAGCCCACACCTATGACTGAGCAGGCAGCTGCCAGGACACCGCCCTCCCCACCTGCACAGGAGAGAACATGGCAAAACCCCACAGGTTTATGGTGCAGATCCTCCAGCAAAGCAGAAGCACCTCACAGTGACCCAGCAGAGTGGGGCTGCCTCTGCTTTAGCAATGGCTGGGGGACAGCTGGGGAATTTGTGCCAAAGTTAAGACAGAGTGAGCTGAAGCACTGCCAGGCGAAACACCCAGGAGAGGCAAAGCAGCTGGACTTCCCAATAGCCTACAGCAGTGCTGAGGAAAGAGGCCCGTGAGCTCTGCAGGAGCCCAAGGACACATTAAAGCCACTTGCAGAGATTTGTGACTCTACCCTTGCTGCATTTTAACCCGCCACGGGTGCAGGACCATGCCGAGGTGCCGGGGCTCACCTGAGCTGCCGCCCGCAATCCTCTGCAGGTCGTAGGGGTTGTTGGTCCGCCCGTAGACCCTGTTGCTGGACTCAAACCACATGCAGAGCTCACTGCAGTTGGTGACACCCAGTGGGATGGCACCCGCCTGCTTCAGCCGCGACACCACCGTGGCATCCGAGGTGGCGATCACGTTCCGGCGGTTGACCAAGCCAGAGGTGTTGGGCATCCCTGCGGTGCCAAGGTTGACAGGGAGGTGTCAGGGCCAGCACCCTGAGACCATCCGGGGCTTCAGGATGGAGGTTCCCAGTGAGGGCTGCTCCTCTGAGGCACCACAAGCTCCGCAGCACCTGTGTGCTACATGGACACAGAAGCCCAGGCAGAGCTTGGTGCAGACCAAGGAAAGGGAAGCTGCTTCCCTCCAAGCACCTGCCACAGCCACCCACCACCCCTGGGCGAGAGACAGTGAGTCATAACCTGCGAACTGGAGAGGAACAAAGGAAAACCCACCGTGGAGAGAAAAGGCCTCCTTGACAGTGATGGGAACCCCCAACAAGGGGTACTTCTCCTCCAGGTAGTCATCACCAGGGCCTTCTGAAAGCAGCTTATCGACCTGCCGGGCTTCCTGCAGGGCCTCCTCAAACCTGCAACGAGGCACCAGGCGATGCTCTGGTGCTGCACCGGCGAGGAGCGGGGTGGGGGGGTCCCCGCAGGGCGAGCTGACCCCGACTGCGGCAAGAGCTTGTGATGGGAGGGGATGCTGTGCCCGGTGTCACCCGGAGCAGCATCCCGGTGAAGCCACCCCCGGGAGCACAGCACGGGGCGGTGCAGCGCCATGGCCTGCGGGCCCCAAGCGGGGCAGGCAGGGAGCCCATCGCCCCCTCCCCCGTGCCCTCCGCTCACCTGTCCTTGACGACAGCGTTGATGAGGGGATTCACCTCCTTGATCCTCTCCACGTACGCCTCCACCACCTCGATGCACGTCACCTGGGCACAGGACCCGCCGTCAGAGGGGTGCGCGCCGGGTTCGGGGGGGCCAGCGACACACTCCCGGTTACACCCCCACGCTGTCACCGACCTTTGGCCGCCGAGACTCTCCAAGGTGACACCGGCGGTCACGGCTCCCGTGGATCCTGCTGTAACCCCCCCCCTCCTCCCGGTGGCCANCCCAGCCTGTCCCCGTGTCCCCCCCCCCGGGTGGTACCTGCCGCGCGCGGAGCAGCGCCGCGAGGCGCCGCGCGGGCAACAGCAGGAGCGAGCAGCGAGGCGGCGGGACGGTGGCGCGGGCGGGACCGGCGGAGGGACCGGCGGGGCGAGGCAGCAGCGCCAGCAGCGCCAGGAA
>VWZG01007498.1:141661-197060 GCA_013396735.1 Grallaria varia
CTGTAGGTGCCCGTGCGGCAGCTGTTGGATGCCCATGTGGCAGCTGTTTGGTGCCCATTCGGCAGCTGTTGGGTGCCCGTGTGGCAGCTGTTGGGTGCCCGTGTGGCAGCTGTTGGGTGCCCGTGCAGCACACCTGGGGCTTGCAGAGAAAGGGCTCTGACCTTGCCCTGCTCTCGCTGCAGTCACAAGCCTGGCGGGGCACAGGGGGTTGAACACCCCATTCCTGGAAGGGCAGGAGGGCCAGGGGGCATCTCGTGCTGCCTGTCCGGGAACACAGCAGCTGGCACGGCCGAGATGCAGGTACAACGCTGCCATGGGGTGACTACCCGCAGACCCACTGGCAGGGCAGCTCAAAGCTCTCCCAGCTCGCCGTCCATCGTAGGGCTGGGCCGAACCGAGCCTCGCGCTGCACGGCCGCCAGAGGGACTGTCCTGCATGCAACCAGAGGGACCGTCCTGCATGCAACCAGAGGGACTGTCTTGCGTGCAGCCAGAGGGACCATCCTGCATGCAACCAAAGGGGCCGTCTTGGGTGCAGCCAGAGGGACTGTCCTGGGTGCAGCCAGAGGGACTGTCCTGGGTGCAGCCAGAGGGACTGTCTTGGGTGCAGCCAGAGGGACTGTCCTAGGTGCAGCCAGAAGGAATGTCCTGGGTGCATCCAGAAGGATTGTCCTGGGTGCAGCCAGAGGGACTGTCCTGGGTGCAGCCAGAGGGACTGTCCTAGGTGCAGCCAGAAGGAATGTCCTGGGTGCATCCAGAGGGACTGTCCTGGGTGCAGCCAGAGGGACTGTCCTGGGTGCAGCCAGAGGGACTGTCCTGGGTGCATCCAGAAGGATTGTCCTGGGTGCATCCAGAGGGACTGTCCTGGGTGCAGCCAAAGCTGCTGCAGCTTCCCTTCGGAGCAGGGTGGCGGGACAGGAAGGGCGGATGTTTTGGGGCTCCTGTCTCCTGCTGGCGCCGAGCATCCCGCAGTCAGGACCGTGCCACGGGAGGTCGCTCCGCCACCGCCGCTCGGTGTCCCTGGCCCCTGCCCCGCAGGGCCGCAGCTGTTCCCTCTGCAGCGCGCCAGGGTACACTGTGTTCGCTCCGAGTCCTTGATTAAACAAAATGTTTATGCGTGCCTCTGCTCCGGCAAACATCTTGGCGGCTGCACGAAGCCTGCTCGCTGCTGCCGCTCCAGCTGCGCTGGAAATGGGGCAGGGTCCCTGTGATGCTTCAGGGGCCGGCTGGCCTTGCCTGGGATGGTCCTCACTCCAGGGACAACCCTCGAGGTCTCTGCACCCCCAGCTCCACTGCAGGGGACCTTGGCTGCTGTGGAAGGCTGTGCCCCTCAGCCCCTTGGTGCCAGGGGGAGCTGCTGGCCCCTATGAGAGGCTGGGGGAGGCTTCCTTACCCTGGGCAAGTGACACCCACCCCATGAACCCACCATCCATTCCCCACTTGCGCAGGGCTTTGGGGTGCATCTTGAGATTTCAGGATCAGCTAAGGAATTTCCCGGGCTCCATGGTGCCTCCAGAAGTGCAGAACACCATGACACTCTACCTTCTCAACCCTGTCCTGCTGTGCCTGCTGATTGTGGCCATGTACAGCACCACTGGGTCAGGTGGGCATTGCCAGCCCTGGCCAGGGCAACTGCAGGGCTCACACTGGCTCCCAGGGTTGGCCTAATCACAGTTCCATGTCCCCTGTCCTGCCCAGCCAGCATTGTCTGGGATGTGCCCTCTTCTTTCCCTGCTCTGTCCCTGCCCCAGGGGACTGTGTGTGCCAGTTGTGCGCATCTGGAGTTAACTGGGGACAGGCTGGCCCTGCTGTGTCATCTCTCAGACATTGTGCAGCTGCTGGTCTATGCCTGCAGGGCAGCCCTCAGCCAGATGTGTTATCATCATATTCACACTGTTGCTCATGCTGATACCTCCAAACCCCTTGGAGAGAGTGGGGTAACCCCCTCTCCAAGCCATGCCCCCTATGAGAGCAGAACAGCATGCCCTGGGCAAGGGGGGGACCAGCATGTTGAAGCCATCTACAAGCTTGACAGGAGAGACCAAGGGACTGCAGGACTGAGAGAGGGCCAAGAGCAAAGCTCAGAGTTCCATCCTTGAATTCAGGAGGCCGGAAAAGAGAAGAAAATGTTGATGGCCATTGGGTGCTAATGACCACTGAGGTGCTAAAGGGCCACTCAGATGAGTGCACCCACACTGGACTCCAAGCCTGGCTCCCTGTCTGGGGCAGGCTGCAGGCTGTAGGAATGTTTCCCAAGAGCACGGGCTTTCAGCAGAGCCAGTTGCCCAAGCAGCTTGCGTGCCCCTGCCAGGCTATGTGCCATGGCTCTTGCGAAATGGTGTTGATAAACACTCCGGGGCATGCCAAGTCCTGCGGGACAACAGCTGATGTGCCCAGGCTGCAGGGAGTGCCTGTACGATGAGAGGAATTTTCCACTCCTCTCTGGAAAGGGTGTCTGACCCCACTGGGGTACTGTCCCCAGCAAGGCAGACTGATCTGCTGGTGGTCCAGCTGGCTTGTCTGGCCCAATAAACCACCCGTGCTAGGGCTGTCTGTAGGCACATGGCAAAGTAAGGGGTGCTCAGGTCACCTGGGGCATGGTAGCACCCTGCAGGGCTGGGCTGGGGTCCTACCATCCCCAAAGAGACACCACCACCTCCATGTCACCATGGGGCTGTTCCTGTGTCCTGGCCATGAGCTGCCCCTTAGCTTCCCCTGTCCAAGCACGTGGACACAGCTGGGGGTGAGCTGTGTGCTGCTCTGGTCCCTGTCCCAAGGACTTGCCTTTTTGTGATTCTGGTTCTCTTTATGTGTGTCCTGGGGGCACTGGGTGACACTTGCCAGGGCCTTCCAGGCTGCCTGGGTCAGCTCTGCCTGGCTGTGTCTTCTGGCATGTTGGAAATGGCTCAAAGACCAGCGGGTTTGTGGTATGAGGAGGGTGTGCTCGATCCTGTGCTGGCCAATATTTGGTAATTAGCATGTGAAAGCCCAATTTAATTCCACCACTGTGTCCTGGAGCTGTAGTTCCTTTCGCTTGCCCTGCCATCCTCTGTGCTCTCAACAGAAGTGTGAAAAGCGAGTGCCAGGTGGTGCAGAGCTGGCCAGGGTACCTGTGCACAGTGCCATTTGTGTCCCTGTCCCCAAGCACAGCCTGGCACCTGCTGTGCCCCACCACCCCGGCACCTGCAGGGGATGGGCATCTCAAGCCCTGGCATCACACTTGGTTTTCCACAGTGTCCCCAAGGGTCCAGGACTGTGCTGGTGAAGGAGGGGTGTAAAGGGTATTTGAAAAGCCTGTGAGTTGCTGGTGACAGCCACAAGCACGTGAGGTATCCACAACTGCGCAGGAAGCAGGAAAATCCCATTATTTGGGCCATCATCATAAGCTGGTCTCTGAAGATCTATGGCCCTTTCCAAAGGGCTCTGCCCTCTCACCCTCCTGTGGAAAGCCACAGGTGAGGACATACATGGCCCAGAGTGTGCTGTGTTCCCCAGAGCAGGGAGCCCTGGAGCAGTGCAGGGCTGTCCTCCCCATGTTCCCACAGCTGCAGTATGTTTTTCAGTGCTTTGGCAAACCTGATGTAAAATGTCCAAAGTGACAGATTGTGGCTATTCTCTCAGGAAAGTGTTTCAGAGCCTGATGTGAAGCCACAGGGCTCTGCCAGCACCGCTGGGTTTGTGGTGCGGGGAATTAACTCTTGAGTGATTGATGTGTGGGGTGATAGGAATTTGTTGCTACATAAAAATATCCCCTAGAGACATTTCTGCTTCCCTTCAGGTACCAGGTGGGCAATGAATACCTATTCAGCAAGCTGCAGGTGACTCTGTGCTCTGTGCCATCAATGGCAAAGGAGCTAAACAACAGCCAAAACCTGGAGACAGAATGGGGTGGGGGGTACAAGTCTCTTGTGGGGACAGGACATTGGGGATGAGAGCTGTGGGAGGGCCCTGCTTCCCTTCCTTCCTTCCTTCCTTCCTTCCTTCCTTGAACATGCCCCTACTGACACCCTGGTGTTCCCGTGCCCATCCCCCTGGTATCTGGGCTGGCAGAAGCAGAGCTGCTTACAGCCCAGGACTGCTTATAGCATTTCACACCCAGCCACTGCCCTGTGCCATGCGTGGTGGCTGTGCCAGCCCAGTTGGGCTGTGATAGAGCTGCACCACTTGCTCTGACTCTGTTCAGGGTCCCCTGTCCCTTCCCATATCCCTGCAGCATCCTGGTAGGTACTGGATCAGGGCGTGGTGGGAGCTGAGGCACTGGTGGGGTGATGAGATGCACTTTTTGAGGCTCCTGCTGGGAACACACCCTGGAAACGGGCATATGCAGGGGTCTGGCACATCCAAACCTGCTCTTTGGATGGAGACAGTGGCAAGAGAAAGAGAGAATTGTGGTTTGCTCATGGCAGCAGACAGAGGAACACTTCAGTCTCCTCTTGGCCCTGGCTTCTGGCATTGCATCTTGTGCATGTGGGCAGAGGCGAGGGTGGCAGCGTGGCCTTTGGTGCCTGCACATCCCCACTGGGGAGAGACAGAGCTTGGGCAAAAGGCAGCAGCAGTGGCAGCGAGGCCTGTCCTGCCCCCGGGTTCTTGGGACATGCCGTTCTCTCGAGCGGTGATAAGGACAATCAATAATAAAAGCAGGCAGATGGGATGCGAGCCCGGCCTCCAGCCAGCGACCTTCAGGAGCTGGGTTACTGGAGCAGGCGCAGGCGTTTTGGCAGTGGCCAGAGCCAGCGGCACGTCAGGAGCCAGCACAGGGTAAACATGGTCGGAGCGTGCGGATTGCGCTGCCCGAGCGCGCAGCCGCGGCCCCCTGGCACGGCGCCCTGCATATCGCTGGGCATCGCGGCGGCTCATGCTCACGCTGCACCTCGATAACGAGCCGGGGCGGTAAGGAAGCTCCCCAGAGCGCAGGGCTGCGTGTGCTGGTGTCCCTGCTCACCACGCCAGAGTGTGACCCAGCAGCTGCGCACATGCGCAGGGGAGGCACGGCCAGCCGAGCCTCCAGAGTAACCCTGAGCACTTACATAACCATTTGCCTGCACAAACCGCTGCACAAACATGACCCACTCAGCAAGATCCTGATAAAGCAGAAAAACAGCCACCCCAGCCCCGCGCCTGGACGCAGCTGGCCGGGGCTGCTCGGGGTTGTGACGTGCACAAGTCTGCAATGCCCTTGCTGAGCGACTGTGGGGCTTCAGCGCTGCGTAACAGCCTGGAAAGTTCGAGCTGGCTGGGCGCCGACGTGGGCGTCTGCCTTCCAGCAGGTTCTGGCTCTTTCTGAGCTTCTTGGAGCTGCAGCGAAGATCAGGGGTTTGCAATTCTTCAGGAGATAAAGGGCTGTGCGGCCACACATGGTAGGACCTCTTGCCCCAGGTGGAGAGTCCTTTTGTCCCACAGGGGCAAAACAGCCTTTTGGAGAGGGAGGCTGCAACCAGAGGACCCCAGCCTTCAAGTGGACTGTCCCTGCCTGATGGAGACACAGGCTATTTCTTCCTTTGCTGCCTAAAGAGCAATTCTATCTCCTGAACACGGACACAAGCGGTTTGGGATGTGCTATTTCATGTCCTCTGTTTTGAGCACAGGGCAGCGTCACTCCCATCTCAGTGGGGAGGGTCTGGCCATGGCACCAGCACTCCACGGTGCTGGCAAGAAACATGTCCCTCATGCTCCTCTCTCCCACTGAAGGTCTGTTGAGGGCTGGTCCCTAATCCAAGCCTGAATGTGACTCAGGCTGACTTCGGCTCTGCCACCCCCATCTGACAGTTCCTGTACTGCCACAGCTATGTGTGACCCTCTCTGGGCACTTTAAGCCCAGGTCACGTCCCATCAACTTACCTTGAGCAGAAGACTCTCCCTGTGCCTCTGCACCTCTCCTTGCCCAGGGCTACAGCTGGAGCAGCACAGGGACCGCCCCACTGGCACCATATGGAGGAGCTACCTTGGCTGGGCTCTGGAGAGGTGAAGACTGCTGCTGGCATGGTTGGGAAGACGTGGGCATCACAGCTTCCTCAGGGAAGGCCAACTCTTGCACAGCACCGCTGTGTGGGAGAAGAGGAGCTCGCTCCTGCATGCAGCACAGGGCAGCAGGTGCTCCAAGGCACGTACTTCCCCATCCGGATTGGGAAACCCTCCTCCTGACGGGCACCTCCTGCCTTATGTATCGCTCCTCTTCCTCTGGGCACATGAAGCTGAACACCTGCTCCAGCCCTTTGAGTATCTGCAGCAAAGACCCACTGAGAAAGCCTAAAAATAGCCTAGAAGCAGTGGAGTGGGATTTAAAAAAAGGGGCTTTTTATCACTCAGCCAACAGCAGAACCAGTCGCTGCCTGGCAAAAATGAGAGAGGAACTGGGAGTTGAAATAACATCCGCTCCCAGGGAGCCAGCCCGGGCGGCCCCGTTCCCAGCTCTCCTGCAGGCAGGAGCAGTGTGCAGCCAGCCGCCTGCGTGGGCCAAGTGCGTGGGAACTGCGCCCCTGCGCCGCCTCCCAGCCCCGCGCCCAGCTGAGCCCCCAGTGGGGATGCAGGGACCCCTCCCAGCGCCAGCAGGATGCTCTCCATCACTGCCAGGACAGCTGCCTGCAGCCCCAGGAGCCATTCCTCTGCGGAGGGCAGCAGGATGGGGTTAGTCCCCATACACTGGGCACACCAGTGCTGCTGAAGGTAGGCTTGGGCTGCTGGGCTTGCAGCAGCTACTGGCTTGGGGAGCAGGGAAGTGGCTGGGAACCCTGGGAGGAACCGCCAAAGGGAGGGGAGCCAAGCTATGAGTGTCCTCTTCCTGGGCCTGTCCCAGTCTGTGGGATGGCTCACAGGCTCCTTGTTTGACAGTACTGGGAACAGCCTGCTCACCATGAGGGTACCCTGCATCTGATCTGAGAGCATCCGTGCTGCCTTGCCAGGTTTCCCTGCAGGAATGGGCAGCTTTTCACAGTAAACCAACCTCTTCAGCCCGTTCAGAGCAAGCAGGCGTGCAGACTATGGATGCCTGTGGTTTTCTCTTGGAAGGTGCTGGAAGCAATCAGAAAACAGTTATATAAAAGCTCGTTCACAGAATCTAGTCAAGTGGATCCAGTACAAGCCCAGCACATCCCGTCCCTCCTGTGGCATGCAAGGCCAGTTCCCTGGGGCAGGAACAGCTGGCTTAGGATGGCCAAGAGCTTTGCCGGGCCCTCCCCATTGTGGAGAGCAGTGAAGCCAAGCACTCCCAAATGTCAGGAGTCTCTCCTCTGCTTGACCTCAAATGTACTTGCAGGCCTGGAGCAGCAGAAGTGGCTTTGACAAGCCCAGCTGCAGCAGCAGCAATAACTTATCTCGCCCTCCATGCCACGACTCTGCTCCTGCAGTGGAGCAATGTGGCTACAGAGTGGTGAATAAACACCCTGGGCTCTGCTCCTTCTCAGCATGTGGCAACTGCATCCCCCAGGGTACTGCTATTGCTGATGTTCACGCTGGCCTTGTCCTGCCTTCTGGAAGCTGCTGCTGAGCCCACACGGAGAAGTCTGGGCAGCTCTGCCCTCCTGCAGCCAGGAGCATCTCGGCTGCCTCGGAGGAGCCTCGTAGGTGGGAGCAGGGGGTCTTGAGGCTGAAGGACCTTATTGCTTTAAGTTCTGCAGGCTGTGCTGGCATTCCTGCCTTGCGCTGGTTCAGCATCTGGCTTGTTCCTCTTATGCAGCCAGGGGTCCCGAGGAGCATGTGGAAGTCACAAGTGAGCCGATAGCATCAGGCGGTTTGTGCCATGCTGCTCCAGAGCACGTGAGAGCAGATGGAGGGGGTGCTCCGGGGGTGCTGATTAGAGCTGGAGTCTGGGGCTTGGCCCCAGAGCTGAAGCCTGAACTTCCCCTTGGCTCAGACAGGTTGAAAACAAGTCTGCCCCGAGCCCACGGGAAAGCCAATGAGCCCACAACTCTCGTGCAGCCTCTGATCGTGCCTGTTCCCCAGTGCGGAGCTGCGGTGGGTGTGCACTTTCCCAGGACACCCTGTGCTAGGCAAAGGCAAACCTCAGTGGCTGCTGCAGAGCCTGCCCTTGGCTCTAAAACACTCTGGGATGTGTCCCCATTCCCTCCATTGTCTGAGCAGTCCACGGGACTTCCCTTGTCAGCCCTGGGGCTCTCCCCAGCCCCTGCCCATGGGGAAGTGAATGAACAGCAGAAGGGCAGCCTTGTGGGACATCGTATCTCCAAGCTGGCTCCAAGTTGTGTCAGCCCTGGGACAGTTTGCAGGACCATGGTGTCACAGGTTGGTGGGCACCAGAGGGAGGAAGAGCACTTGCCGGAGTCCCAGGGCTGCCTTTGGCCAGGCCAGAGGATTCCTGAGAGGCATCTGGGCAGTGCCCCATGAACACTCACCTGCCTGTGTGTGCTGGGCCCTCTGACCCCTCTCGCTCTGCCTCGTGCACTGTGACTGTGCCCTTAGTCAAGGCGTGATACCTGTCATGCTCTGGCACCCAGGGCTCTTGTGCCTCTTTAGCTACCATGGCACACAGTGTGACCAAAGCATGTGGAGCTCTGGGGTGGCTCTAGGTCAGAGTCAGTCCTGCTTGTGTCCTCAGCTGAGCGAGCCCCAGTCTTAGCAAGTCTGCAGCATCCTCCTCTGTGCATCCATTTGGCTTCTGCTCCCTCTCCTGCTTGGCTTTGTTGGCTCCCTCCCCTTCCAGAGCAGCCATGGTGCTGCTTCCCTTCCCTGCCTCATTTGTGCCAGCTCCTGATGGGGCTGCAGCACAAGCTGCTCCTCACCTGTCGCTCAGTCTCAGCTTGGGGGGATTTCAGCCCCAGTTCCAGTGCTGGGAGAGGGGTCTTAGCAGACTCCAGGGTGATGTGCCTGGCTCTTGGTCCTCGGGCACACAGTCAGGCCCTCACCACTGTCCTTTGGACAGAGGCAAAACCTGCACTAGTGATTTGAGCTCGGGCCAACCTTGCTTTTGGCCCTGTCGTTTCTCGGAAGCGCCCAGCTTCTGCTGGGAACTTGGGACTCTGTGTCACAGGTTGGGATACTCCAACGGATGGAGGGAGGTGTGGTGCAGCGCCGTGAGGGATGTTGGGACCAGCTGTGGCAAAATGCCCTTCCCTTTGATCAAGTAGGAGTGTCCCCCTTTGTGGGGTGGGCTTTGTGACACTTGAGGAAATGTGGATTCTGGCCCTGGCCCTGACCAGGAGCACAATCTGCATGGCTGAGCAGCTGTTCCCAGCACTACCATTACCAGGTGCAGAGGAGCAGGGCAGCCTTGGAGGGGTTCTCAGCATTGCGTGTTCTCTGCTCATGGCAGAGCTCTGTGTGCCCCATGCCCTCACCTCCTGGTGACTGGGGAACTGAGGCACAGCACTGTGACAGGGACTGGCACCTTCCTGGGCTCAGGGACTGTGTGGACCCTCCTGGTCCCCAGGCAGGTGACACCTCAGTGCTGCAGCCCCAGCCATCCCTCCTACCTGGGCAGGTGAGGCAGCCTGACCCAGGAGAGGCTCAGGTGCCCAAAGGTAACCCAAGACCCACTTCCCTTTGGCAAAGCTGTGCAGCACATTCCCTGGAGCAGGGATTTCCGTGACCGTGTCCTCCAGCGTTCCCTGCCCCAGTTCCCAGCAGACACGTGTCAGGTGGATACAGGTCGGTGTCTGACCCTCGCTCCTTCCCCTCGTGGCTGGGTGCAGGCTGCAGCTTGGAGGAACCTTCCCCCGTGCCGGGGGCGCCCGGGCAGCTCCGCGGAGCCCGGACCGTGCCCAGGAGGTGGCAGCAGCCCATCACCCTGGTGCCAGGCCTGGGCTGTGCGGCTGAGACCCCAACAACGAAGGGTTCCCTCTGCTCTGGTCCCTTCTCTGGCAGCCGGGGGGGGCAGAGCTCGGCCCTGGCGTGAGGATGAGGGGACAGGGCGGCTCCGAGCAGCGCAGCAGGGCTGCGGTTCCAGCCCTGCGCTGCGCGGAGGTTGGAGGCAGCGGCGTGTGGAAGTCGGAAAGAACAAACTGTTCAGCCGCCGGCCCTTCCAGCTTCTGCTTTTGAAGTTATCTAACAGCCCAAACAAACACGAAAGCGCTGGCTCAGCTGCAGCTGGCTGGCCCGGCCCCTCCGCGTTGTGTTCCCAGTCCTGCAGCCCAGCCATGCCGGGTCATTCCTTCTCTGCAGCGTGGGCAAGGGGCTCCACTCCCCCATCGCCCACCACCGCTGGGTACCCCCTTCCAGTGCCACCACAGATGCCATCGGACACAGGGCACCTTCCTGGGCTCCCGCTCCAGCGGTAGCTGGTGGTCACTTGTCCCTGCAGAGGTGGCCAACCCCACAGCTTGGCAGTTCCCTTGCATTCTGCTCAGTCCTGCTCGGCCCCAAGAAAGCAGCATGAGGTTGCCATGCAGGTGCCATGTGCTGGCAGGCAAAGGCAGGGAGGTACAATTGGCAGAGGTGCCATGGCCAACCTATGTGAAGAGGAGAGCACTGACCCACCACCCCTGGGTGCTTCAGTGCACCCAGAGCTCCAGAGATGGGTGCAGGTTGCAGGACCCACATGGTTAAGCCATGCATGGGGTCAAGGACAAGCTTCCATGTCCTCAGACAAGCTGTGGGAACGAGAAACTTCCAGGCTGAGGGATGCAGGAGGTGATTGCAAGCGGAGCAAAGTGTGGAAGCAGAGCCTGGAGAGCCCAGAGCAGGGTTCCATGGGTGTCAGAAAGGGGAAGCTGTGGGTTGTGACCAGCTCTGACAAACAAGGCTGGGCTGTGGTGTCCTGTCATACGCGCTGAGTTCACACGCGGGGGTGCACGTGGGAGGGGGAGCGGGGAAGGGGTGGAGAGCCCTGTTACGTAGAGTGCATCCTCCAACGTTCCTTCCTGTGGCTGCGGGCTGAGGGTATATAAACAGCGGAGCTATAATTATCTGGGGTGGTGAGCAGTGCACCCGGCTGCCGGCTGCCACGGGCAAGGCTGGGACCAGCAATGCAGAGCTCCCGGGGCTGGCATCCAGCTCCACTGCTACCCCTCACAGCTCCAGTGCTCCCCATCACAGCTCTAGTGCCGCCCATCACAGCTCCTGTCACAGCTCTAGTGCTGCCCAACACAGCTCCACTGTTTCCCCTCACAGTTCCACTGCTACCCCTCACAGCTCCAGTGCTCCCCATCACAGCTCTAGTGCTGCTCATCACAGCTCCACTTCTCCCCATCACAGCTCCAGTGCTGCCCCTCGCAGCTCTAGTGCTCCCCATCATGGCTCCACTGCTCTCCATCACAGCTCCACTGCTCTCCATCACAGTTCCACTGCTCCCTGTCAAAATTCCACTGCTCCCCATCACAATTCCACTGTTCGCTGTCACAGCTCCACTGTTGCCCATCACAGCTCCCATCACAGCTACTCTGCTCCCCATCACAGCTCCTCTGGGAGATTTTTGTCATAGGGTTACTGCTTTCCATTGTGCAAAGGAGTTCTGGGATGCTCAGTGTTTCAATGGGCAAAATGGACACCTGAGAGTTTTACTGGATCTTGATCTTCATAAAATTTGGGCCACAGGCTCTCTGGGATGCCCTCAGAAGGTACCAATGCCCATATGAGGGCCCCACGTCTCTGGATGCTGGCAGATGTTTCCCCTGAGCACACCAGTGCATGTTCAGCGTGGGTGGGAGGAGAGGAGAAGCAGCAGAAAAGAGTTAGGGCAAGGCTGGAAACTGCTGGGGGGCTGGGAAGGGTGAGAGGGGATTTTGGCTGGTCCTTGTTTTGGGGAAGTGCTGGTGCAGTGGTCAGACAGGACAGAGAGGGACAGAGTGAGTTTGGAGGTTGTCCCTCAGAGCAGATGGAGGTGAGTGTCCTGGGGTGAAGGTGGCTGTGTCCCTCTAAGGCACACCTCACCTGCTCCCACCTGTGGGCTACATCATCCAGGCCAGGCTGAGGTAGCTCCAGTTTGGGCCACGATTTCTGGAGCTAATTGGAAATGGTGAGCAGCAAATGAGGAACTAAGGCACAGCACAAAGATACATGGCCATTGCGAAAGACTCAGCCCAGGCCTGGCTGAATGATGTGGGAAGTGATTTGGGTTAGTTTGTGCTTAAAATTTCCAGCCCCTCCAGCCTCCTTGTCCTCAGCTGAGCACAGTGTTTGCTTTCCCTTCCCTGACTAGGCTCCAAGGCTGCCAGATGCTGGGAATTTTCCATGTCCAACACAACAAAAACAAAAGACACGCAAGAGAAAACATTTGGAAGTAAAGAAGGAATCCATAATTTCCTACCCCAAACCAACCCACACTTGGCAGGGAGCTGGGCAGGGAATAGAAACAGCCACTTGAAAAAGCTGAACTGGTCATTGATGAGGTCCTGGCGGCCCAGCTAGGCTGCCTGGCTTGAGGCAGGTAATCTTACTGGTTACCCTGGGAATTCCAAAGGATGCCAACCCGAGGGAGAGGTTTTGGAGTATTTTGGGGCAGTTTGGAGCAGGCTGTCAGCTCTTGAAGAGCTCAGTGTTGGTGGGCACAGGGTGGGAGGTGTCAGGCAGCGGCTCCAGTGTCAGTGGTGGCTTGTCAGAAGGAGGCAAGCTGGGCTGGGCATGGGCATGCTTCTCTGGAGGATGAGCTCCATTCCACAGACTGAAGTTCTTTGGGCTGGCTCTGACTGCTCTACAGTCACATCTTCTGCCCTGTGGCTGTGGATTTCTGGCCGCGGTGCTGGCTTGAGCCATTCGCATCCCCTGGGTGTCTCAGACCCAGCCCAGCATGCTGTGCAGGAGCTTCTGGATGCCCTGCAGGAGCTCAGGAGGGCTGGCAGGTCTCAGCTCCCACTGTCCCCATGCCATCTCCTACCCTGCCGAGCACCAGCCAGGGACAGCAGACTGGAAGTCCTGAGTGCTTCATCACAGATGTATAAATGGTGACAGCAGGGACATGTCTGATGATGGGGCGCATCTGACAACAGGACCCCAGTGGTTTAGCAGAGACCACGTCCCCTTGCAAGGGAGAAGGGGACAAACCACTGTGTGCAGGCTCTGTCTGGAATGGCTGCAGGCACAGGCACGGTCCCTGCAGACGGTCTGCAGCAGGGTCAGGGTGAGGAGAAACCCCTGCCCAGTGTGGTGGTTGTGCTGCTGCCATGAGGGAAGCTGAGCAGTTCAGGAAGCCAGCCAGCACCTGCAGCCCTGTCTCACCTGCCCTGCTCCTCCTCTCCTGCAGGGAAGGACAAACCTGGGATTAGCTGTTCCCAACACATTCCAGGTACATACCTCCCAGGATTCCAGCTCTGAAGGCCTTTGCTGATGAAAGGCACAAACCTGGAACAGACGTCTGGCTGATGAAAGACGCAGTGGAAGTTGCCAGCAGAGCAAGTTCCCCATGTGCTTGCATCAGGCTCCCAGGCTTCACAGCCAGCACCCCGTGCCCATCTATGCTCCCGTTTGCCTAAGGGACACCCTGTCCCAAAAAGGGTTGAGGGAGCAGCTGCTGCCATCTCATCCTTCTGGGGACACTGGCAGGGGAGCTGGAGAGCATGGTCACATCCCATGGGTACCCTGAGAACAGGCTGTTCTTCTCAATTGCTCTGGGGACAATGGGAGCAGGTATGGGGTTTGGGCCAGGACTGTGCAGGATCTGTGGCTGGAGGGTAAGGTTTGAGTAATGGAGGATGCTGAGGCTGCTGGAGGAGCTGATGTGGCTCTGTGGGTACTGTGGTGCAGGCAGAGGTGTCACCCAGCACTAGTTCACTGGTCCAGGTGGACACTTACTTACACAGGCTGGGCAAGGACTTCTCCATGAGCTCATGCAGAGGATGAAACTCTCCAACAGCAGGGCTGCAATCCTGGAATCACCTTTGAAGATGCCCAACCAGCTCCACATTCCGAGATGACTCACAGTCTGGGGGATAAAATCGCTTTCGTCCTGGAACACCCCATGCCCACAGGGTGCCTTTCCCAAGCAGCTGTGGTGGCAAGTGTTCCCTGTCAACAAGCTTGCAGGTATAAAACGTCCCAGAGGAACAGCAGAGTCCTCTGGGCCTTTGCTGAGCAGGCCAGGCATGTCATCCCTGGACTCAAGGACCTGCCCATTTCACCCTTGGCCAAAGCTGGTCCCAGAGGGGCTGGGTGTGGGGTGAGCTGCCCCCAACCCCAGCCCAGCTCCATGCCTCTCTTTCACTCATGGGTTGTTTTCTCCCAGCACAAATACATCTGGGCTGGCTCATGGGCTCTGTTTTCTTCCTTGGGCAGAGAGTTGTGCCAACAAAGCAAAGTTTCTTCCTTATCCCTCCCCTTTCTAATTGTTTCCGTATGGATCCAATTTCACCATGTCCCGTAGCAGGCTTGGGTTCACTGCTTACATAAAGTTGAAAACAAGAAGTGAGGCACCGGCTGTTGGCAGCAGAGCATGTCCTTGGAACACAGCACAGCTTCCAGGCTTGTGTCTTCCAGGTGCCAGAGACCTCTGGTCCTTCCTCACAGAATAAAAGGCCAGGAAACACTCCTGTTGGTGCATCAGGGCCCCAAGCAAGGCCAGGAAGCCATGGCTGGGCCCTGAGCTGAGCCCTGGGCTGGCTGACCGGGCACCATGATGCTGGGACACCTCCCACCCCCTTCCCATGGATCCTGGGTCACTTTTCCCAGGACAGCCCCTGCTTGGGGGTTCCTGGTGCCACCAGTGCCCCCATCCACCCTGAGGTGCATTAGTGGGCTGAGGGCCAGCTAAGGTTGGCATTGGGGTGCACTTTCCAACGGGGTTCCTGCGGTGTCACCTGTCCCCACTGCAAGCCCTGCCACAGTGCTCAGATGGCCTGGCCATGTGATGGCCCCAGCAGCTCACCACATCCTAGAAGAGAAACAACAAACCTGTTTGGAGAAGGCTTGAGCCTTTCTGTGTCTGGTTTCTCCTCTGGCTCGGCCTCCTCCTGGCACGTGCTGGGCCCCAGTGCAAGTCCTTGCAGAGCAGCAGTGTCACTTGGCACAGGGAACTACTGGGAGGCACTCACAGCAGATCAAGGAACAGAGGGTGCAGCAGCCCCTGACTGTGCATCCCAGGCCAGTCTGGCAGCGTGACTGAGCAAAGATGGTCCCTCCAAGCCACGGCCATGCCCTGATGCTCATCCAATTGTTGGAAGGAGCCAGCTGAGACATGGTGGTGGTGAGGATGGGCTGTCTCTGGGAGCTGGCATGCCATGTGCCAAGTTACAGGGTTCACCAGGGTCTGGTGAGGCTGCTGCCCAAGCCTGCCTGCTCGTTGCCTGCCCAGAATGGCCATAGAGAGAACTTGTCCTCCAGTTCATGGTCTGGAAGCGTCTCCTTGTGTTTGCCAGCATTTAGGGGAGCACTGTGGTCTTCTCTAAATCCTGTCTCCAGACAGAGGGATTGCTGCACCAGCCCTCTGCACCCTGAGTCTGGATGCACAGCAAAAACAAGCCATCATCTCCCACCCTTTGGTGGCCTCGTGCCCTGCTTGCCCAGCTCCAACACGACTGACTGTGGAAGGGCAATGCTGGGTGGGTGGCACCCTGGAGGAACCCCACATGCCATGTCCCAGCGGGTCCCTGGGGTGCTCTGTGCTGGGGGTCGGCGCTGTGGGGAGCCCAGCAGGTCTGAGTCTGCCATGGGGTGGGAAGCGGGTGCTGCTGGTGTGACTCAGTGGGTGCTGCCTCCTCTGCTCGCACGCAGCGCTCTGGAGGCGCCAGGCTGGCTGTGGGGTGCCGAGGCCCTTCCGAAGCGCGGCTCAGGAGACCACGAGGCATGAATCACACCAACGGGAGACAGGAGACTGGGTGAAGGAGGACTTTTGGGATGGAGCAGGGATTTGGTGAGCCGGCAGAGCTGCGGAAGGCAGCCAGCTCCTGGGTCCCTGGGCGCCCGGGTGCCATCCAACCTCCCAGCACTTCCCATGCACTGAGCTGTCACACAGGCTGTGTCAGAGGTGGCCCTGTCATGACCTGGCTCCAGGGGAGCCCTGTACCATGGCTCGGGCTGTGCTTGGGGACCCGTGGTGGCTGCAGAGCCGAGGATGCTCACGGCTCACAAAGGCCTTTCTGTCTGAGAAGGGCTCACACTGCGATTGTCCCTGTCCCAGATTCAACGCTACTGCACACACTGCTCGTCTCTCCAGGGCAGTAAAGGGGCCTTTGTGTGCCAGCACAGTGGCTCTGTCCCCATGCAGGGGCTGTCCCTCGCTCCTCGGATCACACTGCTTTGTTTGCACAGGGTTTGACCGGAGCATGAAGTATCTCCTCACGTGCACCCATCCTCCTGCTGGAGCTGCCTAGCCTGGCACTGCCAGGCAGGGAGAGATGCTCTCTGACTGTGGGCTCTGCTGGCAATGCCCACGCCTGTGTCCCCATAGTGGTGTGTCCCCTGTGTCCCCACAGCAGATAGGGCAGTGCCACTGCCCGTGTCCCCGCAGAAGAGTGCGTCAGGGTACAATGGCTGTGCTGTTTAGGGATGCAGACCTCGGGAGAGGTGATGCTCTGGCAGCTTGGGTGTCCCCTGAGGACGGTGGCAAGGTAGGAAGGGCAGTGTGAGCCCTTGGGCTCTTGGGCGTCCTGGGCATATGGGGCTGGCAGGACTGTGCCACCCAACCCAATAAAGTTCCATCAGCTCAGAGCTGAGATGCAACAGAGTCCATGGGTGGTGGTGGTGGTCATCGCAGAACCGAGCTGCCCAGAGACCATCTGTGAGACTTTCCTGAGGAGCCCAGAGAGTGCCAGCCCTGGGTGTCTTTGAAGTCAGGCTTTGATTTTCCCAGGGGAGGATTTTCCCTGAGCCAGGAGTTGCAGAACAACCCACCCTTGCAGCATTGCAGGGCTGGGATTCTCTCCAGTGTCACTAGGGTACGTGGAGAAGCCAGAAAGTTGGAGCAGATGCAGTCAGAGATGATAGCAAGAGAGAGCTGGGGCACGAGGCACGACAGGAGAGCAGGCTTGGGAGGAGGCCAAGGGACAGGTTCGTGCTAGCAGAAGAGGCTGTGAGCAAGGAAATCCCCTTTAATTGCCCAGTTTGTTCTGGCTGTGCTCAAGGACCAGGATAAAAAGGTTTCCCTGGAACATCATCACTGGCTCCAGCTTATGGTGTCCACCCTGTGGGGCTGGGACTGAGTGGGACCGCTGCAGGGACAAGGCTGGGCTGGACACCCTGAGCCCACGCACCTGTAGCTGGATCCCAGGGATCACACCCCTCTGTGGGAGTGTGCCACGCACGTGTGTGCACACATGCCCTGTGCACGTAGCTGGATCCCACAGGATCTGAATGCCAGCATGAGCCTGGGTGTGGGTGTTTGTGCAAGCACGCTCCTGTGCACAGCCCGACCCTGCGCAGCAGTCACTGCAAGGCTGTTCTCTCTTCTGTTATTCCTTGATTGTTTTTTTCCTCCTCAAACCCCTGGATTTAATCGTTTCGTTCCCCAGGAACATCACTGCTTTCTCCTGGCAGCCACACTGGGGTGGGGGATGTGCAGAGCCTCAGGTATGTGGGTCCTGCGTTGTCCCCTCGCCATGTGCATCCCATTGCTGGGGTGATGTGACACCCGTGTGGGCTGTTTATGAAATGCCCATCTGATGAAGGCACATGCCAAGAGCTGGGCCAGGGAACACTGTGCTGTGGCCACCATGGCTTTGCTGTGGCCAGAGGGGAAGCCCTATCCCAAGGACTGCACCCCTGCCCATCCTTGGTTGGGCAGGGCAGGAGGAGGGAGCTGGGCTGCCAGCCCTACTTCAGACACTGCACTAAGGAGGAGAAAAGGCTCTTTCCCAATATCAGCCACATGCTGCTGTTTTATAGCACAGCCTTCAGGGAAGAAAACCACTGGTTGCACACGTGTGTGCCAGCGCACATCGCAGCCCAGCTCACCCTGTGCCATGACCCACCCATGGCCCTGGTCTGTAGCAGCACCTCATGTGTCCTCACAGGTCTCCTCAGCCACCAGGACGTGCCCAGCTGCAGCTCCTTGACTGGTGTGGCACTGACAAGGCCCCTCTCTGAGGGCATCTTGCAACCCTGCAACACCTGTTTTGTCTCATCCCTCCTGCCTCTTTCTTATGGTTTTGCCTTTATTTCAACAGGCAAAAGCATCCACCTTCCCTGCACCTCCGCTCCCTTTCCAGATCCCAGCTGTTGTTCCTCTTGTTTTCAGCCAGCTACTATCCTGGAGTTAAAAATAACAAGGAATTTACAGCCCTTGACCTTGAGCTTGGCCAAGCGCAGTGTTTCCACTTTGTGCTGTGTCAGCAGAGCGCGCGATGGCTCATCTGGGGTTTTTCTCCCTCTCTGCAAGTCCTTTCCCCAGGCCACAGCACTGGGATGCTGGCCAGACTGGCACCAGATGCGAGGGGTGCTGTGAGCTGGCCATGTAAGAGGGGTGGGACACGCCCCAGAGATATGGGAGATGGGTGGGATGTGATCACGGGAGTTAAGAGTCCCCAAGGTGTCATGGGATTTTGGGTTTTCATCACACTTTTTCGCTGTCTCTCTAACCATATTTCCCTTGTAGACATTAGTAGCATGGATTTAGAAAAGTACCCAGGTTTTCTCCACCATAATTGGGAATGCAGGAAACTCGCTGTTTTGATGTCATTGTTTTTAAAAGGAAAACTGCGAGTGTCACGTAACCCCGGGGCTCCTGCAGCCACAGCCCTCCTGATGGAAACCCCCCAGCCCGGGTTTGCAGCTCATAGCTATTTTGGGGACATGACGAGCGTCCACATTGACAGCCCTTCACGTCCCTCTTGTGTGGGGCAGACCTGGTCTGACTTGGGCAGGATGCTGTCACGAGTAGGGTATGATGGAAACAGGGAGGAGCCACAGCTCCACAGCACCCGTGGGACACAGATACACCCACCAACACACCAGTGGGGTGTGTGAGACCCAGACCCCTCCCTCTGACCTTTCTCCCCCCAAAAGAAGTTGCATCCCCAGAAGGGGATGGAGAGGACTGACCCCAGACCTATCCACGTCAGCATGGGCCCAAATGGGCAGCGGTGCTGCTGCATGGATGGACCAGCCTTCAGGAGCACCAGCCCCTCACCAAGGGTAGGGCAGGGACCATCACCTGAACAGGAACATCCTGCTCTGCTCTTGGTGCTTTAGACACCAATGTCAGCTGTGACATTGAACTGGGTGGATGTGTTCATCCATCTGGATGGGTATGGTGGAATGTGACCCAGCCTTCCCCTTCCCATGGTGACCTCAGTCCTGCCAAGGGGTGCTGCCAAGTCCCTCAGGATCCTACTGTGTGGTGGGACTGGTTCCTACTGCGCAAGGAACAGCACAGCGTGTGGCTGTGCCATCCTTTCCCTGCCCCAAATTAGCAAGCAGCCACTTGGTTTCTTCCTTGTGGGATGAGTTTGGAGAGCATCCATCATCCGGAGAAGGAACACGGTGACATTTCTGCGGGCCGATGGCACAACCCTTGCTGTGACAGGGAAACCCGGAGCCCTTCAGCAGCTCGGTGTGGGCTAGGCCAGCACAGCCTGCTGCCCTCTGCCTGGAGACTGGGACACAGAGCATGCAGCCACCCTGCTGCTCACCATTCAGCTGCCAACATCCAGCTGCCCGTGCTGGTGTCAGCCACGCTCTGTCTGAGGCAATCACCAGGACGCCAGCCCCACTCTCACGTGGTTTGAGCCAGCAGCAGCCAACAACCCAAGCAGTGGCTGCAAAATTGACCCTGCATTTTCCTGTCGTGGCTGCTTCGAGAACCTGCTGTCCACTTCCCTGCTTGGCCTGAGCTGGAGTTCTCTGGCTGCTCTGGCTGTGGAACTCCATGGAGTCTGGGCATGTGGCACCAAGGTGCCAGGCAGTTCCCAGCACCCTGCACCATGGCTGGGGGTGCTGGGCAGGGTGGAGGACTGTGAGGAGGGGGCAGGCAGTGCTGCTGTTGTGGCTCAGGGGTTACTGCCCAGGTGCTTTCTGTCTGTGTTGTTTCCCAGAGCAGGGGCAGTGAGGCTCAGCTCATGGGAAGGGAGCCCACGGGGAGTGGGAATGATTCATCCACTGAATTAAGCAGATTTATGAGGTTATTTCTCAAACGTGTGTGTCATGCCATCCTGGCCCGGCTGCACCGCAGCACTGCTGCCAGAACAGAGCCTGCCAGACCTCAGCCCTCCCAGCAAAACAACTCTAGTGAGCAATAAAACTGGGATAAACACAGCAGCACTGGCTTGGCCTGTGCAGAAGGCCATGCATCCACAATTCCTGGGTTTCGGTTGCTACTACCCACAGTCACTGAGAGGTCCTGGGCAGGGGAAGGTGGCAGGAACCCACCAGGGCTCAAGGAGTTTGACACACAGTTGGGGATTTCAAGCTGTAGGGTAATTTGCTGGGGAAAAGGTGAGGTTTCTCGTTGCTCCTTTGCCTTGCAACATCTGAGTTGTTCAACCAGGAGCTGGGTGCCACTGCCCTGCAGAACAGATGTCCCATAGGACATGCCATTGGGGCCACAAATGGTCCAGGAAGGATGCATCACCAGAGCTGTGGTGTCTGCAAGGGCCTGGAGAGTGACCATGGGGTTGTGCCAGTCCAGGAACCCCAGCAGGGAGAGTGGGAAGAACCCAGAAGGTGCAATGCCTGTTCCTGGGACAGGGTTAGGGGACCAACATCTGGGATTGGGCTTGGGTCATTCTGAGGAGCGTCCATGCCTGAACAAGGGGCATTGTTTCAGGATGGTCCAAAGGAAACCCTCAAAGCAGCTTGGCAATGTTTCCCAGGTTCAATTCTCCACCAGCAGCATGTCTTAGCCATGAGGGTTAAACTCAGGTGTGCATCCAGGCTGGCAGCTGCTGAGATTTTCCCATTGCCAGCGAGCTCCCCCCAGAAAACATCACTCCTCCACCTGATGGAATATCTGTGTCCTCCCTGCCGTGCCCACCACACCCCAGGGCCACTGAGGCCAGCCCTGTGGCACCCCCAAACCAGGGACAAGCCTGTTTGAGTAGACAGTGTGTCCTGCGACCTTCTTGCCTGAGATTCATTTACTAAGAGAGGTTACAACCTTCCAAGAAATGTGTCTCTGGGAAGCTGCTCAGTGGGAAAGAGGGCAGACCCAGAACATCCCAGTGGTGAGGGAATATTGAAAACAAGCTAGGAATAATAATAAAAAAAAGACTATATATATAAACACACTGGGCAGAAAAGTCAGCGCCTCAGCATGTGTTCTTTGGTGGTTGTTGTTGTTTTTAAAGCTTTGACTTGGAAACTTGCTGCTATTTATAGCCCTCCCCTTTCCCCACAGTGGTTGCAGCACTGATCCCTTCCAGATGCTGATTCCTCACAAGCCTGTGCTGGGCTGGGGGGGTGGGGGGCGCTAGGGGAGCCCTGGATAATTTTGCAACATTGCAAAATTTGGGATAAGAAGGGGTGAACAACCTCAGCGCCCGCATGTGGGCTCACAAAGCACACACTGGGAGCAAACCCACATGTGAACCATGCTGCTCACCTCAAGGGGCAGCTGCTGGGGAAGGACTGCTCCTGGATGTGTTCCCCAAAAGGATGGAGGAGTCCCCTGTCATACACCAAGGAACACCAACATCCCTTCAGGGCTTGGATGTGCCCTTGGCAGCTCCCTGTGCGGGCAACTCTGGTCCCTGGGACATCCCTGCCCTGTCGACATCCCTGCCCTGTCAACATCTCTGCCCACTTCTGTCAACATCACTCCCCACCTCAGAAGGTTGAATCCGTTGTAGGATTCCCATGGAAAATATGAGTCTGGGTTTCCCTGCCCGTGCGGTTGGTTTGGCGGTGACTCAGCGGTCGGTAGCCAGGGCAGCAGCACACAAACAGCCACTGCAGACTGCACGGTGGGCTGAGGGGATCCCATATGAAGCAAGGGGGGTGATGGGGACTGGGGGAAGCTAGAATTGGTCACTGGCTCCTTGTCTGTGCGTCTGTGCTGTGGCTCTGCTCCATGGTGTGGTTGGAGTCCAGAGCCTGCTTGGGAACCCCCAAGGAGAAGGTACCCTGTGACTCAGGGGAACAAGATGAAAATTTTTGGGAGCTTGGTGCTGCTGTGTCCCTGCACAGGCACAGCGGAGCTTCCCTGGGACAGTCCTGGCCCTCCCAGCCAAGAACCAGCTGTCCCTTTGGTTGGGTGTGCTCAATGGGTGGCAATGGGCAGCTGGGATTTTGGGTCCTTTCCTTGCCTTCTCAGGGAAACTGTTCCTGTAAAGCCTCACAGCACAGCTCTGGTCTTGCCTTCCCGGGGATTCCTCTGCTTTTCTGCTTTGAAGCACCTTCAGCAGGCTCTGGGTCTGTGCACTGGGACAAGCAGAGGGACCCTGGAGTGACTGGCCAGGGAGAGAGGAGACCTCCAGGATGCTCCCATGTGTCTGGCTCTGCAAGGGAGTTGTGAGGACAGCCCAGCCCAGAGACTGGCCCAGTGCCACAGAACTGGGAAGAGGGGTCCTCCAGTGACATGGAGCTGGAGGGAGAGCAAGAGCTGGAAACAGAGAGTTTTATATAATCTGAGTTTAATAGCGGGGGATTAGTATTCCCTGGAGATGCAGTGGGCATGTCAGGATGGCTTATCCCTGGCAGGGACAGGGAAATTTGCACAGTCTATACCTGGCTTCCCTCAATCCCACTTCCCTCAATCCCACTTCCCTGGCTCATGAACCCTGTGCCCCTCTAGCTCAGCATCTCCCCTGGATGCTTTGGCAGCAGAGCAGGATTAACCTGAGGGCACTGGGAAGCATTTCACTTGTGGAGGGGATACTTTAGGGCAGCAGGTTCCTAGTCCTTGCTGGATGCTCTGGTGTGCCCAGGATGGAAGGGAAGGAGGCAGAGGGAGCTTGGGCAGAGATGGTACAGCGGGCACAGTCGGGGTGAAGGGTATTGGCTAATCCAGAGCCGAGCTGGAGGGATGAGAACACTCCATCTCTGCTCCTGAATGTTTTGATCATGACCCAAACTCCACATCCTGCTGCCTGACGGGTGCTTGAAGAAAGCCAGAGAAGCCCAGGCGTGGTGAGAGGAGGAGGGGGGATGCTGGAGACCAGGCGGGGCTGAGGCTGGTGGCCAGCTCTGAGTCACAGCCGTGGCCACGCTCAGCATCCTCCTGCCGGCTGGTGACGTCGTGTCACCCCATTTCGTGGGAGGAAGCAGCAAGTGCTGAGCTGTCACCACAGCAACAGCTGTTTTTCTGCACGCTCGGGGAAATGATGATCCCATGGGATGTGCGTTTTTGGGCTGGTCCCTCTGTTTGCTCACCCCTCCCTTGCACACACTCCTACATCTTCCTCAGGGTACTGGCTGGGCTGAGTGGGCAGCGATATTTTAGGACTTTTTGAGCTATTTTGGGCAGTGCTGTTAGACATCATGGGTGGGTTTTAGTTCATGTTCCCAGAGCAACAGATGGATTGTGGATGGGGATGGTCAGGCAGGGCGGAAAGAAGACCTGGGATGTCCACAGAGAGCAGCCAAAGGAGAGCCCTGGAGCTGTTGTGGTCAGGAGGGCTGGGAAGAGGGCCATGGCTGTGCAGTGTGGTGGGGAGCTGGTAGAGGTTGCTGGGGAGGCTCCCCGACACTCCCCAGGAATACTGCCCTGGTGCAAGGACTGTGGGATCAGCCACAGGAGAGCAGCTGCTCATTGCTCAGTCCTGGGGATTTCTGCACTGTTGTTTTCTGAGCTGCTGTTCCAGGCAGGGCAAGAAGTGGATTGTTTTCCAAGAAACCCCCATGGCATGAGCTCCACCAGGCAGGCATGCAAGGGGACATTGCTAGCTGCCAGCTGGGCAGACCGGTGGCACAGCCATGGCACTGGCAAGAGGCTGCATAGGGTCAACACATTAAGTATGGACTAAAGGAGCTCCTGCCAGGGGGAGGGAAAACAGCCTGAAATGACCAGCTTTGGAGCAGCACACACAGGTCTTCCTCTGCCTCTCTGTGTGAGCCTGGGCAAGTCCTTCCCCAGGGCTCCCCATGCTTGGTGGGGGCCAGCGACCTCCCGCTCCAAAAGCAGAAGTTGTCCCTCGCCAGCCCTGACACAAGGGGGGCAGAGGCAGCTGCACCTGGGGGCACAGCGGGCACTGCACGCCCGCCACGCTGCCGGCCTCACACTCCTACTGCTCCCATCCGGCTCAGTAAACAAGTCCTGGGAACAGAGATCTGAGTCATCCACCGGCTCGAAAACACCCAAACATGGTCACGGCCGAGCAGCAGCTCCTCCATGGGCCAGAGCTCAGCGGGCCAGGCGCAGAAGGAGCTGCAGCAGCAATGCACTGCCTGGGCACTGTGGGGTCCTGCAGGACGATGGTGCAGCCCTTCCTGGGACACATCCAGTCAGAGCCATGGCGGGGACAGCCAGTGCCTCAAAGCTCTCTGGCATCCCATGGCTGTGACGTGCCCAGCTGGGCACAAACTGGGACCGACCATTCCTGCCAGCGTTGCTGCAGTGTCAGCCCCTGCAATGCCAGTGGCATCTTCAGAATGTGCTCCCTGTCCCAGAAGGGATATAACAGACAAGGGAATGCTACACCCATGACAAACATCTGAAGAGACCAGCTTTAAATAAAAAAATAAGTCCTATTCTGCATGACTGCATTCAGCAGCAGCACGACGCTGCTGGGGGCAGAAGTTTTTGGGTGTCCCAAGGCACCTCGACCTGGAAACCCAGAGTTTAGAGGGTCTGGAGTGGGTTCCAGCTGGCTGTCTCCAGCTTCTAAAAATACAAGGCACAGCACATCTCAGCTTTCAGCCCAGAGGCCCTCCCCACCAGGCTCCTTCCATGCCAATGAGGCACCATCTGCAGGATCCGTTAGACCTGAAAACTGGGAGATTCCCAAAAGAAACAAAGTTAGCAGAAGCACAGTGCCTGTTTCCAGGTTTATGGTAGTTAAAAATAATCACTCCTGTGTGATGCAAAAATTCAGCTTGAAACAGGAAGAAAACGTTCTGGTTTTGATGTGTCTGGGAGCTGATCCCTCCTGGAAGTGGTTTGGGCTGGAAAGTCCCTTCAGCTTCACCCTCAGCCTGCCCAAAGGCCCTGGTGTCTTGGTCAGTACATGTGAGGAAATGCGTTCCCCGCTTCCACACAGTCTCTAGCCAAGACATCTGGGTGAGATGGGGGGGTTCAGGGTGCCTGGGTGCTTTCAAGGCCTGCAGACCCAGCTCTGGAAAACGCTCTGGAAGAGGTTGCCCTGCAATGCTCACGGAGGGTGGCAACATGTGTGAGAGCTGGTGAGCAGAGCCAGGCTGTGCAGAGCAGCTCACAAGCTCATGGGAGGAGGAGGAGGAGGAGGAGGAGGTTGAAGGCCGAGTCCCATCAGGATAACCTGCCAGTGATGGGACCATCCCAGGGATGGGATGTAGTGGGACAGATTGGGAGTGGGAGTACCAGCCCAGCCTCCGGGTTTGGTTTCTCACCTCAACCTTCCCTGTGAGCTTCCCACCTCCACCCATCCTGCTGCTCTATGGAAGTAGGAAGGGAAAGGCATTTTTGGTCTGGTGCCCACCTGCCAATGCAGTGGGAGCAGCAGGCAGAGAGCAAATATGCTGGACATACACAGAGCACTGTGTCTGGCTCTTGACACCTGGCTTCTGGATGCCACAGGGATGAGCACACCGGGCACTGCCCTGCCGCTGGGGTGGGGGGCAGATGGACAGGAACCTCCAAGCACCCTCTGGGCCATGAAGCTGTGCTGTCACCTTCCCCCCCAGCTGCTGGCTCCTCTTGGCCACGGGTTCTGAGCTGAAATATCCCCAGGGTTGTGGCAGGGGATGGTTCTTCTAGCCCTAGGCAGAAGTGGGTCACCCCAAGCCATGAGGCAGGGATGCCACCCAGGCGTGGGCACACTGACTGCCAGACCCAAGCCCTGGTTAGGCACCCACCTGCTGCAGGGGCATTTTCTCTTCTTACCTGAATCCCCACAGCTGTGGAAGGTCTATCCTGGCCTCAAGCCGGTGCCTGGATTAATTAGTGTTGTGGCTTTCCCATGCTGCAGCAGTGCTGTTTGCAGCAGCCTCTGGCTGCCTAATCACACCCAGCATGTGTGCAGTCACCCCTGCCCCTGCCCCAGCCCCTGCCAAGCTCTGCTGTGGTGCCTGTGGGTCACTTGCCAGCAGAGCTTTCGTTTGGAGATGGACAGAGGGGAGCAGAGCCAGGTCAGAGCTGTTAAAATGACACGATCCTTCTCTGTTTCCCAAATAGAGGGACGCTGAGAGGTCAGAGCCTCGGTGGTTTGGGTACCGGTGGGATGCCCAGCCCAGCCCTGGCACTGGGTCTCCGTGTGTGCTCACAGGTCCCCACACGTGTGCTCCTTCCCCTGGGCATGACGCTGCAGCCACACAGTGGTGAGAGGGCTCCAGACAGACCTGCTGCTGCCACAAGCCCCTTAGTGTAATCCAGGCCTGGCTCAGAGCAGGGATTTGCTCCCAGGCTGAGAAGGACCTTCGTCCCCCTCCGTACAGTGACCATGGTGGCGTTCGGCAGAGGATGTGTGAGCCCCATCCCAGCTGCCTTGGACGTGGCAGGGCAGAGCTGGGGTGGCCAGAAATGCTGCAGGGTGCTCCTGGGGGGCTCAGCAGCAGGAACAGCAGCAGCCCTGTTCCCCCATGGCATCCTTAAGGCAGCAGGCAGCTGGGGGCAAAGTAGGAGGGATGGGTGCCATCACTGGGTGCCCAAGTTGGGCATCCATGTGCCTCTCTAAGTGTGAAATTAGGGAAGGGCAAGCAGCCACAGGAAGCTAGGGAGTGTTTCCCCTTGCCCAGGGCAGCTGGCAAGCTTTTGGGCAATATTGGCTCCCAGGCACTGCTCCACCACCCCCGTCCCACTATTGGCACCCCTGTCTCACTACCTAATATTGCCGGGAGACCCAGCCATGTGGCAGGAACCCTTCGGGACCTGGAGGATGAGGATGAGAGGGTGACATGGATGGAGAGAGGTGTGCAGCATTCCTGCTCCGGTTTCCCAAAGGAGCAGAGCCCGGGCACTGCCAGCTGGGCTGGGCTCCAGCACTCCGGGCTCAGCTTCCCAGCCGTGCCAGCTCTGGCTGGAGAGGTACTGGCACCAGTCCGCTCTCCCAGGGTAATCCCTGGCCCTCTGCAGCCCACAGCCCAGACCTGCTTGCTGCTCCAACCCTTAATTCCCTAATAATCCCTCCATTACCAGCAGTGTTTGCTGGGGAGGGAGGATAGCTGGGAGGCCACATGGGCCCTTTCATGAGCAGTGCATCCTCCTTGGCAGAGGCACAGCTCTGGACGGTGACACCCGCCCTGGCTGTACCCCAAATGACATCCTGCCAGGCCCCGGGGACAGGGTGAGCTCCTGGCAGGGAGCGACCCAGGGAAGAGGCACAGCCCTAGGATCAGCAGGGTGCTTTGGAACTGTCAGCTTGTCTCCAGCCCCATCTGTCCTAGTCAATCCAGGCAGCCTGAGGCAACAGAGCAGAGTCCTGGGCTGTGGGTCCCTGGACAGAGGGTGTGAGTCCCCTCGGAGAGGGACAAACTGCAGGACGTGCACTAGCTCAGGCTCTTCCTGCCCTGGGGCGGCACTTTCCCAGTGCGATGACAATGATGATGATGCCAGCAGTGATGCAATGGCAGCCAGCAGTAGCTGCTGCTGCTGCTGTCATTACAATAATAACAACAATAACAATAATTACCCGTCTGCAGAGCCCGCAGCCATTGCTGCTCAGTGCTTTGCCATTGAGGCTCTTTGCTTGGGTCCTGGCCCTGCTGCCCTCAGCCCCTGAGCCCCTGGGCTGTAGAGGGGCCAGAGCTCCAGACAGTGTTAGCAGCAGGGACTTCCACCCCATGTCTGCCACTGGACCCAAATTCCTGAAGTGCTGTCGGAGGAGCCAAACTGCTCACATGCTGTTCCCTGTAGCAGGGTCTCACTTGCACCTGTGGAGCCTCTAGCCACCCCAGGGGCTGCCTGGGGGTCCCCCTGAGCATAGATCCAGGCACGTGCCAGTGCCATGGGTGCAGGGCTGAGTGCGTGATCCTGTGTGAGTGCAGTGTCCCACGGTGCTGGTGACACCAGGGCCAGCAGCAGCACCACCACTGCCACACAGGTGGTCTGCCAGCTGGCCCCAGCCCACGTCCCACCTGTCCCCAGCGCTACCCCCTCACCACTGGCCAGCACAGGGACCCCAGTGTGTGTCCAAGCACTGTCCCACCCAGCCTGGGACACCTTTGGGTCTGTGTCCCCGAAGTCACACCCCAGGAATTCGCTGCACCCTCCTGTTAGGCAGTGCAGGTCCCTGCCACTGTTCTGTCTGTCCAGCTGTTCTGGGCCTCTGGGGGTGCAGTTCCTATGCCCTGGGGTGACTGGCTCAGCCCACCCACTGCTGTCCCTGTTCCCAGCCATCAGTGCAGGCTGTGCGAGCAGACCTCGCTCTGGCCCCTGCTGCGTTCCCACCTGGATGCTCCCATCCGTATTCCAGCCCAGCCACCCTGAGTATCTGTTCTGTGCTGGGACTGAGCTCCAGCGGGTGGAAGGGGGTGCTGGGAGTGGGAAGGCACCCTTCCCTCTGGCACATCTCCCCAGCCCCAGCCCCACAGGGGCCCTGGCCCTACCTGCCCATCTTCCCTGCCACTCCCTGGCCAAATCCCCTCTTTGTGCCTGGCCAGGGCAGTGGGGAGCTGAGACAAGAAGGGCTTTGATGTTCTGCTCTGCTCGGCGCCACGGATCCTGGGCACAGCGGGCTGGCACCGGTGGGGCCCGGACCAGGCGGCAGCTTCAGAGGTGCCTCCGCCTCACATCCCAGCGTGGCGCTGCCTTGTTTGCTCCTGGCAAGGCCGGGACAGTCCCCAGGACTTGGCTCCTGCTGGGATATGTTCCCAATAAGGCTGATGGAGAGCAGTGGGGCCAGTGGCAGCACTGCCTTAGGAGATCAGGCCACGTGTTGCACAAGAGAGCAGGTGCTGCCCCGGGGATGGGGAGGGCACCGGGGGGACAGGGAGACCCTGGGGGTGGCCCAAGCGGCCGCACAACTACAAAGCCTTCGGCTCCTGCATCACTGAAGCCGTCCAAGAAATTGGTTTAATTGGGAGCCTCCACGGGAGGAAGCCAGTCCCGGCTGGAAGCTGTGGCAGCCGACACGCCGCCGTGGTGCCCGTGGTCCTTCCCTGCTGCCAAGCACAGGGCAGGGGCTGCTGCCATGGCCACGTGAGAACCATCCCAGGGTACAGGGGCTGCCCGGTGGCACTGCTGCAGGGTCGGTGCTGGGATGGAGACGTACTGGAGAGACCCAGCACAAACTCTCCTGCCCAGGATGAGCTCTCTGCAGCTGTGCCTAGACTGATGGAGCCCCTTCACACCAAGACAGGATGGCACTGCAGTTTGGACCTTCTTGGGACAGAGTATGTCCTGCTCTGCATGCCCTGAATGCCCCATCTGCACACCCACTCACCCTGCACAGGGACCACAGGGATCTGACCACCCTGCTTGGCTCAGCTGTCCACCTGAGGGGAACATGAGTGAATGGGGCAGCTGAAAAGGGCCTCCTGATATGTGGGCTCCAGCCCCTGATGTGTGATATTCCAGCCCCTGATAATGCATTCACCCCAGCCCTGCATATGCCTGTTCCCTGCCAGGCAGTCACCTCACTGAGGAAGGCCAGACAGCTTGAACTCTGCCTTTGCCCCCACCCTCCCCGAGCCTAGAACCTTCCATGGTCCAAAGGTTCCCTCCTGGAGAATAAGTAACAGGGTCCTGGCAAGGCTGCAGCCACCAGCCCCATGCCTGTCCACAGGGCCATCTCCTCACAGTGCCAACCCAGCTTCAGTGCCCCTGCCACCACATCAGCTTTGTCACCTGTTGTCAGCCTGCACTGTGAGGGGCTGCAGTGGGGGACAGGGCAGCCAAGGGGCTCCAGCATTCGCAGAACATCCTGTCTGCATCACCCCAGCTTGCTCATCCTTGGGGGCTTCTCCTAAGAGCACAGGGCTGCTGGGGAACAGCAGCAGCTCTGCCATGGGCTAGGCTTCTACCAGAGCTGGCTGCTTAAAAATGGGGCCCTGCTGATGTTCCAAGCTCCAGAGCACTGAGATGCTCCTGGAGCATCAGGAGCCCCGTTTCATGCCTCTGGGACCTCTGGGACAGGAGCTGTGTTTGGCTCAGAGGTGGCCAAGGACCATCTTTAAGGCAAAAGGCTGGAAGTGTCATGCTGCTTTGCACTGTGCAAGCACAAACAGAAGCCACCCACCCTCCAGGGAAGAGGTGGCTTCTTGCAGCCCACCCCTTGCTGTCTCCTCCAAGCCCTAAGTGCCTCTAGTGCCTGCTGCAGTTGAGCCTTTCACCTGGGGACCCCTTCTCTGAAGTGCCAGGGAGGCTCCACTGCAAAAGGCAAAGACCAAAACCCCACAGCTTGTGACCCCAGAGCTGGGGAGAGCTCATGCCTTGAAACTGACCTTAACCCCAGGGGTTACAGCCACTGGCCTGGCCCAGGCAGGGGCAGCTGCGTGGGGCAAAGGAGGGCTCAGACACAACAAACACTGCATGGCATCACCAGCCACGGCCTTGACCTCCAGTGCATGGGTCCGTGACGCCTCTGGCATCCCCACTGGGAGCAGATGGGCCATCATGGCTGATCCATCGCAGCCATGAGGTCTTGTCTTTGCAGGGGCAAGGAAGAGGTCAGGCCATTCCAGGGTCCTTGTCTGTCCCACTGCTGCAGGACAGACCCCCCCCTCCTTGGGAAGGGAGGCAGTGGGATGGCCCCCCACACCACGGCTGTGTCAGCAAAAAGCTGTGCAGGAGCTGCCGGGAGCTGGCACCCTGCCCTGGCCAGCACAGCTGGTGTTTGTCTGGGGATGTTGTCTCTGCTGTGTTACTGCCCTGGTGGCTCTTGGGCAACCTCTGTCCTGGGTAATCATTGACAGGGCTAGGAAGGCTGACAGGACAGAGCTCAAATGCCAGCCAGGGAAACTGGAGTACTGAGGAAAATGTCCATGGAAGCTTCTGGAGATGGTGTAAGCCTGGCACAGGGCTGCCCCCAACGTCACCCAAATCAGGGTCACCAGCTGACTGTTCCTGCCCCAGCATGGGCTGCAGGTGTCCCTGGGCTTTAGTGGCAGTGGGACACAGAGGGACAGAATGGAGAGGTCAGCCTTGCCCAGGGTGCAGGTCAAGCCTTGTCCCTCTGATCTGCCCTTGGGGCAGGGCAGTGTGGGCAGCTGCCTCTGCAGGCAGGGCACTGGGCAAGGGGCTGGGGACATAGGCCATGGGCAGTCCCCAGAGGGTCAGGGACAAGCCAAGCCACTCGTCCTCAGGAGCCTCTGTGCCCCTTCTGCAATGGAGAAAAACTCCTCCATGACTTGTGGCCTCTTGTAAGCCCCAGCAATGTTGTCCCAGGGCCTGGCGCCTGGATTTCCCACACTGATTTTCCTGGGGATTTTGCTGTTTCTAATGATCAATTAAAGCAAATTGGCCAGGTCCCCAGGCCCCTAAATCCTGGCTAATCCATGGCACCTTCTGTAACTCCAAGTGCTCATTCATTAAGTGGCAGTCCCATGGGGAAGTGTTTGCTCCAAGCACGGCTCTTCCCACATGAAACCTTCCGAGTCTGAGTTGTTTGTCTGGGTTCTAGAACTTGCTGTTTCTAATTGAGTTGTTTGTCCTGGTGCTGTTTGCTCTCAACCAATCTCCCTTTCTTGGCTGGAATGAGGAAGTTTACTTTCTCGGGAACATTTACTGCTTAGCTGCCTCCTTATCGCCTCACAGAGCTGTCTCTCTGGCTCTGGCATGGACAGGCAGGAGACATCTCAGGTTGGTTATTTGTCTTTTGCACTCTTGTCACCCTTTTGCATGACACAGCTGGTTTCCACCCTCTTCAGCAACTTTTATCTTTGACGCTGTTGTTCGACAGCACATCCCACTTGTCCCCAACACAACCCTCACAAAACACATCCCTCTCCTCTCTTGCTCCTCTAAGCTCAGTTGCTTGGGGCTGTTTGACCTTGTTTCTGTCTGGGAAGTTGAAATCCATTTGCCACAGCAGGTCCTATGGCTGTTCCAGCCCTGGGAAATGTCTCTCCGGAGGATTACACACAAAGCCACCTCACCATGGGGACAAAGCTGTGGCTCCTCATGCGTAGACCCATGGCAGAGTGTGGGCAGATGGCTCCTCCCAGAGCTCCCCTTTCTCCAGCTGGATGGGGATGAAAGGGCAGACAGCAATTCGGGTTTCCAGAAGCATGACACCTCCGTGCCACAGGCAGGGACCCTCAGTGACAGCTGGACCCAGCCAGATCAAAGAGTCATAGAATCACGGAATCTCAGAAAGGTTTGGATTGGAAGAAACCTCTAAAGGTCAGCTATTCCACCCTCCTGCCATGGCCAGGGACACCTTCCACTAGATCAGATTGCTCCAAGCTCCATCCAACCTGGCCTTGAACACTTCCAGGGATGGGGCAGACACAGCTTCTCTGGACAACCTGTGCCAGGGCCTCCCCACCCTTATTGTAAAAACCTCCTTCCTATATCTAATCTAACCCAACCCTGTTTAAGTCTAAAACCCGCCCCTGCCTTGTCCTACCACAACAAGCCCTGCAGACAAATTTGTCCCTTCACAGGACTCGACCAGGCTGGGGACATGGCTGCAGCCCACAGGTCTCAAACCATGCGGGTGCTCAGTGCATTAATTTTATTTTTCCCAATGGGAACACATCCTGCAGCCCAGAATGATGCAGGAAGGACACCTGAGGGTGGAGAGAGTGAGCTGGCTGCTCCCTTTAGGCATCCCCAGTAGACCCCAGGGGCAGGGAGAGGTGCTGTGCCCAGGGCAGGGAGAGCGGATGTGCCCAGGGCAGGGAGAGCGGATGTGCCCAGGGCAGGGAGAGCGGATGTGCCCAGGGCAGGGAGAGCGGATGTGCCCAGGGCAGGGAGAGCGGATGTGCCCAGGGCAGGGAGAGCGGATGTGCCCAGGGCAGGGAGAGCGGATGTGCCCAGGGCAGGGAGAGCGGATGTGCCCAGGGCAGGGAGAGCGGATGTGCCCAGGGCAGGGAGAGCGGATGTGCCCAGGGCAGGGAGAGCGGATGTGCCCAGGGCAGGGAGAGGGGCTGTGCCCAGGGCACGGAGAGGGGCTATGCCCAGGGCAGGGAGAGATGCCGTGCCCAGGGCACGGAGAGGTGCTGTGCCCAGGGCACGGAGAGCGGATGTGCCCAGGGCATGGAGAGGTGCCATGCCCAGGGCATGGAGAGATGCCGTGCCCAGGGCACGGAGAGGTGCTGTGCCCAGGGCAGGGAGAGGTGCTGTGCCCAGGGCACGGAGAGGTGCTGTGCCCAGGGCACGGAGAGGTGCTGTGTGCAGGGCACGGAGAGGTGCTGTGTCCAGGGCAGGGAGAGGTGCTGTGCCCAGGGCACGGAGAGGTGCCATGCCCAGGGCATGGAGAGGTGCTGTGTGCAGGGCACGGAGAGGGGCTGTGCCCAGGGCAGGGAGAGGGGCTGTGCCCAGGGCAGGGAGAGGGGCTGTGCCCAGGGCAGGCTGTGGTGGGGGGGTCTTGGCAGGAGCGTGGGGCACCCTGTGTGCCTGGCACACTGCAGTGGCTGCGGTCTTGCTGCCAGGCGACTGCCTGATGTTTGTTTCGCTTCCTGATACCAACAAATGCCTGTGGCCGGGTGTCAGGGCAGGGTGCTGGGGACACAAACCACAAGGGAACACTGCGTACCCATCTGAGCAACCCTGGCCCTGGCCCCCACCCCGACACCAAGCCCCTGGCACATGGGCAGCCCCTGCCCTCCACGGCCAGATGGGTTTGGTCCGGCAGGTCCCCATCCCACTGGGGCTGGTGGATGACAAGAGGTGGCAGTGCCCCTGGGAGGAACCTGTCAGGGGACCAAACGCCCTAGGACAGCTGGTGGCTGGCACTGCTGGGTCCCATCCCAGCCCCGAGCAGAGGGTGCAGGCCTGGGCTGGCTCCCCACAGTTATCTAACAGTGGCACAGCACACACCAGGACAACAACAGCAGCTCCACCAGGACTTCCTGTGCCATTTCAGGAGGTACTGCCTGTACCCCACAGGTGCCAGTGCCCGTGGGCTGGCAGTGCTGCCAAAGGGCACAGCTGCAGCGTGCCCACGGCGGGCAGCCCTGCCAGCAGCTCCTGGCATGCATGTGCACTGGGAACAGCTCCCATCCCTCTGCCTGGACGAGCTCGGAGCCTGGGCCTGCCATGGGGACCAGCAACCCCATCCACAGCTGGGACTGTTTGGAGCTGTGCTGGGGTTTCAGCCTGGCCCTGCCTCGAAGAAACCCCCTTCCCAGGAGACATGAACACTGCAGAGGGGAAACAGGCATGGCAGAAGGGTGGGTGAACTGTGGGGAAGGAGACAGGCTAGACAAGGACCCTCAAATCTGCAGCCAGGAATGCGGGGCACCCCCTCTGCCCACCCCACCCGCCCTGCTATGGGGATTCCTGGGGAGCAGGTCCTGCAAGCCTGGCTTGTTGCTGGCACATCCTCATGCCAGCAGTACCCACATGGGGGGTTCCCAGTGCCCACGCAACATTCGTGCAGGCGTCCTGGGGTGGCTGCTGCAGACAGAGCCCAAGCACCCAGACTGCCTGTGTGGGCTCTGGCCAGCTCTTGCTGCCACCATGCATCAGCCTGCATGGCACCAAGCTGTGGCTTGCTCAGGGCTGGCACTACGGCTTGTGCCACTCTCCAGTGGGAACCTCCGCTGTGCAGCACAGCTTCTCCTTCCGAGAGGGTCCCCAGGCCTGTGAGTGACCCCCAGCAGCTGCGGTGGGCTTACCCACGGGCTGATGTGGATCCACGGGGGTGCTGGGCTCTAAGGACTGCGTGGAAAATCCCTGGCACAGTTCTGTCTGCGAGGCTCCCGCGGGGCTGGGCTGGGCTGGGACACGGCGTTCGGTTCGAGGAGCAGGGAGGGAGGCAGTGATCGAGGCGCAGGGAGGGATGTTGCATAAGGCTCTTCTGCCTGGCTGGAGTGGAATCTCCCCAGGAGAACCCAGCGGAGGAGCAGGGACCTTCAGGGCCGGGGGTGTCTCCCCTATACCCTGACACTTGGGTGGACCCCCAAACCCTGCTGGCTCTCCTCGAGCTGCTCCAAAACTCCTCCCGGGCCGCTGCTCACCTGCACTCCCTGGGCTGAGCATCATCTGCACGGGCATCCCCCCCACCCCCTGCAACAACGCGCCCCCCGAGCCCTTTTTCTCCATCGCGCCCCTGAGCTGAGCCAGTTCGGGGTGGGCACCGGGGTGCGGGACACTGGCGGCGAGGGGGACCGGGTNTCGGGGCCTCCCTGCACGTTCGCCCCCCGAGGCATCGCCGGGCAGGGGGGCTGATGCCCGCCGTTAACCCCCGGGTGCCCGCGGGGCAGCAGGAGGGGCGGGGGGGGGGGGGGNCCGGTGCCATTGGCTGGCATCGTGTCACACCACGCTGCGGGGACGGAGAAGGCTCTGCCCACTCGTGGGAGGAAGGCTGAGCCGGAGCAAGCGGTTTGGGGCGGGTGGTTGCGATGAATGGGCTTGGCCGGGGTGCCACCGCCTGTCCCCGCGCACGGAGACACACGGGGGCTGCGGGGAGGGCGATAGAGTGTGGGGAGAGGCAGCAAACAGCGCTCCAAACACCAGCGCTGCACCCCTTGAGTGCAGCTGCGTTGTGGGGTGCAGCCAGGACAAACGGGGCACGGAGCTCATCACTGCTGCCCAAACCTTCCCCAGGTGAGGGGCAGAAGGACCATTTCCCAGCCCCTCTAACACCCACTGCAGTGACCCGACCAGTGCAACCACAGCTGGATCCAGCTGCCCTGGGGCACAGCCCTTCCTGGAGCAGCTGTGCCCCACTGGGGGAGGCTGGCAGCACTGGGGCTGAGCAGTGTGTGTGGCCAACAGACTGTGTGTGCAAGGGATGTACATCTACATGGTATGGGAGGCCTGAACCTGCTTACACACGCACACAGAAAGCAATCACACATGTCCTCACTCACACATGTGAGACACTGGCATGTGCCATTGCACTCGAGTGCTTGCAGGGCTGCGGTGGGGCTCCAGTCCTAGGACAGACAGCACAGGGAGGAAACAGCCACTCAGTAATGCTTTCGAGATCCTGTGGCTTGTGTTTTGCTGTTTACTCGGCGTTTCCAGGGTACCAACCGTCCCCAGCTCTGCCATGACTCATGTGGGGCCGGGGCTGAGCCGCTCTTACCACAACAGAGAGCCGAAGCCGTGCAGAGCCACGCTGCCACAGCACAGGGTATGGCAGTGGTGGCCCAGGGATGGCTCCAGCTGGCCAAGAGGTTGTGTCCAGGGATAAAATCCTGGCACTTGGCTTCAAACATCCCACCAGCCTGCGGCTCTGCAGACACACCTCCAGGCACCCACCAGCCTTTAACTTGTCATAGCTACCAGCATTCCCAGAGATGGAGGGTTTAGGGTTTTTTTGCCCTCTTCCACATATCCCAGGGGGTTGAATTGAAGGCTGGCTATGCCCTACGAATTCGGGCACTCTCAGCCCCCATCCAACACTGTTCAATATAGAAGACCCCTCCTTTAACCCTCACATCTTTTTGGGAGGGTCCAAAATGAAAAAAATCCAAACAAAAATATCAATTATGTCTCTGAGAAGTTCGAAAAAAAACACCAGAGGAAGAGCAGAGCTAAGGGTACAAACAGCTCTGCACAGACCAAGAAGAGCCTTCTTCCTGCTTGTCCTCAAAGCCTGCCCTGCACACATTTCTGGTCACAGGTGTGACACAGGGGACAGAGACCTGCAGGTTCACAGCACCTTTCCCTACCCCACAACCAGCCCCCAGGAAGGGGCTGCCTGCTCACGTCTCCAAAACCCCATCTTGGCTTGGCCAAGGCTGTCTAGGGGGGACTGACCCCCTCCAAAAATGGGGATCTGCCAGGTTTTCCCAGCTGGGGAACAGCAACAGCCCAGTATCTTCACCAGTCCCATCTCAGCACGCTCCAGTCTCCTCCTCAGCGGCACCACTGTCCCCCACCCTCCCAGCCACAGACACAGCTTGGGGAGCACATATATATAAAAAGTAAAGTTTATTGCCATTTCTATCTAGATTTACACAACAGTGTCACTGCTTTTGACGTCAAAAGCAATGTCCCGTCTCTTTCCACAGAGCAGGCCAGGGACAGAGGGGGAGCCCAAGAGAATGGGCCAGCTCCCCCCAACCCAGTAGGCTGGAGCTCAGTCCCGCTTGTGGCTGTGCCCAGTGGTCAGTCCAGATTCTGCCAGTGCTGCCACACAAGTCCGTCACGTGGGATGACACAGAGGGGTGAATCTGTCCCCTCCTTGGTGCCACCTGCAGCAGCTGCCCACCCGGTGACAGCTGCCCACCGTTCCAGTCTGGCCTTTGTGAGGGCAGGCCTTGAATCCCCTCATTGTTCCAACAGGCACGGCTGGCCCAGAACGAGCACCCCACAGCCCTCGGAGGCACCGCTCATGTGCATGTTTATACATAGATACAGCTACAGAAGACGCCCAAACTAACAGAACAAGCTTTTTATTTTTTTCCTTGTAATCCTCACACTGCTGTGCGTTCAGCCATGCACTACGCTGCAGCTGCCACCTCTGGTGCTGCTCAGTCCGGGTCGGGTTCCAGCAGGCTTGCGGGTGGCTCGCGGGACAAATCTGCTTCGCTCACTAAACATCGATCTCCCTCCAACGTAAGGCTTTGCCAGAGACATCCCCCTGCAGAGTGCAGCCATGGCTCCAGACTCGGTGCACACTCCTTCCAACCGCAGGTTTCCATCACGGTGCCAAAGGCTGCCTGGCACTGCCAGGGTGCCAAAGTGCCCAGGCTTCAGCAGAGCCCGGGACGGGCAGCCACAGATCTCTTCTTGGCATCCGGGGGGCGGTTGGATGGGGAAAGGGGGTCAGCTGCCCATGTCTCCCTCGAAGAAGAGCATCCTCATGCAGGAGATGGCCCCTGGCTCTGCAGACTGGCCAGGGTCGCCCGGGGGGCACGGCTCAGCACCCGGGCCTGGCAGTCCTTCGTGTGAGATGAAGGCAGAAACGATTTTGCAGGAGATTAAGTAGAAAGAGTTCTGTGGCTCTGCCCACCCCAAGGACAGAGCCACCTTACACCGCAGAGCCCCCGGAGTGCTGAGCCAGGGCAGCCACCCCGGGGCTCTGCTCCTCAGGGCACAGCACCTCGGCTGGGAGCCGGGACTGGAACTTCTCCAGCTGCTCAGGGCTGGCCAGGGTCTTCAGGAGGCTGTTCTCACGCTCCAGCTGGGAGTTTTTCTCCAACAGTTCCTTGATTTGTTCTTTCAGGACCTCCACCTCCTCCCGCACAGCGTACATCAGATGATTTTTCACAAGATCCTGCAAAAAGCCATGGAAGAGGCAATCACTTGAGAGTTATGCCCCAGGGGTTGCTCCCTCCCTTTCCCAAGTACCAGGGAAAGTGCCAAGTGTTGCAGCAGCTTTTCCCAAGGGCTGTCCCTCCCCACCCTACCCTTGGAACCCTGGCTGGGGCTTGGTGCTCACCCAGCGCAGCTCCCTCAGCCCCCATCTCTCCGGTCCCTCTGCTCACAGAGGTGCGCTCCAGCCCCTATCCCTGTCCCGGCTTTTGGGGGGGCTGCAGTTCCCAGTTATCCAGAGAACCCGGTTTGGTCACGCTCACACGCAGAGGGTCCCTTTCCATGTCGCCCCTCGCCGCCGGCGCACTGCGGCGCAACTGGAGCCAATGAGCTCCGCGGCGGGCGCAGACAAAGAGCGGCTCTGCCCGGCAGCGGGATGGGCTGCGAGGACCCCCGAAGGCAGAGGGACCCTCCGCCTCGGGCAGGGCACCCACCCGGGAGCGGGGAGAATCCCCCCCGGGGCACAGCACACGCGGGATGCCGGGGGAAGGGGCGGGGGGGCAGCCCTGCAGCTCACCATCGCTTGCTCGATCTTGTTGTCGATGGCCACCACGCTGGCTCCGGAGGCGCTGGAAGAGAGCGGAGAGACCGGGGGTCAGCACCGAGCATCCCTCTCCCACGGGGGATCCGTGCACGGGGATCCCACCCCCCCGCTCCCCAATGCACCGGGGCGTCCCCCTCCCCGGCGGAATTCCTGAATCCAGGCACCGCACTTCACTCCCGAAGCCGCAATGCCCCCGGACCTCATCAACCAGGGTACCCAGCGGATCCCCTCGGGGCACCCCCACCCCCGGGATCCTGCGGCGAACGGCGGGGGCAACGCGGCGGCACCGGGGCTGCCCCTACCTGTTGTCGAGCTTCACGGAGACCACATCCCCCCCAAGCAAGGAGGAGAAGAAGGATATGGAGAAGTTGTGCAGCTGGTAGACAGCCACCTCCATGGGGGATTGGTACATGCCGGTGCTCATGGCTGCGAGCGTGAGGACAGTCACGCGCGGATGCCGTTAAACGCACTGCGGAACGGCCCCCGCCGGCCCCCCCTTATATAGTCTGCGCCCGCCCTGCGGAGGCGGGGCCAGCGCGGCCGGGACCGCCCACCGCCCCGCAGCGCCGCGCCCAGGGCTGCCCCGGTACTGCCGCCTGATGGGACACAGAGCCCCCCGGGGCTGCCCCGGGACTGCCGCCTGATGGGACACAGAGCCCCCCGGGGCTGCCCCGGGACTGCCGCCTGATGGGACACAGAGCCCCCCGGGGCTGCCCCGGTACTGCCCCTCGGTGGGGCACAGGGTCCCCCAGGGCTGCCCCGGTACTGTCCCCTGATGGGACACAGAGACCCCCGGGGCTGCCCCGGTACTGCCGCCTGATGGGATGCAGAGACCCCCGGGGCTGCCCCGGTACTGCCGCCTGATGGGATGCAGAGACCCCCGGGGCTGCCCCGGTACTGCCGCCTGATGGGATGCAGAGACCCCCGGGGCTGCCCCGGTACTGCCGCCTGATGGGATGCAGAGACCCCCGGGGCTGCCCCGGTACTGCCGCCTGATGGGATGCAGAGACCCCCGGGGCTGCCCCGGTACTGCCGCCTGATGGGATGCAGAGACCCCCGGGGCTGCCCCGGTACTGCCGCCTGATGGGATGCAGAGACCCCCGGGGCTGCCCCGGTACTGCCGCCTGATGGGATGCAGAGACCCCCGGGGCTGCCCCGGTACTGCCGCCTGATGGGATGCAGAGACCCCCGGGGCTGCCCCGGTACTGCCGCCTGATGGGATGCAGAGACCCCCGGGGCTGCCCCGGTACTGCCGCCTGATGGGATGCAGAGACCCCCGGGGCTGCCCCGGTACTGCCGCCTGATGGGATGCAGAGACCCCCGGGGCTGCCCCGGTACTGCCGCCTGATGGGATGCAGAGACCCCCGGGGCTGCCCCGGTACTGCCGCCTGATGGGATGCAGAGACCCCCGGGGCTGCCCCGGTACTGCCCCTCGGTGGGGCACAGGGACCCCCGGTACTGCCCTGGTACTGCCCCTCAGTGGGGCACAGGGACCCCGGGGCTGCAGGCAGGCCCCCGTTACTGCCCCCCGATGCAACACACTGACGGTCGCTGCCGCCCCTGTCCCCCGGTATTGTTCCCCGGTACTGACCCCCTGCACCCCACTACCGCCCCTCTGCCCCTTCCAGCTGCACCCCAGCACAGCACGGCCCCCTCCCAGCGCAGGACCCCCGTCCCCAACACGGTGTCCCCCCTAATCTGCACACCCGCGCTGTTGTAGCCAGAGTCCTGGCACCACTGGCACCCCCGTACAGCTCGCCCACAGGCTCAGCACCCCCTTCCCGTGCTCCCCACATGTGCCCAGGACAGCAGGGGGGTCGCACGCAACTGCTTGGGGGGCTGGCAGAAGGGGTGAACCCGCCCTGCGTTTGGGGGCGCAGCCTGGGGGGCCCCGCGGCTGCGAAGGGGAGGCAGAAGTGGAAGGGGAGCCATGGGCGTGCAAAACAGCAACGGGAGTGAAAAGCAGAAACGGGGATGTGGAAAAAACAAAACAAACAAACAAACAAACCAACCCCACCAAAACTTGGGGTGCATAACAGAAACGGGGGTGCAAAACAAACAGAAACGGGAGTGACAAACAGCAGAAACAAGACCAGGAAAACAACCCGGGCGTGGAAAACAACCGCGGGAGGGGAAACCAAAACCTGCGTGCAGAGCGAACACGGGGTGCAGAAGGAACCCAGGGTACAGAACATACCCGAGGTGCAAAACAACAGTTGCGGGGTGCAGAACTAACCCGGGGTGCAGAAGAACACCGCAGGGGTGCAGAACTGCCCTCGGGTACAGAACTAATTCGGCGGGCAGAACAAAGTCGGGCTGCAGAACCAACCCAAGGTGCAGAACCGACTCAGGGTGCAGAACAACAAATCCGGGATGCGGAACAAATTCGGTGGAGAGAACACGCCCAGGGTGCAGAACAACAACGTGGGGTGCAGTCCAAACCTGGGGTCCCGAACAAAATCGGGGTCCAGAACAAACCCAGAGTACTGGGCTGTGTTGCAGAACATCCCCGGGGTACAGAATACGATCACCACTGGGGCACAGAATTACTCCGGGGTGCAGAACAATTCGGGATACACGCCCAGGTTGCAGAGCAACAACCACAGGGTGCCAACCAAACCTGGGGTCCAGAACAAAGTCGGGACACAGAAGAAACCCGGAGTACTGGACAATACCGCTGCTGTGTTGCAGAACAGCACCACCACCGGGGTGCAGAGCAGCAGCTCCGGGCTGCAGAACAAATTCGGGGTACAGAACACGCCCAGGGTGCTGAACAGCAACCAGGGGGTGCAGAACAACCACCAAGGCGTGCAGACCAAACCTGGGGTCCAGAACAAAACTGGGGTACAGAACACCGCCACCACCGGAGTGCAGAACAACGAATCCGGGGTGCAGAACAAATTCGGGGTACAGAACACGCCCAGGATGCAGAAGAGCAACCAGGGGGTGCAGACCAAACCTTGGGTGCAGACCAAACCCAGAGTGCTGAGCACCACCCACCCTGGGTTGCAGAGCAGTCCCGGGGTACAGAACACCCCCAGGGTGCAGAACAACGACCCCGGGGGTGGCGAACGACCCCGGCCCGCCCAACGCCGCCGGGGTTCGGACCCGCACCGGGTGCCGAACACGCCCCGCCCGCCCTTTCATAACCCGCACCGGGCGGCGGCGGGACCGGCCGGGGGGGCCCCCCCGCGGGCACGGGGGGCACTGCAGGCGCNCCGGGCTGCAGAACAAATTCGGGGTACAGAACACGCCCAGGGTGCTGAACAGCAACCAGGGGGTGCAGAACAACCACCAAGGCGTGCAGACCAAACCTGGGGTCCAGAACAAAGTCGGGACACAGAAGAAACCCGGAGTACTGGACAATACCGCTGCTGTGTTGCAGAACAGCACCACCACCGGGGTGCAGAGCAGCAGCTCCGGGCTGCAGAACAAATTCGGGGTACAGAACACGCCCAGGATGCAGAAGAGCAACCAGGGGGTGCAGACCAAACCTTGGGTGCAGACCAAACCCAGAGTGCTGAGCACCACCCACCCTGGGTTGCAGAGCAGTCCCGGGGTACAGAACACCCCCAGGGTGCAGAACAACGACCCCGGGGGTGGCGAACGACCCCGGCCCGCCCAACGCCGCCGGGGTTCGGACCCGCACCGGGTGCCGAACACGCCCCGCCCGCCCTTTCATAACCCGCACCGGGCGGCGGCGGGACCGGCCGGGGGGGCCCCCCCGCGGGCACGGGGGGCACTGCAGGCGCTGGGGGGGCACCCGGGGGCACGGGCGGGGTGTACCGGGGTGCCCGGCCAGGGCAGGGTGTGCGCTGCTGGTGCGGAGCGGCATCCCTGTGTGTGCACACGCCTGTGCAAGCCCCGCGTCCTCCACAGCGCCCGCGGAACGACTGGCACGTAGAGCGAGCGGGTCTCCTCCGTGGGGTGGAGGCAGGGCCCCTAAAACGCCCCCCAGCATCCCGGGGACTGCAGCGGCACTGCCCACCGAGTGCTGCCCACCCTGTGCTGCTGGCTTATCTCTGCCCTCTGGACCAGGGCCTGGTGGGACTTGACCCCAGGGGCTCTTCCCCTAAAAGCCAGGGCTGATGCTGGACAGGACCCTGTGGCACAGCTCACGCATGGCGTAGCATCCAAGGAAATGTTAGAGTTGGCAGCGCACTTTAAGTGACCTTAAAACACTCATTCACGACATGTGTGCACCCCAGGGATGCTGCAGAGGATCTCAAACGCCCCGATCCAGGGTGTCCTGAAGGTGCCTGGCACCTGGCTGTTGGGAGACACCAAGGAGCCCTGAGTGCCAGGTGTGCTGCCAGACCCCTTCCTCGGGTGGGGAGGGGGAACAAGGTGCTATTTCCCCATCAGAAAGGGAAACTGAGCAACACAGCTGCTGCTGGGAGCGAGACCTGGCCAGGCAGCTCTCTGCAAATCACACCAATCTCCCAAGGTAGGGTGAGGACCACAGGGTCCCGTGGGGTGAAGGACAGAGGCACCCTGCATGGGATGCTGTGCTGCCCACAAACCACAGCCAGGTATGCACGGGTGCCCCGGGACACATGGTTTCGATGTGGGGATGTGAGAGAGCATTTTCTCCCCAGCGGGCCACTCTGGGACCTGTGGAGGAGATGGTGCATACCCCCCTGTGCCAGCACCAGACCGGCCCACGCAAAGCTGCCGGACAAGGGCTGAGCAGGGGGCTGGCACTGCAGAGAGCAGGCAGGGGTCTGTCCCCCGAGCCACGGCGCTGATGCGTGTGCCCTCCCTGCCCGCACCAGGCCCTACTCACCAGTCCCTCCTTCTGAAGAGGCTCGGGGAGTATGGTGGCTGGAAGGCCATGCTGCCCCACGACCCCGCTCCGGCCCCTCTGCTCCCCGGCGGCGATGCTGGCTCTGCCTGCGGCCGTGTCCCCCCAGGTCGCGATGGCAGAGGCAGCCTGGGTGCCGGCCGCATCCAGGGGCTGCGGGCACGGGGTAAACACGCTGTGGGATGACCTCAGCTGTGCTCAATTGGCCCTTTCAGGGCCGTTGGCCAATGTGCCACCCCGAGCCGCGTGGTGCCCCCCTCCACGGGCAGATGAAAGGGCGCTGTGTGCGCTTGTCCCCAGAGTGGCGGGTGGTGGGCTGGGTAGCAGCCCCTGGGACACAGCTCTGTCCCCTCCCTGGCACAAGTCCAGACCACCCACACCAGAGGTGCCTTGACTCAGTTTCCTACTGCAGCTCAGGGAGGGTGCCGGTCTCACTGCAGAGAGGGCAGGAGAGAAGCATTTTCTCCCATGACTGGGCACATCACCGGTTGTGCCACCTTCTGTCTCCTGCAGAGAAGTGGCAGCAGCAGGGAGATGGGACAGGCAGACCCCAGCCACCCCCAGCCATCATGGCTGTGCCTGTTTTCCCACCTCCTGTGCTAAAGCCCCCCCACCCTCCAGTCCTCGTCCATCCTCCTTCCCAAAGGAAGCCCTAAATTATTACTGTCAGGGACCAAGGGCTCCAGGACGGGCAGACCAGAGCCTGGCTGGTGGCCCATGTCCCACAGCTCGTAGGGTCCCAGTCCCTGTCTGGTCCCTTCCTGGCACAGCACTCAGGCACTAAGGACTGGGGAAAAAACAGCAATTTCTGCAGCTGCTGGAGCAAAGCTAGAAAGTGCTTTGGGAGGAGATCGCTTCAGCTCTGCCACCTCCCATATTTTTCCCATGGAGCTGAGACTACTGTAAAAATAAACACCATGTAGCTGACTTCCGTGCAGCCCCCCGGGGTCTTTCCACCCAGCCCTGCCCACAGCCTTCGCTGCTTGGGCTGTGAGTTCCCCACTCCAAGGCTGGGCAGGATGCTGTCCCACCTCCGTGAGACCCCAGGGAGGGATGTTCTGGAGGGATGGAGAAGCAGCAGTCTCCTTTCCAGCACTCAGTGAATGAGGGATCCCTAGGCAGCCTGGATGGGCAGGGGACTGCAGCCCTCCCACACCCCTGTGCCCATACTCCCACTTGGGGGACAGGGCTCCTGGATGTGTTGCTGGGCACACAGAACCATGGCACACCTTGCAGCCCTTACATTCCCACACATGCATGCAAGTCCCACCTGCACACGCGTGTGCACACACACCCCCTGCACACACAGCACACCCACATGCCAATGCCCCTGACACACACACGTGTGTGTGTTTGCCAGTCCACATGGATGTGTGCCCTGCATACAGGGGCACACCCTGCACACACACATGTGCACGCTCGTGCATCCTGCTCACACACGTGTGCACGCGCATTAGTTTAGTTCCCGGAGCCGATGATCTTGGAGGTCTGTTCCAACCCAAGCTCCACTGTGACCCTGCGACACGCGCTTTGCACGCATGCCCGGCGAACACACTGCTGCTCCATGCGTGTGGGTGCACGTGCACTGCCAGCACCCCCGCACACGCTGCCTGACTCACAGCTGACGCACAGCCCTGCACGCACACCCGGTGCCGGCAGCGCGGGGTAAGGCAGCTCCACGGTCCCCTCTGCAGCAAGGGGGGCACACCCAGCCCACAGGGGTCACCTGCAGCCCCACTGGCACCTCCATGCCAGGAGAAGCAGCTCCCAGCTCTGCTGGACCCTGCTTTGTGCCAGCTGTCCCCAGGAGCCCCTCTGAGCTGCCCCAATGCCCCCACAGCAGCAGGGCTGCTCCAGCTGTGCCCCGAGTGGTGGGGAAGCCCTTTCCCAGCCCCACAACAGCTCTGGCTGATGGCCTTGCCAGGCTGCTGGCAGCTACCTCCTCTCCCAGCACCCACATCTGGTCCTCCAAGAAGAGCAGGGTGGGCAACATACCCCCTTGCTCTTCCTAAAGAGCAGGGGTCATGGACTCGCAGCCACCCTATGGCACCAGAGCCCACAGTGGTGGGCATCGTGGGGCAGGCTGGGCCAGAGGGGCCAGTGCTGTGAACTGTATCCTCAGGCAGCAGCATGGCAGCTCCTGCCCCTGTACACAGTGATGGGAGGTTCGTCAGGCTGGACCTGGCTCATGGCTCTGGTTATTCTGGGAACAGCAGCAGTAGCCATGATACAGGGTAACTGTGACACTAATTGTTGTGCTCTCTGGAGGAAAAAACCACCGGCAGCTGTCATCGAGCAGTGAGGAGAGGTGGTGACACCAGGCAACGATGGTATCGTCCCAGCAGTGGCCCTGCAGGACACCCTGAAGCTGCCAGCAGCCCCTGAGTCCTCACACAGCCTGTGCCCCAGAGCAGGAGATGCCAGCCCCTCTGCGGGGTGACATTTAGTGACAACCAACCCCCTCCTCAGCAATGGCATGAGAAGGCCTGCAGTCCCCACAGGGCTCTGCCTGGCTGCAGCAAGGGGTGACAAGGAGCAGGACGGGGGGATCACCTCTCACTGCCTGGCTCTCTGTGCTTGCACAGTGTTGTGGACCAGGGGACACACCCCTTCCCCATGGCCCCGGGACAAGATGTGCTGTAGTGCTGAGCCCTGTGCGTTGGACCCACACCAGGCACTGCAGTGCCCCACACCAAAGGCTGCTCCTGCCCCGGCAGGACTGTTGGGGCTGCAGGAGCAGCCCTGGCTCCCCAGCCTCGGCTCTCCCCCTGCTGCAGGCTGTGCTCACGGCTCCATGGCAGCGTTCCTGGCTTGCTCTCTCCCAAGGACTCAGCTCAATGGGAGGAAGGCCCATCAGAGGGTCCGAGGCGTGGGAAATGTTTATAGCCTGGCCTTGGAGACACTGGAGAGCAAACTGGGAAAGGCGCAGAGCCAAGGCTGCCCAGGCTGCTCTGCAGAGCCAGATCTCCCGGTCCAAGGGTCAGAGTGGAGCGGGAGAGGAAAAACCACTGCTTGCAAACACGCTAAGAAAACTCTGCCTGTCGCAGCCCCAGATCCTGCAGCTGTGGTGGTGCTGGCCAAGGGACTGAGGACGCCAGCACCAGGGCCAGCCGTGCCCTGCAGGAACAGAGGGGGGATGGCCAGGAACACCAGTGACAGCTAGAGCCTGTGGGAGCCCATGGCAGGAAGGGCTGGGCGTGGGACAGGGCTGAGGAGCTCCTGGTCTTGTCCAGCAGCCCTATCCTGGTGCTGGAAAGGGAGGGGTAATGCCAAGGGCTGCCCACAAGCAAGCAGGCAGCTGGGTCATCCACTGTGCCAGTCCCAGCATCCTGAACTGGAACTGCCTGCCCTGTGGCACTGGTGTGGGGATGCTGCTCCATTTCCAGCATCCCAAACTGTGCCTGCTTGCCCTGTGGCACTGGTGTGGGGCTGTTGTGCCAGTCCCAAGGGTTAAGGGGCTAGCACTGCCAGAGCATACCAGTTGTCTAGCTCTTGATTTCCTCTTCCTGACCGAGCTGCTTACTGAGGCCTGGCACTGCCCCTGGCTCAGCCAGTGCCTTCTAGGAGCTGCATGGGACACATGGAAGCCCCATACAACCACGAGTCCTGTAACATGGGGACCCAGGTCATGCCCACCAGAACCTTAGAGGGCTCATAAATCCCCCAGCCTGGGGCATGTGCTGCTCCAAAGCAGTGGGCAACCCTCCTGGGCACACCTCTAAGTGCCCAGGCAGGGATGCAAGCTGCTGCCTGCAGGGCTGGTGCTGCTGGCCTTACCTGGTCCCAGTCCCGGAGACACAAGAGTCATGTGGGAAGAGCTGCAGTGGCCTGTGCCATGCTGGGGAAGCCCAGTGAGGGTTTCAGTGAGGGAAGGCTGATGGGGAACCTCCCTTTACCCCCAGTGGAGGCAGAGCAAGCTCTATGGCTGTGGGCAGGGGACATGGGTGACCCCCTCCCACCAGGCAGCAGGCAGAGGTTGCATTGGGGAGACTCCTCCAACCTGTCAGGCTGGAGGTGGTGTGGGGTGGTGAACAGAGCCCTGGCAGGCTCCTGTGTCCAGCTGTGGGGCTGCCTGCTTCCTCTGATAAAGGTACTTGGCTGTACTCCCAGTTCTGTTTTTTTTCTTGCGTGCAAGTGCACACCCCAGAGCTGGCCTGCTGAGAGCTGCAATTTTTCTTTCTCTAACTTTGTCGCCAGACCCTCTTCTTCCTCCTGTGCCCTGCAGTTGTTGCTGCCCCCCAGCAGCAGTGTGAAGAGGGGAGGTCAGAGAGGACCCAGCTCCAGCCGAGCCCTTCTCACCACGCTGTAGGAAGCCACCAAAGCCACGGCTTCCCCAGACGTGCTGGGGTAGGAGAAGAGGAAAAAGGACTGATCGCCAGCCCCAGACCATGTGGCCCAACATCCCACCTTGCTGGTGTTCAACACTAGCCCCACAGTGCTGCCCGCCCTGGTGGATGCCCTGCGAGGGGCCATAGGGCACCCTCGAACCCCACTGCTCCTCCAAAGGGTCCCACAGGCACCAAATGCAGAGGCAGGGTGTCCAGGTATGGCTCAGCCCAGTGAAAACCCTGTGGCATTCCCCAAAGCATTGTGCCTGGCTACGGGGGCAGCACAGCCACTCGCTCCCGTGGGAGGGGATGCCCAGCCCCAGGGAGAATGGCAGACTGAACCCTCAGCAGAGCTTTAATCCACAAATCTGTCCGCAGAGCAAAGTGTTTCACACCCACGCAGGCCCAGGGTGGAGTCCTGTCATTGAACTCGGTGTTATCGCCTCCTGGTTACCCGTGCCCTGCCCTGGGGCTCTTGCCAGCCATGGCTCTGAACTCCAAACTGTCCTTGTTCCATGGCTTACTGTGTCATCCCAGACAGTGCCGGCTGGATCATGCCCAGGTACTGCCTTCCCTTTACTGGTCCAGTTTCTGGGGACTGGGGACAGAGCGGAGGTGGCGGTGACACTGAAGGGACACCCCGCGGCACCAGAGCCACGCAGCGCCCTTGAACCCCAAAGCAGGCGGGCAGGGGGCTGCCAGCCTGGGCACTGCCTCCCCCAGCCCCTCTCTCAGCTTTGCGGGGATGCCCCGCCCGGGCGAGGAACCCCAAGGCAGGGCCTCCGGCATCCTCCTAAAGCAATCCCAGCCCGCTCCGCAGGCAGGAGCGGGTGCTGCGGAGCCCCGCTGGGCGCTGGCAGCTGGCTGCCCTGCGGCATGCGGGACTGCCCGCTCGCTAATTGGGAGGCAGCTCATTATGTAATGAGGATGGAGGCTGGGGAGCTGTGAGAGCAGCGTGGCGCGCCCCACGCTGCCCAAAATCTGCTCTTCCAGCCCGAAAAAAGCCCTGCTTACAGAACCCCCCGAGCCCTTCACCGGCCCCGCTGGGGCTCTCCTTCTTGGCCCCATAGGGATGCTTGGGCGGAGTCCCAGCAACCCCACAGTGGCTGGGGAGCGGCCGGAGCCCGCTGTGGGGTGAGAAGCCCCGACAGACCTGAGCCGGTGCGGGTCGGAGTGGAGAGGGGCTGCGCGTAGCCGGTGCGTGAGCCAGCACCCGCAGGAGGTCAGGCAAGGACACACAGGGCGGCGCAGCTTCAGCGGAGCCGGTTATTAATACCCCGCCTGGCCTTTGCAAGGAATCCCGGGCATTTCAAATCAGGGACCTTCGCTGAAACCCTGCCCTCACTGACATTTCAGAACAATAACAACATGAAAGACAATCAGCTGCTGGCGGGACGTGTACCTACAGCGCTGCCACGGCTCTCCGTGTGCTGGCCTCAGTAACCAGCCCTCACCTGGAGGTGCCAACCCCTGGGGACAAGTTGAGACCATCCCCTGTCTCCAAACCGCCCAGAGCAGTCCTCCATGTCACAGGAGGATCACTGTGAAGGTCTCCCTTGAGGCCATGGGGATGTCTTGTCCTGCCCTATGGCATCAGCCACCTGCTGCCATCCCAAGGGAATCACAGGTGAGGGATGGCAAGGACTAGACCCCAACCCGATCCTGGAGTTGGGGGGGCGCAGGACGTCTCCCTGCCACTGGAGTTATTCTGCAGCAAAAGCCCCCTCAAATATACACACATAACTGAGGACACAGACAGAGAATGATGATCTCCTGTCCCAAAGCCAGCCATGTGCATCACCTGGATAAATATAACTCAGAGCTCATTTGTAAAGTATCGCCATCGGGATGGGTTGGAGCCTCTATCGCCTCTCCAGCCCTCTCCTCCCGCACACACCCTGGGGTAAGGCTGGACTCGATGACCTCAGAAGTCTTTTCCAACCTAAATGATTCTGTGATTCTCTGCCACGTACCAGTGGGGTCTCAGCCCTTCCAAAGGGCAGGATCCACCTGGACCCCCATTCCCCATGGCAGTCCCTTTACAGCACATGGACCCATGCACAGTCACATTCTCTGGGCACACACGCAGCTGCCAGGCTCTAATGACACGCATCCCAAGTGCCTCCGAGCCCCTTGGTCCCATGCAGGTCATGGTGCTTCCCCAAAGCACAAGGCTGGCTTTAACCCTCCTTGTGCTGGGCAGTGGCCAGGGAGGTGGCGTTCGGTCCCAGCAGAGACCATCCAGGATCATGCCATGTCTCACCAGGAAGGGGAAGTTTGATGCTGGAGGGAATTGGCATGATGCTGGGACCAGGGCAGACCCCTGCAGCCTGCTCCAGCTCCGACCTCTTCCACATCTTTAAAGTTCAAAGCTGGAAATAAATTCTGGTCAGCCTTTTCCCCATAGGGCCACACTGCCATCCCTGCCTGACCTTTGGACACCTACCCCTGCCTGTGCAGAGCCAGGTGCCTGCCCTGGCAGACGGGCAGCGCCAGAGCATCCCCAGGGGACTGAGGTGATGGCTGCTGAGCAGCTGACCTTGGCATCACCAGACTCTAGCTCAGCTGTGCCAGCTCCTTTGGCCATAGCCTTGTGGTCATGGCCAAATGGTTCTGTCCCAAAAGGCTGGAAGGGCTGAGCAGGGTTCTCCTGAGATCCAGGGAATGCTGGGAATCTCCTCCTGGAGGGAGCTGGGTCTTCCAGGAGCAGGCAGGGACAGGCGTAGTGCATTGTGTAGCATGTTCTGCCGCTAGCCCTGCCAAGCCATGCTGAACCCCCTGAGCTGTGGCAGAGCCCCTGTGAGCCTGGCCTGTGGGAACATTGCTCCAAAGCCTGCTGGGTGGCAGGGTGGGCATCCCAGGGTGTCAGGATGCCCATGCTGGAGACCAAGGTGGGCTCTGCTGGCTGCCTGCCTGGCATCTCCCTAGTGGTGGGGGGATTTGGGCACACCAAGGTCAGCACCTCCCAGCAGTACAAGCCACTGAAATAAAATTTCCCCAGCACCTCGGCAGTGCACAGGGCTGGCAAACCACGCTGCAGGCCACGGGTCAGGCCATGTGCAGCTCTGTCCTTTGGGAGCAAAGCAAACAAACCCTGGTGCATGGTCTTGGTGGGCAAGGGGGCTCTCCCAGCCCCCTCCCTGGCAGAGCTGTCCCGGGGCCAGAACAGGGAGAGCAGGACAGCTCTGCCTCACACCCACACCTCTCTCACGCTCACTTGTGGCCCCTCTCCCCATCAATGTGTCCTTGTTGCTCCAGCCCACTCAGTGGGCTGGAATGCGTGCCTTGGTCCCGCCACGCCGGGATGCCCTTTATGCCCTGGCTCCTCTCCTCCTGCATTGCTGCTGCAAAATGACACCCGATGGACAGGAACAAGTGGTGCTGTGACACAAATTCCACCCTGGTACCACTGCCCAGGCACCTCTTGCTTACCAGCCTGATATTACAGTGGGAACAGCAGTGCTGCCCTGCTTCTCCCACGAAAAATTCATCCTTCCCCCAGACCCTCACACCTGACACTTCCTGGCCTCCCTGTGACTCTCTTGGCTTGCCCAGGCTCAGGGGAAGGTGGCTTTCATGGCCTTTCATGGCTCAGACCAAAGGGTGGGTCATTGCCAATCCCGTTGGGTGGAGCAGCAGGTCTGGCAGTGCCCAGGGGTGGTCTGGCTGCGCAAAGGCATCCCCTCACTGCTGCGCAGGATGGGCACAGGCTGGCCAGGCTGCCAGGTGCTGCCCAGGAGAGGCTGGGCAGGAGTGCTGGCGCAGTTGGCCGATGTGGGCGAGCAGGCTGGCACGTACCTCCTCTCCCCACCCAGAGCCAGGTGGGGCCCTGCTTCGATCAGGCACCAGCACGCAGCCGGGGTGCTGCTCCCCCTGCAGCACCAACCTCCTCCCACACCACCGGCTCCCCTCACCCCCCTGCCCTGGGGAAAGGTGTCACGCGGTCACGGGGTTGCTCTCCCTGGCCCACACTTGGTTGGGTTCATGCCTGGCTCTGGGACGATCAATCCCAGGGCAACATTGGCACTGAACAGGGATGGCAAACAACTTTCTGCCCACTTCATTGGCATCTGCAGGAAGGTGTGCCCAGCCATCATGCTGTCCCTGCACCTGGTGCTTCCACATGAGCTTGGCCCCTTGGCACTGCCGAGATCTCCCTGGAGAACAGTTTGTGATGTCCTGTGTGAGGGCACGGCAGGGAGAAGCCCTTTGGGCACAGGATCCCATGCCTTCCTGGAGCAGGAGGACTTCCTGCAGGAGTGTCAGCCCTGGAGGCAATCGGTCCAGAGCCTCCCTGCCTTGTGCATCCCTGACAACATCCCTGCTGTGAGCAGAGGGGCATGGAGAGCCTATCAGAGACCATCCAGCTGGGGAAACCCTCAAAGACAGGTAAGATATGCTGGATATGGGCTGTCCAAGACACCCAGCACTGATTTGACCCTGACTGAGCTGTTTCCAAGCAGCCCCAGAGCCAGACCCGACTCCAGGGGCAGCAGCTTGGTGCTCCTGTGCTGTGCTGAATGTTTGCCATGCACAAGTGTGTGCACCCCTGCAACTTCCACCTCCTCCTGTGTCCGTGGTAGGAGCACCTCAGCCAAAACAAAGGGCACCAAATGGTTTGGGTTCCCTGGTGCCAGCAGCAGGGTATCCTTATCAGGCCTGTTATCGGGGTGTTCCTCTGGCACCCACAATCCTCTGCTATATATGCTATCTGCTCTTGGGTGTTTTGGCTTATTCCCCAGGAGGAGAAAGTTCAGCTTGGAGCAAAACAATGGCAAATACAGGTGTGGGCACACCTGGCTCCAGTGCCCAGGGCCGTGCACCCAGCTCCCCCCCACTGCTGTGCCACCTAAGGGTGACGGGGGATCACCCAGGCAGCCTCCAGGCCAAGGTGCTTGGACACTGGGTGTGATGGAGGGACATGGCTTTGCCCCACACCGTGGCATAGCGTGTCACAAAAAGGGAATGCCCGGAGCCTCTCAGGACACAACACCCACCAGGGCATGGAGGACTGGCAGCAACGAGCACTGAGGAGGTCACACGGGGAGAAACCCTGGTCCCCTGGCACCTCCACTCACTCCCTACCTCAGCAGGAGCTCAACAGGTGCTAACCAAGTGTTCTTGGGTCCTGCCCTGGCAGGCACAAGTTGAAAAGCAGCTCGCTGTGCCCACATCGCCCGTGGGCACTGTCACTGCCCCAGTGAGCAGCCCGGGTGCTTGGCTTCCACCCCAGCCCTGGCAGCCCACGCTGGGGACAGCGTCTCACTTCCCCCCTTCACCCAACGGTGCCAGCCGGCTGCAGCTTCCCGGGGAGCAGAGGAACCTGCGGCTCTCGCCCTTCCCAGCCGGGTGGGCTCGCCCTGGCCGTGCGGGCTGGGTACCGGTGCCTTGGCGGGTGTCCCAGCTCCTCCCTTCCCCACCTGAGCGGCAGCTCGGCGTTATGTAAGCGCAGGAAGAACGTCGCCAAGAGCGGCCCGAGGCGGCAGCCTCTCGGCGTCAGACGCTGGCTGGGCGAGGAGGCGGGCGCGCCGGGGTGGCTCGCACGCGTGGGGCGGCCACGTGTGAGCCCACCCGCCTCCCGAGCCGGGCGAGGGGACGAGGGGAGGCTCGCCCACCCGCGCCACAGCCCGGGAGCGCGCCCACGGGTGCATGTGCGCGCAGGGAGGGGAGGGCGATGGCGAGGTGTCTGTGAACGCGTGGGTGCTGCTGCGCGCCCCCCGTGAGCGTTACCCCCTCCCCACGGCGGAGCAGCGAGCACCGGAGCCGCTGCCTTGCCCTGCTAGCCATGCAGACGCCTGCTCCGCGACGCACCGATGGGCCACGGGTCCCCTCAGCCCTGGGGGTGGGTAGTGCCTCCCACCTGCTGAAGCCACGGGCAGCCTCGGGTGTCCCCACCCGGCGGCACCGCCGGCCCAACTCGGCTCTCCCAGGCTGAGCTGGGAAGAGCCAGACCGGCCAGCCCCAGCACGGGCTGCTTTCTCACAGGGTGTCACCAGGGCCAGCCCCACACGGCACCAGTGCAGGACCTCAGACAGCTCTGTCTACTCCTTGCCCCTGGGGTCCACCTTCTCAGGGCTGGGGACCCTGCGGAGTGGCAGCCCCTGGGACCTCCGTTCAGCCTCCTCTGCCCTCCCTGCTGGAGCAGGGGAGCAGGGTGGACCCTGCAGTACTGCCTCCCCAGCCCCCACCCGGGAGAGGATGGGAGCAGCCCTGGGCACATCCCACTGTGGGGGCACAGGTAGCCCACCCAGAGCAGCCCGGAGCCCAGTGAGGGCAGCTCGGTCAAGGCAGAGCCGCTTTCCAGGGACAGAAAATACCACCCGAGCCAAACCTGTCTCCATTCAATTTACTCCAGGGAGAGCCAGGGGAGCTACCGAAAGGAGAGGGACTGGCACTGGGACTCGCGGGCTCCCTACTCAGGCTCACACTGATGCTCAAGGCGGCTTTCAAAGCAGCACGACTGCTTCCCAAAGAACCTCCCGCCCTCTCCACGCAGGATGGAGCCGATGCCTGTCTGTCGCTGGACACTATCCATGCCCCTGCGGGCACTGTCTGTGTGGACTGAGGTAGCCAGGGAGATGAGCACAGAGTCCAGCGGCCAAGACACACAGCTGGGGGCTGTTGTCACTGCCCGGCAGACACAGGGCACCACGAGAGTGGCATGGCGGGCATGGCGGAGCAGAGCCACCCAGACCCGCACACAGGGACGGGCTGGCACCACCCACGGGCTCCGAGCCACGCGCGGCCACTCGTGCCTGTCCCCACCCAGACCCCACCGGCGCTGCCACCCCCCAGCCCCGGGGTCACACAGGTCCCCGTCCCCTGCCAGTTCAGGGGGACTGCAGGCCCCACGTCTTGCCCCACACTGCAGGCAGCTCCAAGCCCGCTGCCAGCTCCGGGGCGCCCGCTCCCCAGCAGCCCCCCGGCGGTGCCACCCACCTGTGGAAGAGGAGGAGGATGGAGAGCAGGGTCTGGTCGATGTTCCTGTTGCAGATGCCCTGGTTGAAGAGGTAGCAGGGGTCCCGCACGACGGGCTCCAGCGAGTCCTGGCGCATGATGGAGCTCAGCTTGTCGGTGTTGAGGTTCTGCCGGACCAGCTGCTCCCGCAGCTGCCGGAAGCTGCTCACGGTGGGGCTGCCCGGGTTGTTGTTCTCGCCGCCGGCCCCCTCGTCCAGCCCGCTCCGGTTGGCCAGGTCCAGGCAGCAGCTGCAGCAGTCCAGCCCCACGGGCGACCGGCACTCCTCCGCGGGCGACGAGGACATCCCGGGTGTCCCCGCGCTTGGCCACGGCGGCGCCGCCGGGGCCGCTCCCGGGGCCGCGGAGGGTGAGAAGCTTGGCAGGACGCGCCCGGTGCCGAGCGCCGCACACAGCCCCGGCCCCGGTCCCGGTCCGCCCCGGCTCTGCTCGGCTCCGCCCCGTCCCCGCTACACCGCTACACCCGCCTCCGCTTCGCTCCGCCCCTCTCCGTCCCGGCCCCGCTCCATCCCGGCCCCGCTCCGCCCCAATCCATCCCAGCCCCGCCCCATCCCG
>VWZG01007498.1:197292-250412 GCA_013396735.1 Grallaria varia
CGCTCCATCCCAGCCCCTCTGCATCCCTATCCCGCTCCATCCCAGCCCCGCTCCATCCCGGCCCCGCTCCATCCCAGCCCCTCTGCATCCCTACCCCGCTCCATCCCAGCCCCGCTCCATCCCGGCCCCGCTCCATCCCGGCCCCGCTCCTTCCTGGCCCCGCTCCGCCCGTCCCGGCCTCGCTCCATCTCTGCCCCGCTCCGCTCACCCACCGCCCCGCGCACCCACCCCGCGCGCGTGGGTCCGGGAGATGTTGGCAAGGGGTAACGTGGGCTGACGAAGGGACACGGTGCCCCCTTCTCGGCGGGGACCCCCGCGCCTCTCTGTGCTTACCAAGGCACAGCGAGAGGGCTCAGGAGGCTGGAGCTGCCCGCGGCATCAATCGCCGAGGCATTCGGAGCCTCGGCAGGAAACGGGGAAAAGGGGATGAAAGTCCCCAGGATGGGGGAAAAGCCAGGAAGGACCTGGTCCAGCTGCTGGGAACATCTGGGAGCCGCCTCGCCCGCAGCCAAACGTGGCGTGGGTGGAACGCGCGGGGCCGGGGGGCCACGGATGTGGGGCACGCTGGGACTCGCCGGCAGGTGCTGGGCGTTCGGGGATGTGCGAAGGGAAAAGGGGATTTCTGAGAGGGGGAAAAGTGGCTTCCCTGGCACTGCAGCGTGCCAGCTGGAACGTTTCTGCCACCAGTGCCCCCGCACTGGCAAAGAGTGGCTGGGGCACACTGTGCTGCCCCGATGGGGCTGGAGCGTGGGACAGCGCCACAGAGAGGTGGGGACGCCGGGCTGGGACCCTCAGGATGAGGGACAGGACCATGACGAGGTCCCTGCTCCGGAGCACGCGTAAGGGACAGGGCTGGGCTGCCATCGCTGCCCGTCAATGAACCCTGCGGGCCAGCCCGGGCATCCCTCACCTTGAGGAGAGAAAACAACCGGGAGCTGGTAGGGAAGGGCTGAGCAAGGGTCCGAGGGAGCAGAACTACAGAGGTGGCGAGAAGGCAGGCTGGGGAAACCTGCCACAGGCAGCGGGGTCGTGGGGGCAGCAGAAGGGTCTGTACGGAGGGGTTGCAAAAGGGTCGGTGGAAGGAGGTGCAGGAAGCAGCCATCGGAAGACTGCAGCGGTTTCTGAAGGACACGGGATTGATAAGGAGAGATAAACCAGGTCAAAATTCGGCAGGGCAGAGCCAACAGAGCACCAGGACAGCGGGGGTCCTGGCGGCAGCGCAGTGCCCGCCGGGGGTTTTAACGGGGTAGCTGCTGCCACCGAAGGAGCGGCAGGAGTGTCCAATAAACATTCCTGTTCCTTGTTTGGCGAGAAGGAGGAAGATGCATCACATGAGGATGAAGCGGTTTCCAGGCTGGTAATAACGGGAGGCGTGAGGCGGCGGCCACCACAGATGCACAGCTGGGAGAGCGGCCACGGCGACCTCGGGCAATGCTTTCCGTGCCATGCCAGCCCATCGGTCCTGGGGACGGGCGGGATCCGGCTGCCAGTGGAGTTGGCACCAGTGAGGCATCCAGGTGTGGGCGGGGGGATCTGTCAGCCCTGGGGTGATGTTAAAAACAGGGGAATTCCTGAAGGAGTGGCGACCCACAGGCTGTCACAGGAGTGTCCCCTCCCTCCATGCACTGGTGACTGCTGCGGGCTGGTTTTGAGGCGCTTCCTCCCCCCTGCCAGTGGGCGATGAAGGAGAGAAGGGCAGTGACCCCTATCCACCTGCGCTATGAGGGGTCGGAGCAGCCTGGCAGGGGGCTAATGAGAGGGTCCCTAATGACCCCACTGCTGGTGAGGGCATCCCGGGATGCCCCCACCACCGGTGAGGGGATCTCTGGTGGCCCCACTGTTGTCAGGACCCGCGGAAGCTGAAGAGCGCTGAGCTTTCTCTCCTTCCATCTATCCGGCTGGAGAACGGCTCGTGAGCTGGGGAGGGGGCTCCTCCCGGTGCCCTCACCGGAGCTGAGCCCCTCGCCGGGCTCCGTGGGCGGCTGCTGCCATCCCGTGGGCACGGAGGGAAGGACACTGCGCGTAGGGCTGGTATCCCTTCCCCACTTCCAGCCCCCCATAGCTCTGACCCGGGTCCGGAGATCCTGCTGAAGGTGGCTCTGGGTGCAGGTCGCTGGTTTGTCCAGGCTCCTTCTGCCCTTTGGCTGTGCCGTCTGGCCCATGATCCCTCCAGCCTCACCAGAGCTGCCACTCAGGGCTCGAGCCAGCCCCAAAGCCAGCGCTGACCACAGGCAGGGCTGCCCCACACCAGCCCTGCTGCTCCACACCAGCTCTGCTGCTCCCCGGCCATCAGCTCCTTTCTTCTCGTCCGCAACCAGCACACATGATGGGCTGCCATGTTCTCACATGCGAGCCACGATGAGCTCCCTAAAGCCCCAGATCTGGGAGCCACGTGGTGGTTGGAGGTGATCAGCCGGGAGCAGGCATCCAGCCCTGCTGTTGCTGGCGGCAGCTGGAAAAGTAGGTTTCCTATGTTTAGCTCTGGCCTTTTTGGGTCCCACTGTTCACGGCACTGGGACAGTGCTGGTTTCTGCACACAAACTCTTCCCTCAAGGGCACTCAGGTGCTCCATGCCCAGATATGGCATTGCCAGCCCAAAGCCATGACTGGCACAGGGTGACATGCCAGAGGGAGGGGGAACTCAACCAGGACTGGGGCAGACCAGAAGGGCAAGGAGATCTTTTGCCCCAAAGCGCATCACATGTTAAGGGGCTCCATATTCCTCCCTTGGCACTGAAAGCGTGGCTCAGGGCAGGGACTCCAGTCCTGCCCTGACTTCTCCTGCAATCCCCCAGACTAGAGAGGGTAGTGGATTGGGAAGGGGAGCACAGGGAAAATGTGCAGGTCTGCAGGGTCTGGGCTTAGCCAGCTCTGTGCTGGCTGTGGACCCAGCCACATACCATCTGTCTGTCCTGTAGCTGCAGGGCTGTCCAGGCCCCACAGCTACAGTCCCTTTTCATAATGTTCACTTTGGGAAGGTCCTCCCCTTGTGGAGTCTGGGAGAAGAGTGCCCTTTCTCAGGGGGTCGCCAGACCACCATCTCTCCTTGCAGACCCTGCTGCAGCTGGGTCAGCGCCAGGCAGGGCTCCTGGTGCAATCTGCCTGTGCTGCCTTCCCTGTTCCTTCCCTCTTGGTGCCTTGGTGGGAGCTGGCTCATGCCGCTGGGCCATCTGCTCCAGGGGAGCCCGCTGGTGCCAACCCCCCTGCCAGGCAAACCCCCGTGTGCCTCTGTGGGCGCTAAGAATAACCAGCGCCGTCAGCAGCCGTGGTATTTGCAGGCACCGCCGGTGCCACCCCCACGCCAGCCTGCTGGGCACAGGATCCATCTGCTGCCTGACGTCAGCCACCAGCCACACGGGGGGACGGGTGGGCAGTCTGGGGGGCCACGTGTGCCTATGGAGAGGGGGCCCGTCCCCCCTGCCTGAACAGGAGCAGGGATGCTTTGGTGGGACACGGGGGTAATTGGTGCCCACCACCTCCCGGTGGGACCCAGAGAGCTGCTGTCTTGCTTTTCCCAGTGGTCCACAGATACCCTCTCCACAGCTCTGTAGCACCCCTGGGAGATTGGAGCATCCTCCAGGACTGAGTGGCCACAGCTCTGATGTCCTGCCTGGGTCTGGCTCCATGTGCAGTCTCTGTCACTTGGCATGGGGTCTTCTCCATTCAGGGAGATGAGACTCCCCAGAGCTGCTGAGCGCAGGGCAGAGCAGCATATGGGGCAGCTCAGCTGAGCACCAGAGCAGCCCTTTCCCCCGTGCATGGGGCCACAAGGACTGATGCAGCTCCCTGAGCTTCATGTGAGGTGGAGGCCTAGATCTGCACCTGGCAGAGATGGCAGTCCAGGTGCCTTCAGCTGTTGCCACACTGTTTTTGGGAATTCCCCTCTGGACTATTCCCTGGAGCTCTGCCTGGCTCTGCCCTGCCCATTGCCTGCTCCTTCCCTCCCACCTGCTCCAGGTGAGAGGGTGTCACCCTGGCGTGGCCATCCCGTGCCTGCATTCCTGAAGGCAGCAATTCAGATGATGAGAAACCAGGACTTGGCAGGGAAAATAAAAAGGTAATCTCCAGTCCTTCTCCTTGCCAAGCTTTTCTGGAGCTTCTCCCACATCCAGCATTTCCTCACCTGGGTCACTCCCTCTGTGTCCACCCTGCAGGTCCCCATGGAGACACCTCTTCTTCTCCTGGTGTGTCCACCCTGGTTTGGGTATCTGTGGCATGGCCACCTGGCACAGTCCTGTCATTCCTGAGGCTGGGCTTAAATGCAGAGCTGCTGCTCCTCCTCTTGGATCCATGAGCTGCATTCACCCCCACATCCAGACCCCAGATGGGAGCTTCTGCCAGGACATCATGCTCCCACTGAGGGCAAGCACAGAGCAGAGCCTTCCTAACAGGCAGTGATGGTGAGTCACGCCATGCCAGGCTGGGATGTTTTCCTGTCTCTGTGACACTCCAGTAAATCATTTAAAAAGTCCTGACAGCCTAGGCCAAGGTGCCCTGTGGCAAGTGGGGCTCCACATGTCACCCTCCTTCCAGTATGAGGACCCCGGGTCACTGTTGAGGGACATTTCCTCCTGGAACAGAGGATGGTGGGCTATTTCAACACAACACTTCCCAGCTCACTGGGAAAGGATTAAAACCAAATTGTCCTTTCCATAGGGTTGTTGCAAGCCTGGGGTTGACTGACAGTGAAGGGTTAAAAGTTTGTGTTCACCCACAGGCACTCCTGGGCATCGAGAAACCATCCTGAGGCTCTGTGAGGAGCACTGCAAAGAGAGGTGGGAGCTGCAGGGAAGCACTGGGGGGTTATTGGAATCATCGTGGCACCCAAGGGTGTGGGTGCTGCTGGCCAGTCTGGCAGAGTGTGGGGGCAGGCAGAGGGGCTCAGATCTGTGTCGCTCCACTGGTTTGGAAGTTGGGGTTCAGAGCTGAGCAATCACTGCCCATGGCCTGAGGATGGGGGGAGCCCTTGCAAAAGCTGGGTGAGGTTTGGGGTAGAAGCTGAGCAATGCCAAAGCCACCGAGCTGTTTGGGCATTTTCAGCTTTTTTAATTTTTTTATTTTTTTTTAACAACATACCTTGTGCTTCCCTTTGGTGAGAATGAATTGTTGGACCAGGAGGATAAAGTCCATGGCTGCAATTAGACACATCATACCTCAGTGAAAAACTGTTCCTGTGGTATCTGCTCCTCTGAGAGTGGCTGTGGGTGACAAGCCACCCACAGGGCCACCTGCAGGCAGTGCCCCCCTCTCCTATGCCCAGACCTTTGCATTTACCCCCTTTCCTGCCTTCATTTCCAGCCTGAGCCTCTCAGTATGTTCCCAGGCACTTGGAGAGGTTGTTCCCTTCCTCTCCCTGCTGGTATTGGGAATATCACCCTGTTCCTGCTTGGCCCTGGGTGAAAAGAAACCAAATGGGTTCTGGGACTGTTGGCTCCCACTGGTTGGGGGAACAGAGGACAGAGGGCATTGCTGAGGCTTGGGAAGGAGGTGAGATGATGGGACATGGGACACAGGGGATGCTGGACTGTACCAGGGTCATCCCAGCTCAGGGAGGGACAAAGGCAACTGTGATGCTGCGGGGGATAAAGGAGGTGGTGGGAGCCATCCCTCCTCCTTGCAGTGAGCTGGAGGGGGACACAAATGGCTCCAGCCCCGAGCCTCTCCCAGGCACCAGGGTGCCTGTACATGTGCATGTGTGTGTGTGTAGTCTTCCTCTCCTCATCCTCCCCTCTGTGGGGCTTCTCTGTGCTCCAGCTGGTTTTGGCAGTCACAGCAAGTACCAGGAATGTCTTATTTTCGGTGGCATTTGAAAGAATGTGCAGATCACAGAATATTCAACAAGACATTATATCTTTCCCTTGGGATTTGTGAGCTGCATCCCCATAGCAATAAACTCTAGCTTGGAGCATTTTGAGCTATAAGCAATGCTTTTGGATGTGAATCTGTCTTTCCAGTTCTTCTGGAAGGAAAATCCATGTCCAGATGGAAAGGCCCAAGGAGAAGGAGGTTTGTGCACACTGAGAGGCAGATTTGTGACAACCTATGGGACAGCCCCATCAGTGCTGCTGTTTCTCCTTGTATCTGCTGGCAGAGGATGTGCCAGGCACACTGAGATCATTTCAACTTGGTAGTTCAAGGCACATGTTGATGCAAGGTGGGAGATGGCCAAAACCTCTTCTTCATATACCCATGACTTGAAACCACCTCCTTGTTTACAGGGCTGTGCCAGCCCTGTGGGGATGAGCACAGAATCAAAGACTCATGGAATGGTTCTGATTGGAAAGGACCTTAAAGATCATCATCTTCCAATCCCTCTGCCACAGGCAGGGGCACCTTCCACTAGCCCAGGTTGCTCCAAGCCCAGTCCATCCTGGCCTTGGACACTTCCAGGGATGGGGCAGCCGCAGCTTCTCTGGGCAACCTGTGGCAGGGCCTGCCCACCCTCACAGGGAAGGATTTCTGTCAAAAACCCAATCAAACCCTGCCCTCTGGCAGTGGGAAGCCATTCCCCTTTGTCCTGATTTGGTCCTTGCCTGTGGCCACTTTGGAAGGCACAGGAGCTTCTCCTTCAGCCCCCACTTGTCCCCACCTGTGCTCCTGGCATGCTGGCACCAGCCAGGGATGGATGTTTGCTCCAGGATGACCCCCCAAAGAATCCCTGGGGCTGGCGAGTGTCCCTGTCCCTCACAGCTACTCCCGTGAAGGTGGGAGAACCGCAGTGTTGACAGTCACTGCTGGGGGAGGTGTGACACTGCAGTGGCACTTCCAAAAACACCTAATTCAGCGCGTAAAAAATGATCATCCCTGCAAAGCCATTAATTTCTCTGGAAAGCCCCTGCAGTTTCTGGATTGTTTCTTCCCTACCGTTGTTAATTTATGGGAGACATTGTAAGTGTTAATTTATGGGGGAGATTATAACTTATCACAAAGAAGAAGCAGCACAGCCATGGTTGTAATTTCCAATTCCACCTTTAATTAACACTGGTGATTGGCTGCCCAACTGTGGCACTGCCAGGAGCTGCCGCACAGTAAATCCCTGCTTGAAACACTCACTCGAGTGACCACAGAAATTTGGACTTTATTAATATGAATGAAATTGCTTTATGTTCAATTGAGTGTGGAAACCAAGTTAATCATGCTCAACGCTTGTCCAGTTGGAGCCAGAGTGGGTGGACAAAGTCTTGCCCTTGCCAAGTTTCCCATGGCCAGAGGGCGAAGATGGAGGCTGGCCAGGATGTGGAGATGCTCTAATCCTGTTCTGAGTGCAGGGATCAAAATGGACCTGTGGCTCCAGCTGCCCACCTGAATGTCCCTGGGTGATGGAGGTCTGTGAGGGACAGTCCTGCTCACAGCCTGGCCAGGGAAGAGCAGTCCTATCCCCTCTAGATCCTTCTGAACTGGTGTGGGTTGTGTGGGGCAATGCCATGACAGAACAGGCCCTGGCTGCACCGGGGCAGCCGCAGGGTCACAGCAGCAGCGAGGGTGGACAATCCTCAGAGGTCACAAAGAGAGGGAGTTAGTTGCACTAATTAATGGCTCTGGGGTAGGGACCTCCCCGTGCTGCCTCAGGGAGGCAGTGAGTGGGGCTGCCTGTCCCATTGGTGCCAGGGCAGTCTCCCACCTTGGAGATGCTCATCATCATGGCTGGGACCAGGAGCTTGGCCATGACACCAGGATGCACACCCTGGAAAACAGGAAAGAAGCAGGGGATGGAACACGACACACATGCTGAGCTCTCTTCTGGAGGGTGCACCCCAAACCCTGCATCCACAGCTGCTGTGGAACCAGTTGCAGGCCAGCGACACCCACACAGCTGACCTGCACTGTCCCCCACCCAGGTCCTTCTGGGAGAGGATGTCCTGCTCCTGTACCTGCCTCCACAACTCACTCAGGGCCCCCAGTTAGAGGTGGTGAGATGAGCTGTGGCCTGTAACACCCAGCTGGGGTGGCAGGTGCAGGAAAGGTCCGTGTGCCCTGTGCCCACTGCTGTTGGGGCAGGATGTGATGGTGATGGAAGTCACCAGGCCTGCTGGCAGCTCATGGGGAAGATCAGGGAGGGCTGTGTGGAGCATGGTGCTTGGAGGGCTTCCATGCCCAAGGGGAATGCTGAGCTGAGATCTTCTTCCCCATCTACTTGTCTGCATCTGGGTAGCAGATGCATGATGTCGGATAGAAAACACTTCCAAAAAACACTGTTCATCACCATCACTTACATGGAGCCCTGAGAGGGAGGAAAGACCTCTCAGGACTGGTGGAACTTTGTGCTTGAGAGCAGGAGCACAGCTTGTGGAGTCGGAGCAGGGCTGGTTCTTGTCATGGCATGGTAGGCCAGAAAAGGCACAGCCACAGTCTGAACATCTCCAAGGCTCTGCACGCTTGAGAGAATCACCCGGTGGTGGCCCAGGAACAGTCAGACCCAAAGGATAAGGCTGATGGGGAGGATGCTGAGCTCTGGGTTGGATTCTGGCTGCCAGGGGAGAATGCTGTGCTCAGACAGGCCAGACTGGTATGGATCCTGGCTGCCAGGAAAGATGCTGAGCTCTGACATAGGTCCTGGCTGTCAGGGGAGGATTCTGAGCCGAGGCAGGCCAGCTCCATGTCCTGGCTACCCTGTCCTGCTGCCAGCCCTGCTGTGGTGCCCACTTCCACCAGAGCCAGCCCTGCTGCCTCCTTGTGTGTGCTGGGCTCAGCCTCGCACTGAGTGTGTGACACTGTGTGTGGGACACTGTGTGTGAGACTGGGTGTGTGACATTGAGTGTGTTGCATTGAGTGTGACACTGAGTGCATGACACTGGGTGTGTGACACTGAGTGCGTGACACCGAGTGTGTGATGTTGGATGTGTGACACTGTGTGTGACACTGAGTGTGTGACACTGGGTGCGTGACACAGTCTGTGGCACTGAGTGTGTGTGACAGAGTGTGTGACATTGAGTGTGTGGTGCTGTGTGTGACACTGGGTGTGTGACATTGAGTGTGTGGTGCTGTGTGTGACACTGGGTGTGTGACATTGAGTGTGTGGTGCTGTGTGTGACACTGGGTGTGTGACAGTGAGTGTGTGATGCTGTTTGACACTGGGTGTGTGACACTGGGTTTGTGACAGTGAGTGTGTGACATTGAGTGTGTGATGCTGTTTGACACTGGGTGTGTGACACTGGGTTTGTGACAGTGAGTGTGTGACATTGAGTGTGTGATGCTGTGTGACACTGGGTGTGTGACACTGAGTGTGTGACGTTGTTCCACGCAGAGGGGACAGAGCAGACACGACGACCGTGCCTGTGCAAAGCCACCTGCCATGCTGTCCCCCTCAGCTGTACCTCCCAGCCGTGCAGATGCCCGTGCACACGCACACGCTCATCCTTGCGTCCGCTCTGGCTGCCTTGGCCCACTCGCACTGCACCACCCAGAGCACGCGTGGGCAGAGACACAAACACGCTCCTTTGAGTGCAGGCACTGGCACGTGTGTGTGAACACACACACACACGCGCGTGGACTCCGTGCTGGGGCATCCCGAATCCGAGTTTCCATCCTCTCGGCAGCAGCCGCTGGATGGCAGCAAGTCCCCAGCGCTGTCCCCGGCGCTGCCACCGGCGCCAGCGGGAGAGCGGAGCGGGGCTGGCGGCTGCGGGCAGAGCGGCGCGGCGTGCGGGGAGCGGGGATTTGGGGAGCAGAGGAGGGGATGTGCTCCCCTGGGGTAGGCTGGACCACCGTACAGCAGGGGCAGTCCTGGTGCCAGGGTGTTCTTGTGGAACCTGGTGAAGTCTGAAGGCGAGGGGTGACTATTGGGCAGAACCAGAGGGCAGAGCCAAGGGGACAGAGCCAAGGGGACAGCCCCAGGGCCAGGTCAGGCAGGAATGGCACAGGTCCTGCTGCACAGCCCGGCAGTGCTGGATGCTGCCCCAGGGGTAGGGGCACAGCCCCTGCCTGCCCAAAGGCCAGGGCTACAGGTGCTGCAGAGTAAGGGATAGAATCATAGAATCATCCTACAGGTGCTTCAGAGTAAGGGATAGAATCATAGAATCATCATTTATGTTGGCAAAGACCTCAGAGATCCCAGAGTCCAACCATTATCCCAGCACTGCCCTGATGCTGTTTGGCCCACGAAGCCTCTTGAGTCTTTGATCCTAATTATTGTAGAGTTAATTAAAGCACACTGGCTGCTATCCTGGTGGTGGCTGCTTGTGCAAACACCATGGGGAGAACAGCCCCAAGGAATTAACATATTCCAGCAGATTCTGTAGCAAATGGCTTCTGATCCTACAGATGCCCCTTGAACAGCAGAGTGCCCTTGTGCAGGAGTGAGCACAACACCCTGACCTGATCCCAGGTGGTTCACACCTCTCTGGCTCTTCTGAACCCGGCAAGAGAAAGTCAGGTCCCAGTCTCTTGGCTTCAGAAACCCAGAGGAACATGGAATTCCTCTGGAAATGCTTCCAGCAGATGAAGGTTGCTGCTGGTTCAGTTGAAGAGGACGCAAAACTCAGAGGGCTTTGGATGAGAGGATGAAGGCCACAGACCTCTTTGCACCTATTGAAATGTCCCAAAGGTGGTTCTGGGGTGATGAGATACTCTCACAACTGAGAAGGATTGTGGAAGCATACAGGACAACTGGATCCGAGGACAGTGAGGACAAGAAGGATCCAGGGCAGGGTGGCACAGTTGGTCCTGCTGGCAGCAAGGCCACTCGTTCCCATGTTTTTGAGGTCACGAAGCCAGCCCCAGGGGGATGGTGGGGAGGAAACCAGGGAGGAAGGAGCTCTGTGAGCCACTGAATCCTGCCTGGATTTACAGTCCTGCTTGGGCTCAGGGAGGTGCTGTGGTGCTGTTCCTTTGGGGATGTCTTAAGCCTCAGACAGGAATTAATGGGCTCTCATGAACGGAATGTGAGTCTGAGGGGATTAGAGAAGGTTGGGGAGAATGTCACCTCTAACAGCTGGCGTGGGAACTAGATACGAGTGGTCACAGGCAGGTGGTGGGCGGGAGAGCCAGCAGAATCCAACCTGGCTGTGGCTGTGTGGGCTTCACAAATGGCCCAAAATGCTGAGGAGGTAACTGGGAGACTGTCAGGATTGACACACTGGCAGCAATATGGGGATGACAAATTCCAGGGCAAAGCAAGCCAGGTAGCAACAGGCTGTGCCATGAGGGGCCACTATTCAACCAGCTGGGAAGTGCTCACCAGAAAGCTGGGGCAGAGCAAAAGAATAAGCAGCAGAAATAGCTTAGGAATGAGATAAAAGTTAGTTATAAGTTTAATGTAATTAAGGTAAATTAGACATTACATAATGGTGAGACATGTGCATGTAACGAGGCCCTTTGGGCCTGTCTTATGTGTGTGGCCTTTATGAGTAAGAGCTGCTGGGGTCCCTCTTGTGGCACGGGTGGGTGCATGAAGGGGGGAGCACCCACATCCCCACCGACTGGGCTTGTGCTTCTGAGCGTGGCCCCTCTTGCTCTCCAGCAGCCAGGCTGGGTCTCCCAGGGGAGAGGAACAGTCTCAGCACAAAGCAAGCAGGCAAGGCAGGATGCTGTCCTGTCAAAGCCTCATTATTCAAATTCAAGCTCCTCTTCAGAAAACAGAATGTCAAGAAACAGCACAGCTCCAGCATCAGCGCTCTCCCAGGAGAAATGTTAAAAGTGGGATCTTAAGCATCCTCTTTCTGTAACAGAGGAAAGCCTTGGGTTGGTTGTTCTCTGACGGAGTCCCCAGGCTGACTTCAAAGGAGCCTCTTCCCCCGGCTCATCACCCCGCGTGGGGTTTCATCTGAGGAACCAAACCCCAGGGGACAGAGGAGAGCCCCTTAGAAGTTGAGGGCCCTGGGAGTCCTCAGAGGGGTGGCTTTGGTGTTGGCAGCACGTGCTGAAGCTCCTGCTTAGCCCTTTCCGTTTGGAATGCTGTGTATCAGCCTCCCTCACTTCTGTGCTCCCTGAGGATTACGAGGGTGCTTGGCCAAGGTGGTGCCTCCTGAGGTGGGCACCTTGAGAGTCTGGAAAGGTCCTTCCATACCCCGAAGAGCTTCTTGGGCACTGCTTTGGGAGATGTGTGAGCTGCTGGTGCTCAGCATGAGCAGGGAAGGACAGTCCTCATCCCACTAAGGACAGCCCTGCCCCTGCAAGGACATCCTTGTCCTTGTAAGGACAGCCCTGGCCTCAGTCCCTGTCCCTGGAAGGACACCCTGCCTGCTCCCTGTGTTCTCCCTGGGGTAAAAATAGCCCTGCCTGCCTGTTGCAGCCTGACTTGCACTTGACATCTTGCAGGGCCTCAATTTAAACAATGAGGGACCTCAGATCACAACCTGACCCCAAATAAAGGACAAAGCTCGGCTGGGCTGAGCTGTGCAGCCACTGGCAGGATCCTGCCCTTGCGAGGCTGCTCAGGAGCGTGGGCGTCAGGGCCAGCATGGCGTGGGGCTGTCTCATGGGCAGAAGGTTGTTTCCATGGGAGGATGGAGCGGTACCAGAGCTGTGGTTACTGCAGAGTTCCGTACGGACCCAGCACTGCTGTTAAGGGCCCTGTCCCTCCGGCTCTGCTGCCACATTTCAGAGCTGCTGGGTTTCAAGCCTTTACAGTGCCTGGCTGGGAAATAAAGGTGATTTTTCTGCACTGTGTTCCTGTGTACTCCCAGCATCCCATCCAAATTCCCTGAGGGTCCAGACAGGAGAATGGCAGAATTCAGCTCTACAATCCGAAAGGGGTGCTGCTCGAATACACTGCCAAGCATCCTCAGGGCTCTTCATGGGTGGCAATAACCTGCTTTTTCCTTCTCCAGTGCTTCCTCTCCATGAACTTCAAGCTCCAGCAGTGTGCCAGCACCGTGAGCATTGGCTGCTGCCATCTGGGATGCTCCTGTGGCCACGCGGAGCCCTGCTAAGGCTGAGCTGGAGGGGACCTGCTGGCAGAGCATGGGACAGGAACACAAGGTGACTGCAAACATCTTGCTGAGTGAGGGCTGCCCTTGGCCAATGTTTGTTCAGCACAGTCTGTTTTGCCCATTAATTGCTAATAACCAAGGCACATTCAGCACCAAGTGTGTCTCACCAGAGGGACCTCAGGTGATGCAAATGGACCTGACACATAGCAGGTTGAGGAGACCCAGCCTGGTCCCTCTTGCCCCCAGTGATGCTGGTGCATGGTTTGGACATGCCCTTGCTGTCTGGGACTCCTCCTGGCTCTCCCACATCCTCTGGCGCTGAGGAAGGTGTGCAGGGCCATGCACAAGCATGAGGGCAGGCTCCCAATCCCCTCTGCCTCAGAGCATCCCTCACCGCCAGCAGAGTGCCACCCAGGTGTTCCTCCTGCAGACCTGTGTGCCCCAGCTGTACCCCACTCTGGGGGCAGACGCCCCTCAAGGACAGGCTTAGGAGGAAGGAGATGTTCATGCCAGGAGGAAGACACCAGCTCTTGCTGCCCACCTGATCCCTCAGCACAGCCAGGGCATGGCACCAGCTCTCAGCCCTGTGCCCCCACCCAGTCCTCCAGCTGGGCTCCAGCCATTCCTTACAGGGTAACTTTCAGGCTTTTAATTAAATCTCCATGAAACACCCATTTGAGATGCTTAATTTAAAGTGAGAGCTAATTAATTTTATGGGCCTTGGCCACATCTATTTCATTTCTGAGTTAATGCCTGGGCTGTGCTGGCAGAGGTGCAGAGAGCAAGGCAGCCACTGGCTCCTGGAGCTGTCTAGACAGTCTTGGCTGGGCATGTGGCTGGTGGCCCTGTGTGAGGCTGGTGGCTCTGTATGAGGATGGTGGCCCTGTGTGGGGCTGGTACCTCACTCAACCTCCTTGCCAGGCTGGCTCTCACTCCTCCAGCCAAGCTGGGCAGGAAGAAAACAGGGAGATGTTGAGTTGGACTGGTCCTGTGGTGCTGGAACCTCATCCAAGAGCTACATCCCAGGGATAGGCTCTGCTCCACAGAAGAGTCCCTGTTTCCAGGGACCAGCTCATCATGACATTGCCTCACCATGCCTTTGCCCCATGCCTTGCAACAACCTTCTCCCACACTTCAGAGCAGGTTTAGGGCCAAAGCTTTGCTTTCTAGTGCTGGCCACCCTGAGACCCCCAGCACCACTGCAAAGAACCTCCATGGCCATGGGAGCTTGGTGGAGCTTCTCTTGCAGCATCTCTCCAGCCTGGGGTTGCTCAGACCAGTCTGCCCAGCCCTCCCATCCTGGGGTGTCCCTGATGCTCATCCCAATGGATAAAACAAGGTGGGAGACAGCCTCCACCTGCATGCCACACCTATGAGCCACACCTGTGAGCCACACCTGCGAGTCACATGGTCACTGTGGGACAGTGGTGGCCCATGGCACAGCCCCTTGCTGCTGCCTGCAGAGAGGTTGGGAGCCAGCACAAGGGACATGGAGAGCAAAGCTCCTGCCAGGGAGCAGCCTGGGGCTGAATTGGCTGGAGTGGGGAAGGGAGAGGACTCCCTCCTGGAGCTGACCCCTGTCCCTGATGCATGGAGGGGAGCATCTGTCTCTCTCCCATGCTTCAGATCCACAGGTAAGGGCTTCCAGGCAGTGCTGATGAAGGTCTGCAGGTGCTGGGATCCAGCAACCCCATCCCTGCAGAGCCACACGCGCCAGTGCCGGCACCGCAGGGAGCCCAGATGGGCTGTTTTCGAGGGCCTGGCAGACCTGCAGTCTCCTGCTTTACTGCTGACTCTAAAGGGCCTGGTATAAACTGTGATTGAAAACATGAATCATCTCGCTAATTAAACAGAGTTGCTCCGTGCCAGGAAATCTGTCTCTTTGTCAGGATCTTTGTTTTTAAAGGAGCATAAATCTCAGGCAAGGCTAAAGATTGGCTTCTGGACCCTTTATCACCAAGTGGCAGTGATTTATCCTGTGATTTACACTGGCACCAGAGAAGGAATAGAATTAATTATAAATATTCACTTCTAAACCACAGTAAGTTGGGAAATGTCTAAACACCCACCAGAGCAGCATTATCATCCTGCAAAATAAGCTTGCTTTGGCTCTGAGAGCCTCTTACTCTGCTCTGGTGGGGTGGGACCCAGACACTTTGGGCACTGGTGGCAGGGTCGGTCAGTGAGTGTCGTGTGGTCCGCCCACACCAGCTGGTGAGGATGGACAAGGAGAAAACACAGTGGCCACAGAGAGTCCTGTTTGTGCTTCAGGGCTTCCCTGGTTCCTGCTGAGATCAGTCTGGGTGAGGGGTGGGTTAATGCTCATATCTCTTCTAAAGCACCAGGCTCAGGGCATGGCCTGCTCTGAGGTGAGAAGGAGGTCCTCTGCATAGCGCAGGCTTCAGGAGGGGGTGCAGGTGCCCCAAGTCCTCTTCCTGACCAGGTCTTGGTTCCCTGTGGTCACAAGCTCTGTCTGCAGTGGTTATGAGCCCTTTCTCCTTCTCCCTGAGGCAGGCTGACACTGATGCTATCCCCATCGGGTCTGTGGTGGACCTACACTGTTTGCAAAGAGCCTGGGCACTTGTACGTGACAGTAAATCCCTGAAAACGCCACTTGCAAATTTCTTTCTAGTGTTGGAGAGCTGGAGGACCGTGTCAGGATGTCAGCATCGCAGTGGTAATGTCACAGCGGCTGCAGCACTGTCCGGGTGCAGCTGCCCAGGGTGGGCTCGCCCTGCCCTGTGGTGGGACCCCAGCTCCTGCCACCCCCCAGCCCTATGGCAATGCCTGATCAGGGCACAGCTCCTGGCAGCAGCCTCATCCCTGACCCCTGTGCCATTTGCTCGCAGTGCCTTACTGGCATTTACACAGGGTTCCCAGGGAATCAGCTCCCACCCACAGACCCCTGGGTCAACACTGACAGAGCCTGCATGAACAGGAGGATGAGGCACTGGCAAAGAGCGGTGAATAGTGCAACACATACCCCCAGGAAGGTTCTCTGAGCTCCATTAGCAGATCTGCACAAGGCAAGAAAGAATGTGGAGCAGCTCAGAGCAGCGGGTGCTGCAGCTGGAGCCAGATGTTCATGTTCCTACAATGAGGAGGAAGAAAGCCCAGCCCTAAACCTCCTGCTCCTCAGCCTCCTCTCTCTTAGAGTGGATTTTTTTGCATTCACGTCCTCATGGCAGCTCAGCCGAGCAGCCCACAGCAGCACACTGGTAGTCATGGCGAGTGGGTACAGCAATGCCAGCAGAAAGGACTTTATGGTGGTGTGTGCCCCTGGGATGCCAGAGAAAGCTTCTCACAGCCAGGGCTGTGGCACAGCTATTGCAGAGCATGTTCTCAGATCAGCATTTCCACTGCAGAAGCAGCCCAAGGACCCCCATCTGGGTTTTGAAAAGATACCACGTAGGGATGTCCCTGTTTCAGGACCGTGGAATTCACCAGGATGCTGGAGGTTCATCCTCGTGTGCTGCTATGCCTGTGTCCATTGCTGCTTGAAGGCTGTGGAGTGACCAGACCCCTCTCAGTGAATGAGCTGCAAAGGGGGCTGGGGAAGGTGCTGTGTTCCCCACTACCTGCATCTCCCACAGCAAACCAGGTTGTGAACTCTTCCCCACAGCCCAAGATCCCAGCACAGCCCCAACTACCTTCTGTTTGCTTCAGGACAAAAGCACTAGGAGGGAAGGATGAAGGGTTGTTGTCAGCAAAATGCCATTAAATTGGCTGCTCAAATTTCTCTCTGCACCCAGGACCACCAATCTACTCCAGTCATGCCAGTTGTTTGCAGAGAAACACCACCCAACCATTCCCTGGGATCTGGGGTGCATCTCCATCCCTATCCCAGGAGGAAGATGGGGAGCAGCCCTCTCTTGCCACTGCCCTGGGGGTGACTGGCCACGTTGTGGATCATGCTGGTGTTTTATTCACCAGCCAGTGCTGGCATCAGGGCGGGGTTTTGCACCCACCCAGCCACACACAGAGTGATTTGTGTTGTGACAAACCATGCCCAGTGCCAGGGACAAACACGTGCCACTGGGCAGAGGGATGAGCGTGTCTGGCTGCAGAGCACGGCTGCCCCAGGGCTCTGCAAACCAGCCCTGCCATTCCACCCATGCTGGGTTTGCTGTGAGTGTCTTTATCCAGCAGCAGCAAACACTGATGGGATAATTAGAGCTAAAACATGGAGTGCAGCAGGAGAGCGATGCCCTGCACTGCGGCGCCGGGAGCTGTGGTGTGTTTGGAGTTATTCTTCCCACAGAACCACGAAGGTCTCCTGCATATGTGCTGATATAAAACCCACCAGCTCCCTGGGTGATTTGAAGTGAGTGACAGGAAGAGAACAACTTTATTGCCTTGAAAAACCACCAGCTCTCATCACTTCTGCTGCAGAACAGATGGGCACTGCCAAGACTGAGAACCAGCAAGGCAGGAGGCAGTGGCCAGAGGGAACCGGAGAGGGAGCAGGCAGTGCTCCAGGGAAGGGAGATGGGGGTCACTGAGTTGTGCCTGGGCTCCCTAAAAAGCACTTCCAACGCCTTACTTACTCCCTTTCAGCTGAACTCCACCCAAACTTCAGTCCTTAAATTGCATCCCTGCCGGATATTTTCTCCTGCTTTAAACTAAGGGTTTTCAAGGAGATGAGTTTCAAAACCCACTTGTGTAGTGAAGAATAGTGGATGGTGATATCCCTGACAGGACAAAATGGCTGGGAGAGGGTGGGAATGCTGCTGGGAAGGTTTTTTGGGTGAGCAAGCACTCAGGATTACTTCACCAGTGCTTTCAAGGCACCTGCCACTTATCCAGTGGATGCTCTGCATCAGCTATGATGGCCCTGAAGGGCTCAATTCCTGCCCAGAGTCCCCCAAACACACTGGGGGATTTACTAGAGAGACTTCTCACAACACTTTTTGGTGGTATGTTTGTGGTGATGACAATTTCGGGCCAGAGCAGGCAGGCAACATGACCCACATTCTTTTGTTGGCCACTACTAATAAAACAGCCCAAGACACAACTCAAAGGGTCACAGTCACCCGAGGGTCACTTGCGTCGCTCTGACTTGGGTTTGAGGTGAAAAGGATGTTTGGGACTCTGGGAGTGACAGCGCAGTGTTCTGCTGAGGGCCGTGGGGCCATATGTGGGGCCACATGTGGGGCCAGGGATGAGTGCCGTGCATGGTGCAGGGGGGATGTGGCTGCAGGACCAGCCCGGCTGGGCTCTCTGGGCTCAGGGCGCTGGCAGTGCAGTCCTGCTCTGCGTTTTGGGGACCTCCACAGCCCTGTGCCTGCTTTCCCCCCTTTCGCCGCCATCCCATCCCGTCCCTGCTCTGATTCTGTCAGCCTCTGGCTGTCTGAAGCTGCTTTTCCAGGGTGGGCTGTCAGGCTGGCTGTGGCTGGAAGCAGAAGCTCCTGACACACCGTTGGCACGTGGCGATGGAAGGGAGTCTGCAGGAGTGGTGGGAGCTGTGGAGCGATGCTGTGGGGAGCAGCCCCGAGCTGGCAGCAGGCTGGGAGCCCCAGGAGTGAGGAGGGGGCTCCGTGCCAGCGCTCCAGCCCCTCCATCCCCTCAGCACTCCAGAGCAGGAGCCAGCTGCTGGGATTCTGGGACTTGTGGAGGATGCTGAAAACCCCAGCAGCTCCGTTGGTGGGAGCCCTCGCCCTCGCCCTTGCCCTCACCTTTGCTCTGTGCCTGGCTGTCCCCACCGTGGGGGCTCGCGGGTGGTGGGGGCAGCTTTGCCCTATGGTCAGCCCTGCTTGGAGGCAAAGCTCCTGCACCAGCAGCACTGGGCATTTCGCTGCTGTGTTTCTGTGCTCCCAGTGGGCACCGTGGGCTCCCTGGAGCAAGAAGGGTGGCTTACGGTCCTTCTCATGCTCCTGCCCAGAAAACAGCGTGGGTCTGGGAAAAGTGGGTCAGCGAAGGGGTGAGATGGGCTGGTTTCTCTCTCGTGGGCTGCAGCCCTCAGCAGCTGGGTAGCCTGGCATCCTCCAGCAGCCAGAGCCACCCGTGGCTCCTCGCGGGGTGGGGGAGATGGAAGAAGAACTGCAAGTTCCAGATTAATTGCAAGTTCAATGACTGCCTACATGAATATTTAATTATCTACATCTGTCATGAATATGCATGATATGCAGATGGGAGAAGGAGGCAGCAGTAGGGAGGGGGGCTGGCAGTGGGAGGCAGGGCAGGCACCAGCAGTGCCAGCTCCTCGGGGACCCAGTTGTCCCTGCGCTCCTGTGCACAGGGACCCCAAAGAGAAGGAGCTGTGGGACTGCAGGTGACAGCCTGGGGCTGGCAGAGTGTCACCTGGGGTGGTGTGTGCCCGTGGCGGTGGGACCTGCCAGCACACACACACACCTGTGTTGTGCAAGCCAGGCCGGGTGTTTGCAGCAGGATGAACTGAGGACACATCGAGGATTTCCCTCTTGTCCCAGAACATATTTCCCAGCACTCCCTCGAGGACAGGATCTCTCGAAGAGCCCCAGAGATGCCCCTGGTCACCAACAGCCCTGTGAGCCCAGCACCCCAACACCCCAGCTCAAGGCATTGCTAGCAGAGAAGAATAATCTTCTCATAGGAAGGAATCCTTCCCTGTGAGAGTAGTGTGGCACTGGTGTGGGTTGTCCAGAGAAGCCGTGGCTGCCCCACTTGGACGTGCCAGTGTTCAAGGCCAAGCTGACTGGGGCTGCAGCGGGGACAGATGCAGAGTGCAGGCTGCCAGGGGGCCCTGATCCCGAGTTATTGTGGGATTGTTATGGTGATTTGTGTTGCTGGCGACGGGCTGTCAGAGGCAGGTACTGGGGTGCTGTATATCTGTCAGCACAGTGCTTTTTAAGACTTGTAATTGCAGCACGAAATAGCTGGTTTTTTTATTTTGGCATTAGGAAAAGCCATTATGATGTGGGGACAAGGCTGCTACTCTCCTTAATTTTCTCATAAAGAACACTGTCAGTGGCTGCCAGTGGCTCCTGGGGCACAAGGGCCATGGAGGGGCCAAGAGAGCCATCTGTCCACTGTCCTCTACCTCCCAAAAGATCCCTCCACAGCTCCCGGGTGTGTTTTTTTTACAACTTGTCTAATTTTTACATAGTCTTCTTTCCTAAAGTTGGTCATATATACATTGGATTTCTTTGTCTACACTCTCCCTCTGCAGGGTTAAACCCAGCTGTACCCTGGTTCCTGCTACAGAGCACATCTGGCACATCCCAAACCTGATCCAGAGCTGTACCTTTTCTTGGGGCATTTAGACAATATTGTTCAAGGATCATAATTTGTGTCAAGAATCTTGTCTCTGTGCTTCTCTCCACCAGTCTGCCCTGACATGACGCAGTCAGATTTGTGCAGGGGAGCTGCAGTCTCTGCTGTCACCTTCCACTGGAAATTTGCAGTTTCTCAAACCCCAGACAACTTTCCCACATCAGCCCTATCATTATGGCCGGCTGGGACTTTCTCCCAAAGGCATTCTGGTTCCCTTGCTCATTTGTTGCCCTGGCATGTCTCCCTCCAGGCTTTCCAGAGGCGCACTGAGCTCTGACTGCACCCCTCTCAGAGCACACCCAACTGGACTAAGGCTCCTTCCTGCAACCTCACAGCATCTCCCGTTTAAATCCTCCATCCCCAGGCCTTCCCTGCTGCCAGCTCAGCTTTCCTGGCTTTCCAACCAAAAGATTCCCCAGAATCCTTCATCATCATTCCTTCATCCTTCATCCCTTCTCTTCAGCAATTCCCACTGGCAGCTCCTCTGACTGAGAGCGTGACAGTCTACACAGACTTTGAAGTCCTGGACAGTTTGTGATGGAAAAATCCCGGGATCTGAAGATTACAGGTGTGTTTAGCTTTAGGTATTATGGTGCAGGACTCATGGGCTTGGAAACTCCTGTCTGCTCTGAACAGTCCAAAGGTCTCCTTTCTCCAAAGGGAATGAATTACCTCCCATTACCTGTCCAGGTGTAGTCACCTTGATTAAGAAAAGGTCTCAGCTCCCCTGGTGGGGCTTGAGGCAGAGCTGCTGCCTCCAGCCTCCCCAAAAGGGCTCAGAGAAACAGCCTTTAACATCCAGTGAGGGCTCAAGTGCCTCCAGGGAACACTGATCATCGCTCAAAGCAGCTCGTTCTGGAGGCTTGAGCCCAGATTTTCTACCTGCAAACGATCCAGGCAAGGTGAGCACTGAGGATGGTGTTTACAGCATGAGCAATGTTTGCATTGACACCATGGCTGCACCTTGGAGAGTCAGAGGTGACAGTCAGGGGACAGCTGGGGACATGGCAGCTGATGACTAGCTCATGGCCCCCTCCTCTGCCCCAGACTGGCCCTTCCCTCCAAGCCGTGAATCCAGCTGGACTCACCATATCCCTACAGGAGCCATCTCTGTGCCTTTCAGCTTGTTTCTCCCCAAAAAGTCTTTGTTCTTGTTTTTTTCTCATCCAGCCAAAGGCCAGAAATATTGTGGAAGAGCCCTGTTCATGCAGAATTTCTGATTTAAAGGGACCCACATGGGTTCTTCCCTCTGTTGGGCACTGGAGAGGCCAAGCTTGGGCAATGAGTCCAGTTTAGGGCTCCTCAGTCCCACAAGTCTGGTTATTCTCCCAGTCCTTGCCCATGGGAGAGGGTCACCCTGTCTCCCAGACACAGCCCAGAGTTGCCCATGGCTGGTGGTCCCTGGCAGGTCTCAGGACAAGCCACAACCCCAGGTCCCTCTGAAATTTACTCTCTGCAGAGCTCAGTCACAGGAGATTCTTCAGAGCTACAAAATTAACCTGGTTGCCATGTGTTATAAAGCTGGAGGTGGACATCCGGCTGTTCCTGGGGAAATGTGCAGACTCCTGCAGCAGGAGATAGCATTGACCATCCCTTAATCCTACTCAGACAGGGATTTGTCATCCACAGGCACTGTGCCTGTCCCTCCTGGTGAGGGAGCCCACACGAGGAACTGGAGGAGCTCACAGGGAACTGGGAGCTGATGGCTCAGGACTGTCCCTGAGGTGGTGTGCTTGTGCTGGCAGCATCCTGGGATGTACTGGGGCAACCATGGGGGCTCCAACCTCCCTGCCCCAACCCCATCCCGGGACAGCTGGGGGGTTCCAGCCTCTCTATCCCAGCCCCATCTCAGGACAGCTGGGGGGTTCCAACCTCCCTGTCCCAGTCCCATCCCAGGACAACTGAGGGGTTCCAACCTCCCTGCCCCAACCCCATCCCAGGACAGCTGGGGGGTTCCAGCCTCCCTGTCCCAGCCCCATCCAGGGACAGCTGGGGGGTTCCAGCCACCCTGTCCCAACCCCATCCCAGGACAGCTGGGGGGTTCCAGCCTCCCTGCCCCAGCCCCATCCACTCTGCTCTAGTCCTGTGGACATGGAGAGGTGATGTGCTGATGTGTTCCCAGGGCTGAAGGAAACCTCCTGTACCTCTGGNCAACCTCCCTGTCCCAGTCCCATCCCAGGACAACTGAGGGGTTCCAACCTCCCTGCCCCAACCCCATCCCAGGACAGCTGGGGGGTTCCAGCCTCCCTGCCCCAGCCCCATCCACTCTGCTCTAGTCCTGTGGACATGGAGAGGTGATGTGCTGATGTGTTCCCAGGGCTGAAGGAAACCTCCTGTACCTCTGGGCAAGCCTGAGTTTCACATCCAGGCCTTTCCTGAGGCATGGAGGGGGCTGGTCTGCCAGCACTCCAACACTGCAGAGCTGCTTTCCCCTCTCCAGCCCCTGTTGGAAGGGATTAGCTTAAAACACCAAAAGCATTTGCTTTAAGTGGGCGTTTGATGTTCCCTCGGGCTGGCTGGATTTGAGAGTACAAAAGAGGGAACACGTGTGTGGCATTAGCCCCTCTCAGCCTGCTGTCCTGCTGGGAAGTGTGTTCACTCCATGGGATCGGCTTTGGCCACGTCCACTCCCAACTGAAGGAGCCATGTGAGGGTTGTGATGGAGCTCAGGGCTCGCTGGCAGGCTGGTGCCATGGCAGAGGGTCCCACGAATCCCACTGTAGCTCCTTCTGCTGTCCTCCAGCCCCTGTGCCCGCCAGTGCTGCTGGGGAAGGCGTCTGGTGGATCATTGTCAAAGGGACTCTTGGATTAGGTCTCCATTTCCCTGCTGCTTTTGCCAAGATGCAGTAGGCAGTGCCTGTGTCAAATGCATTTCTTGGATTCTTTTAAACATTTTGTTCCCCTGCTCTATGCAGATTTCAGCATTAATCCTCTGTTCTGAAAAATCACTTAATATTTCCGAGCGTGCCATTCCCCCACATTTGGCCTCCGGCGTCCTTGTTCCTCCTGATGCCCTGTCACGCATGTCAGCTCTGTAGAACAACAGTCTTTGAGAAGAAATAAATTGCATCCTTAGAGTTCTTCAAATAACAGGAGTTGCTCCATGAATTATGGGATTATATCTCCTCCTTCGAGGTTTAAACACAAAATGCTGTTACCAAAGGACGGGCACAAAGGGGAAAAGGCTTTTGCCCACTGAGCGAGCACCCGGCTCTGGCAGCAGCCTCTCATGGGGTGAGCCCCAAAGGGCTCAGGAAGAACCAGAAAGTCCAGAGACATGGGAAAGGCAGGGCCACAGCTGCCAGCAGCACCATCCATCAACTCTGTGCAGCTACATGAGCCCCAAGCAGTGTAAAGCCCAGACTGCTGCAAAGCTCCACCACTGAAGGACATGGGGCCACCTTTCCCTTAGTCCCAGTGAAATGCCTGTGTGGCCTTATAAGGACCCAGAAGATGCTGGAATTAAAACTTGCCTTTGTGCTTTGTCCAGTCAGATTTAACCCAAACCCTCCACAGTGTGATTTGGGACACAGCTGCACACCAGTGGTGCAGCAGTGGGGACACGGGGAGGGGACAGGCAGGAGATCGATCGCTGGTGGTGATGATGCTCGAGGGGAAACCCCTGGCCAGAACCAAGGGCTTGGAGTTTGCTTCAGTGTTTGAGCTTCCCCCCAGGGAAAGGAGGAAGGGCAGAATTTTGCAGCTTCTCCTGCTTTTGCAGCTTCTCTTCCTGCTTTTGCAGATCTGGGTTAATAAATAAATCAGTGCATCTGATTTTCTAGCCCAGATCCTCGGGCGCCCTGGTTTGCCACATGTTTCTATCAGTGAGAGCCGGGAGGCTGAGGGCAGAGCACCCATGGGGGACCAGATTCCCCCTGTGCCCAGGGCAGCAGAGCCCTTGGAGCAGAAATGCAACCCAGGATGTGCTCGGGACAGTGTGACATGGATTAACAGCACGGTGGCACTGGGGTCATGTCTGGGGCTGTGCTGTCCTCTGTGTCCCTGCCTTGGGTACCAGGATGTCCATGGAGCCCTCCATCATCTTGTGATTGTGCAACATCATCTCTGGTGCTCAAGCAACACTAAAAGGACAAACACGTGTCCTTCTGCCTCTGGAAGACTGGGGAGGAGGGGGACATGTGCTCCCCACTAAGCCCTTGAAGGTGGTGGGTGCAGACCTACCTGCACTGGTACTCCCACCAGCTCCAGCTGCTCCCATCCATGCGCTGCCCAGAGCTGTGCCACCAGCCCAGTGCCACCAGCATGCCAAAGACCAAATCCATGAGACCTTTCCCAGCTGGTAGAGCTTGCCCGTGAGCCCGAGGGGATTGCACTGGGGGGGACATTGCAAGGGGACACCACAGGAGCCTTGACTCTGGGCTGCCCATGTGCTCTGTCAGTGAGCTGGAGGGAAAGAGGCCATTCCAGGGGGGATTCCAGGCTGCTGGAGGTTCAAACACCAATAGAAACAGAGCAGGTGGACAGCATAGTGGTGGGGGAGATGGAGGTGAGTGGGGCTGGCCGGTGGTGTGGGTGCAACTCCACTCTCTGCAGGAGGATCCAGCTGCTCCTGCCTTTGCTCCGGAGCTGGGATGCACGTGCCTGTGCATGGCAGGATGCTGAGGGGCTGGACAGGCTTAAAAGCCCATGGCAGGAGGGTGGGCTTGTCAGAAGGACTCACCTCAGTCTGCAAAAGCACAGACACACCAGGCAGGATTGGTGTGCCGGGGGGTGGCTGCAGCTTTGTCACTGTGCTGACCATCTGCGTCACCACTTCCAGGCTGCATCCGTCAGCATCTCCCATTGCCCACACTGTCAGACTCGCCTCCCAGTTATCTCTCCACAGGCAGAGGCCCCCTCAGCTGGGGGAGCCTGCTCAGGCACTGCAGGACTCCCTGGAAACCCATCCTCTGGAACACGGGAGCTGCACGTGGGGCAGAACTGCCCCCTGCCCCCAGAAATCATTCCCAGGAGGAAGAAGCGAGCAGCCCACGCGACCTTAGCGCAGGCAGAAAGGTTCTGCCAGGTCTGGGAAGGGGCTGACACATGAAAAGAGCATCTCTGGCCCCCAGTACATTCTCTCACAAAGGTCTTCAAGACCTTTCATTCAGAGGTTGGAGCCAGGCATCTCAGTCCACTGTGCTGTCAGGGGAGGCAGCCAGAGGAGGTCCTTGGCAGGAGTGGGAGACACTGGTGCCACTGGTGCACAGTGATGTGGGCAGCTGAGGGGCTCAGGGCACAGACAGCTGCCCTGGGGCTGTGCTGTGCTCCTGGTGCAGCATGAGCAGGGTGCCCAGCAGCATGAATGGTCTCTCACTCCTGCTGCTCTCTCAAAGTCTGTCACTGTCATCAGAGCCACCAGCACTGAGAAAATCAAAGTTTGGGAAACTGCTGGGGTGGGAAGGCTGGAGGTGCTGGTGGGAATGGTGGGGATGCTAGTGGGAATGATGGGGATGCTGGTGGGAATGATGGGGATGCTGTGCAGCACAGCACCTACTGCCAGGCTCAGCTGCCCGTGTGCCCCTGGCACCATCCATCCAACTTTAGTGCGCAATGAAACACTTCAACGCCAGGTGAAGGTAGGGACGGAGCAAAGAAGAAGCCCCACATGGGCCTCTTGTGGGTGAAAATACACCACATGTCCTCAGAAAACCTCTGCTCCCACTGAGCATCACAGCTGAGGAGCTCAGTGGATAAATCACCATGTACACTTCCGATCACCTTTGTTTGGGAGCATCTCTCATAAGAGGCCATTCCATATCTGTCAATACCAAAATTGTCTCCTCTCAGAAGGACACAGTACATTTGTTTGCAGCTCCCACGCCAGGACTGACTGCCAGTGATGTGGTAAGAAGAGGTTACAGATGCCCAGGACTAGCAGCCATGAAATGCCCACATAAATAAGCCCCTTCACAGCTGCCTCTTCCTGCTGACAGGGACAGAGGTGACTCTGCTCAGAAACTGCTGGAGCCTGGCCCAGCTCCAGCCCTTGGGCAGCTCCTGACTCTGGGCACCAGTCTACAAATGGTCCAGGACAGGAGAGGACAGGGTCAGCCTGGAGCGAGCTGCACTCACAGTCCCATCTCCTCTCTGTCCTTTGACTGAGCCAGTACAGAATGAACCCAACTGAGAAATCAGAGAGCTGAAAAATAACCACTCTTCCTTGTCTTTTCTTTCTTTTTCTTTTTTTTTTCCTTTTTTTTTTTTTTTTTTTGGGTTATTTCTCAGCTGGGTTTGACCCTGCTCTGGTTCACAATGCTTTGCCCCTGCAACAGATCACAAAGGACTGGGGACAGAAGAAGAACAAACTCCTCCAACTGTCCCTGGGGCCATGGGAGGGCTGTTGCAAGCTGTGCTGGGAGAGACTGGGGCAGGGGCTGGAGGCCAGCACAGTCACCCCAGCACTTTCCAGCCTGGCTGACATCCAGCGTGTCCTTCAGACAGCGTGGGAACACAGTGGGAACTTGGGAAAGGACGGGAGGCTCTGGATCTGGGCTGCAGGCAGAGCAGCCCTCAGCTGACAGCTGATGGACACAGCCGGAAGGCTTTGGTACCCTGGGGTTTGTGCCCTGGGGCATTTGAAGCCGTGACTGCCCCAACCCTGGAAATGTTCAAGGCCAGGTTGGCCGGGGCTTGGAGCAGCCTGGGCTGGTGGAAAGTGGCCCTGCCCATGGCAGCGGGGTAGAATAAGATGAGCTTTAAAGTCCTTTCCAACCCAAACCGTTCTGTGATTCTGTGATTCTGCTTGTACTCTGGGGTATTATTTGTACCCTGGGGTGTTGCTGTCTGAGTTTTCAGAAATCCAGCCTGGAAGTAGGGGGAATTTTAAGTGCCCACCATCTGTTAACAGCAGCATTCTTCCCCTGATTGTGGCTGGTGCCAGTCACCAGTCACCCACACATCATCTGAGTGACTCTGATGGTGTGCTAGGCTAATTTAAATTTGGTTGTATTTTACAGGCTGAAATAATCCTTGTGAGGTTTAATTTTCCACCAGCTTTTGCAGCTCCAAAGGCTTGGTCAGGGCTGGGGAAGGTTTGAGGTTGAGTAGCAAACATTGCCTCTCCTCCTGGAGCCCAGCCTGCCCTGAGCTGGCCCAGTGAGTCCCCAGGGTGGCACAACTACCGGCCTCAAACAGCCAAACAAAACCCAGCCAATTGTTACCTGAGCAAAGCGTCTGCTCAGCTGGGTATGGGGTGGCCAGGTTGGTCACCCAGGCACGAGGTGTCTCCACCAGCCCCAGCCGAGAGGTGCCAACCACCCTGCTCCGAGAGGGTGTCCAGGCTGGGGACCCAGGGAACCCCCTGCCCTGAGAGGATAGCCAGCCTTTGGAATCCAGGAACCCCCTGCTCGGAGAGGGTGGCCAGACTGGGGACCCAGGGAACCCCCTTCCCACCTACAGACCTGTGGAATTTCTGACATGTTCCAATGTTTGTATTTTTTCAGAAAATCCAGTGAGTGGGTTAAGTGTGAAGAATGGATCTGCCTTGGAAAGGGAGGCGTTACCAGGCTGAGGGTCTAAAAGGAGTCAGCAGAAACATAATCAGAAGGCAGACGCTAGAATTAAACCCAAATCTTTTGGGTTTTAACCCAAAGGACTGACATTATGCTGCAAGGCATAAGGTAACAAGGAGTCAGCTCTCCTGTACCCTGATGGAGGGGGATCGCTGTCAGGATCACAGTAACACCAGTGAAGATGTCTGGTTTTTGGGCTCTCACCCCAGTTCATTAATACCGAGTGTTCTGCTAAACCAAGGACATCTAAGCTGAAGAGAGGGACAGCATTTCCAGCAGGCTCCCTGAGCACTGGGAGCCGTTCCCGAGGTTCCCTGCCCTGGCCCTGGCTCACAGCGTGGCTGTGTGGGATGGTCAGTCTGGCACGGCAGCTCTGCATCGCTCCACCTCGCTGTGCCAGGGACAGTGCGCAGCAAAACAAATGCAGCGTGGGCGAGCAGCAGCGCCGGGGCCAGAGCTCCTGGTTCTCGCCTCGGGTGTGTGTTTGTTTCCAAAGAACCTACACTGAAATAGAAAACCTGGACAGGGGAGAAAATGTTTTTAATTGCAGCGGGTCTGCTCTGTTCTGATATTACTGGCACTGGCAGAGGCTCGATCTTCCACACAGACTGCCCAGCAGGTTCAGAGCCCTTCCTACTCCCCAAAGCCCTCTGTGGTTCTTGACTTCTCCTTTCCCCTGCTTTTCACTGTCCCAACCCATGGCACCCCCATGCCAGGCCGTGCCCACCCACAGGACCTGCACTCCACCCGAGCTGCACTCTGTTGGTTCTGCAACCTTCTGCAGCAAGGACTGATTCTGTGCGAAGAGCCTGAGCCCATCTTTCAGCAATAAGCTGGAAATAAGCTGATGTGCCAGCTGTGGGGACAGTGTCCTCACTACGTGCTCCACAGAGAAGGTCACTGCCACAGAAGTGGCTGCTCCACACAAGAAGTGGGGCCAATGTCATCCCTGCCACCAGGATTCCCTCCTCTCCTTTCTTGCCCTGACTCTCACTAATCCCTGCCTGTTTCTGGGTGCTGTCGGCTTCCAGAAAGGATGACACGACTGTTGATTCCTATGTTATTTCCCAGGACCACGTGTGTCTGTCCCACCACTCTGGGTGAGGAGCTGCTGCTCCCACCACACCTTCCCATGGATGATGTCTGTGCCTCAGTGCTGCATCTGCCCTTGGGACTGCAGGAGCTGTGATCTGTGGGAGATGCAATCCAGGGCATTCGACCTCCCTTCTTCTCTCGGGGTCCCACCTCAGAATGGAGCTTCAGATGTCCCTTCTGCTCCCAGAAGCTCTTGGAAGGCTTTGCTGAGGGAGCAGCTGTTCTGGAATGTGCTACTGGAGTGGACAAGAGGGTGTTTGCTTCCTTCTCCTCCAGGAGAGATCCAGGAGCTTGTGCCAGGCTTTTGGCATGCTTCCATGGAGAGGAACCCTCCTCTCTCAGGTTCCTCCTCCTCCTGCATCCTTCCTTTGCAGCAGCATCCCCACTCGGCAGGATCTCACTTCAGTTCCCAGTGCCACATGCCAGGCCAGCCCTGTTTGGTCACGGTGGCAGGAGCTCTCCTTGGGAACAAGTGGCTGAGTCTCTCACCCCTGGTGGCATTGCCTTCCCCGGCCTCCTCCTTGCAAACATTCGTGTATTTTCCCCTCTCCTGGGGTGCCCTGCCTTCCTGCACTCCAATGAGGGCTTCCAAGGGCCTGGCACATTCACAACCTGATCACGAGGACTTTTTCCTTGGCCCAGCTTAAAATTAGGTCAGGGAAGTAACACAGCCAGTCTGGCCTGAGCCTTGAAAACAACTTCCCCGCTGACCCAAGGAGGCAGGGGATGGGGGTGTCGGGGAGACCCCTTTTATTCCTGCACCCCCTACCCCAAGCAACAGGCACAAATTCATTTTTACATCAATTAAAACCCCACTTCCTCATATTTTTTTAAGCTTGTAGAGAAACAACAACAGCAGCGCCAAGAAGGTATATAATTATGGCTCACGATGGCAAATTTTACATCCTCAAATTGGAGTGTTTAATTCAATTAGATGTCATAAAGCTCTCGTTATCCCCTTTGGATGTTAATAAACTCAAGAACTTACAACTCCCTGTATTTGCAGCTCTTGCCACCCCAAACTGCTGTTATTTATATGTTTCTAAGCTGTTTCTAAACAGAACAGATTTTTATTGCTTTCTGGCCATATGCCCAGAACGGGCAAAGTTTGGGGGGAAAAAATTACAAACCATAAACTTCTCTTTCTATTTTTCTCTCCTCTGCCCCTTTCACCGAGGGGTGCAAGAGCTGTGAAAAAAAAAAAATAAATGGGGAGTTAATGCTGAGGGAGCTGTGTCCAACACAGCACTGCTGTGACCTGGGAAAGCTTTACCACGTTTTTAATCTGGAAAATTCTGGAGATTTTATTAACAACCTCCAGGTCCTTGTATCAGACAAACATGGGATTTCTTTCTCCCCATCTGTAAAATCACAACACCCTTCTGATGACATTTAAACAAGCGGAATTCAAAGATTTATCACAGTGTCTTTATGGTGCAATCTGAAGATTAAGCCACAGCAAATGTCTTTTGGCTGGTGCTTCCTGGGAAGCATTTACACATAGCCAGTGCTTTGAACTGGCTTCACTGGGAATGCTGCTGTAATGGCCTTTTCCTTCCTCAGCCTCCAGCTTCTCAGCCTTGATTCCACACCCCACGCTGGGAGAGCTGGAAGCAGCAAGTTTTCCATGGGCCGTTTAGCACTGAACATCCATGAGGCTCACCCACTGCTGGAGTCCATGTCGGAGGTGTGTCTGCCTCTGGCACATGTCACAGGGGTGTGGGGATGTCACCGAACATCTGCACGCTGGAAAACCCCCCTCTTGTTAGCACTGAGTGGTGGAGAGCCACGAGCATCATCACCTGCAGCCCCTGCTGCCTCTGCTGCCTCTGCCCGGGGCTCCTTTCTCCTGACACTGGGCTGAGGGGAGGGTGGTGCTCACAATTCCACTCCCCATCTGGGCATGGAAGAGTCAGGCACGGCAGGGACACGCACGTCTCGGCGATGTGTTCCTGTGCGATTGTTCATGGACAAACGCAGGGGCAGATTTGGAGGCTGTGCTTGGTTCCTGTCACCTGCACGGGTTAAGGGGACACTGGGATACAGCGCTGGCACTGGGGGCACCCTGCAGAGGCTCCAAGACCCCGTTCCAGGGGCCAAGTTCCCTTCTGGTGGAGCTGGGGTTGCCAAGTGTCCCATGAGCCCCGACACTGGGAGTGCCCCTGGGACAGACAGGTCCTGCCCAGGAGTGCTGACAGCATGTGCAACTATTTGGGTACATGTGGTGCCCACAAAGGCATTGGATTTCTCCTCATCTCCATGTTTTCCAGTGATTAATGCACATGTCAGCCGTGGAGGGGCTTGCGTTCTGCTCCCTTAATTAGCAGGAGGGGGATTTTCTCCGCTAGTTAAACCCTGGCTGTAATGAGCAGCTTCATGCTGGTGTTAATTGTTCTTCACTCTCCCTGCGAGGTGTTGACAGCTTCCCCAGGGTCTTCTCAGCTTTCCCAGCGCTCTCTGACGACCTCTTCTGTTGCCCACCAGCTCTGGATGATGAGGTCTGGGCTTTGGCTGCAATTTGTTCAGCTCTGCCACGGATTTTGTCACATCTCACCTCCCTGCAGACACTCTGGTCTGGCTGGGCTAGAGCAAAGGGTGACACATTCTCCAGAGCCCAGGTCCCACTGTGAGCTCACCTATCCCTCACTCTCCCAACTCCAAAATCCCAGGCGTAGTTTTGCTCCTCTCAGCTGTCCCAAGGCAGAGGGGATCGCAGCCCTCACCACACACAGACAGTGCAATTCAAGGCTTGAGAGATCCTGATCCCCACCTGCCCAGCCGGGTCCTGGCACAGGGGGCAGCAGGGACCCTGAGGTGGGTGTGTGAAGCAGGGCAGAGCTGCAGGACAGACAGACACAGCCCAGCTCTGCGAGCGTGGGGGCTGAGGATTGCCAAAGCACACATTTGTGCACGCTGGCTGTGGATGTTGGCTCAGCAGCCAGATCCCACAAGGATTTTATTCCCAGAGATCTGAAATGACCGTAGGGTGATCTCTGGAGTGACTCAGAGCATGCTTGGCCGAGCCCAGACAGCCATACCCAGTCAAGATGCTGCTGTCACGGGCTACAGCCCCTGAGGTCTAGTTGGCTTCTTGCTTTTACTTGTGGGAAATCAGAATAACTGGGGGAACCCAGGCTAGGAACCAGGTGGTGATGCCTCTGGAAGGCTCCCTGCAATTCCCTGTGACTCAGGACACCTTGCCATGGCCAGTCCCCTGGTACACACACAGCAGGGTCCCCAGGTGCAGGAGGTTGCCCACAGACTGGCACAGTCTCTGTCACCCCTGAGGAGGAGGTGGCTCATCAAAACTGAAAGGGGGGAAATTTACATTTGATATACACAAGAAATCCTTCCCTGTGAGGGTGGGCAGGCCCTGGCACAGGTTGCCCAGGGAAGCTGCGACTGCCCCACCCCTGGAAGAGTCCAAGGCCAGGTAGGACAGGACTTGGAGCAACCTGGGACAGTGGAAGGTGTCCTTGCCTGAGTCAGGGGGTGGGACTGGATGGGCTTTAAGGTCCCTTCCAATCCAAACAATTCTGTGATTCTATGATTCTGTTTCCCCAAAGGCATGAGAATGACAAGGGGTTTTGAAGACCACCAGTCTCATAGAGATTTTAGGAGCCTGGTTGTGCCTGGTCCCCAAAGCTACAACCCACGCTGGCCACGTGTGACTCAGCGTGCCCTCTGGCTTGGTCTGTGTTCTGGAGCCGAGTCAAACGGTGGCACATGTCCCAGGTCACTGTGGCACGTGTCCCAGGTCACTGTGGCCGTGGGCAGGTGTCAGGGCCAATCACATGGGGAGGATCTGCCTTGTGCCAGCACAGAGCCCCCGGGCAGGGACCACCCGCACAGCCCTGCAGCCACATCTGGGACCAGCATCTGGCAGAGCAGGGCAGGCAACTGGGAATGTTTCATAACCAACGGCGGTGGAGGGGATGAGGAGCCGGACACACATTGCTTCAGACACATTTCTGATGATGCTCTGGCTCCAGACTGTTTTAACTTTAGCTGAAAAATGTCAGGCTATTAGTTCATGGTGCAGAACAGAGCTGCCTGGGGCTGGGGGAGCCAGAGGGATGATGTGAAAGTTAGAGAATTATTTTGTATGCGTGTTCTTTTTTCTTTTTTTAGTCTTTTCCCAAGTCCCCTGAGGCTTTTCAACTTTTAAATCTGTGCTCTGGTGTGGCAGCTGCATTGACCAGCTCTGTCATGTCAATAACCCACGTCATGCAGCACCCTGGAGGGCTCACTGACGTTGGGGAGTGCAGCAGTTCATCCTGGTCTGGGCCTGCCTGGCACCCACTCCCAGGGATATCTTCTAAATGAAACCAATCTGAGTGCCCAGAATGGCAGCAATGGGGCTGCTGAGGAGTGGGAAGAAGGTTTGTTGTCTGAGCAAGTCGAGGATCCAGGGCAGGAGTAGTGGTGTTTGCTGCAGGCTGAGGTGCTTTGGCAGAGCTCAGTGAGGCTGCTGGACAAATTCAGCAGCCATTAGCAGACAGGAACTGAGGAGAACAGCAGGGCTGCTGCGGGGCCAGGGCTTGGACAAGCACATCTGGGATAGGCTCAGGCTGAGGGAAGTAAAAATAGGACCACAGAGAGGCTCAGCACAGTGCTGGGAGGCAGAGGCTGCTCTTCCCTGACCTGTTTGAAACACCAATTCTTCCCTGACCTGTTTGAAACACCAATTCTTCCCTGACCTGCTGGAGCCCACAGAGCTTCGCCTGGGGATTTCTCACACCAGGGAGGTATGACCAAGAGGGTGACAAATGGCTGAGGAGCTGCCATCACCCCAAATGACAACCCGGGGTGGCTTTCTGAGGTGGGAAAACCTGCTTTTATAGGTATTTCACAGCAGGAGATCAGCGAGCAAGCTGGGATTGTGGGGTGCATCTTCCTCCCAGAGAAGCTGTGGCTGCCTCATCCCTGAAAGTGTCCAAGGCCAGGTTGGATGGGGCTTGGAGCAGCCTGGGCTAGTGGAAGGTGTCCCTGTCCTCAGCAGAGGGTGGGACAATATGGGCTTTAAGGTCCCCTCCAACCCAAACCAGCCTGTGGTTCTGTGATACCTGGGAGGAGGTTTTTCCCAGCTCCCTGGCCAGTCCACTCAAAGCTGCCAGTGACAGTCTCAGCATCCACAGGATGTGGGATTTTTAGAAGAGCAGAAGAAAACGTGCAACGTGACCATCGCCATTCCCACGTCTCTTGTCAGCAGCATGACTTTAAATCCCAACCATTGCCAGGTGGACCTGGGGCAGCCTTGGAGGTTGGCATCATACACCCACATCCGTCTCCATCCTCAGGATCCATCTCTGCATTGTGTGAGTTCCTGGCACCGTTTTGACGTTGTTTGCTGAGGAATCCCCTGCAGCCAAGGGTTACCCAGAGGGCTGGGGTGAGTGGCTCATGGGCACAAACTCCAACACAGCCAGGCCAAGACACTTGGCCATGAGGGCCTGAGCCACCTGTGCCACCTGCTCCACCTGCCCCATCTGCCCCACAGAGGGCTCGAGCCTGCCCTACCTGCCCCACAGAGGGCTCGAGCCTGCCCTGCCTGCCCCACACATCTTCCCTGAAGCTCAAACCCTTCTGCTGAAGCCCAGTGGTTATCTATAGCTTCCGACACAACCACGAGGACATTCAAGAATCTCTTTTCAGTGGAAACAAAACCCAACATTTTCGCTTTAATTTCTTGGTGCCATCAAAAGCCACTCACTGCTCTATTTTTAGCCCTCCCAGAACAGGCTGCGTGAGTCGGCAAAAGGAGCAGCATGTTGATGAGGGAGGTTATCACATCCCAACCTCCCACCACTCCCACACACAGGCTGAGCCCGGAGGAGTTCCCCAGCTGCCCATGCCGGGGGTCCCCCACCTCACAGTGCCCCAAGTGGGGACGTTGATCTCTCCTTGCTGTAAGCACGGACTTCAAGCCTGGCAAAGACCTTGGAGGTGAACTAAGAACTAAGACCTGTTGGTTCCTCCGTAGCATCTTCCCGTTTGGACAAAGCAGCTACGACAGAGTGTGACATGCCAGGGAATTCATGGATGTGTTCGGTCTCTGCTGAATTGCTTTTGCCTTTGGCTCAAGGTTTGAGCCCAGCTGTGCTGGGAGAAATTCCCACTGTGAGCCCCTGTTTGGTAAAGAACTGCTCCACGGAGGGTTGTGACCTAATGAATCATCCTGGAAGGAGATGGCAATGAGGCATGGCTGGATGGTGGGGAAGGGCAGCATTTCAAGCTCCCCGGAATATGCTACCAAAGAAGGAATAAGCTTGACCCAGATACATGAAATAACACGGTGCCTGGCAAAGCACTGCAGCAAGAGCCAGAATTTCACATTCATTAAAAACCCAACTCACTTGCTGTCCACAGATACACACAGCTTGGAATTAGGGATGTGCTGGGATGAAACAGCATCAGCACGGGCTGAATCCTGCTGACACAGCGCCACGGCTCTGTGCTGGGGCTGTGGGGCAGGAGCACTGCTGCTCCACCCCCCCTCAGTGGTACCTGCCTGCCTTTACCCGCCTTCCAAGGTCTCTCTGTGGGGCAGGCAGCTCCATTGTTTGTGCTCCAAAAGCTGGAGGCATTGCTCTGGGGACCCCTCTGCCCCTGGGCACACCAGCCCTGGCAGACTGCAGCGGGCACACCAGCACTGGGAAGGGTGTGTTAAATCCCACTGCCAGCCAGGATCAAAGGGACCATGGGGACCTTCTCCTGGCAGCACCTGGTCACCAGCGCAGGTCTTGCCCTGCCAGCAAGTTGTGCTGGCCCTGCCTGCTGGGGTGGATCTTACGTGTCCTGCCACGTGGGAAGGGGACACCACACCTCACAGGTCTCTGCAGCGTGGTCCACACTGTGTGGGAGGACGGGGGACACTGGTGGTCTCTTGGTGACCCGTTACCCAGGGTTACTGGTTAGCACCATTGCTCATATGGTGCTTCCAGCATGGTGTGAGGCTGTGCCTCCTCCCTTCCCAGCTTTGGGGCCATTTTGAGTTTTTCTTCCCGTGCACTGCAACAACATGAGCTGAAACAAGTCTTCTCAGGTGTTTTTCTCATGCCCTGGAGCAGATAACATGGACTGAGGAGCGCAGAGGTCTCTGATCCTCATGCCACGTTCAGAACATGCGAGGACTGGCAGAGCCCTGGTACCCAAGGCTCTCACTGATGCTGGGCACTGCACCCCATCCCACCCAGGAGTATGGGAAGCCTGACCACTCTCCTGGCACTAAGGATTGGGCACATGGGATGCTATCATGGGCAGTCTCATCAGGGAAATGGGGTAGGAACCCTGGCCAACCTTCGTTTGGGAAGCACAAGGAATTCATGGAAGGCTGCCCATCCCACCCACAGCCCAAGGGCAGGTTCCAACAGAGCTAGCACTGATTCCTTCCACCACCAGAATGATGGTGCAGTGGTCTGATGCCAACTATATGTCCCCCTGGCAGCTCTCAGGGGCGTGGCTGGGGGCTGGCCCCTCTCTCCTGGTGGCACCACAACCCTAGGGGCTCTGTGTCCCATCCTCTGGCATCTCTGCCCTGGAGCTGGGAAGTCTCAAAGCCTACTCCTGCAGCACTCTCTGCCTCTTGAGGTGCTCCGCGGGATATTCCTAAGAGCTCTGAAGCTCAGGGGTTTCTCACACCAGGTGCCCTCCCTGCTGTTCACCAATGGTGTCAGACCCTGGCTCACCCAGTCTGGGCTTCGTGGGCCAGGGACTGTGTGTGCCCTGCCCTGCTCAGTGACCTGGAGGGGTGGCGGGGGCAATGGCAGCATCATCCCAATCTGCCTCATCCTGCATCCCATGCAGAGCATCCAAACCAGCACACCTTCATGATGCCTGGAGAGAAAACACACCCCCTGACCAAATTCACCAAGTGAAACCACTGAAAACCAGTGAGGGGCTGAAGCTGGAGGCGGCCACGCAGAGCTGCCACCCACCCACCAACCTGTCCTATCCACTGGAAAGACACTTGGGAGGAAAAAGTTGTCCCACTGGAAGTGTCCTGGGGTGTTTGCAAGAGGAATAGACAATGGCTGGAGTAAGTGCCTGTGAGGCATCGTTTGGGAGTCCAGGCAGGGAGCGGGCAAGCTGACAGGAGTAGTAAAGGAGAAAGATCTTCAGCATTACTGAGGGCTGGGGAAAGCTTCCTTCTCACACTCCCAATACCCGAGGATGAGGAGATTTAAAAGGCACATAAACATCTTCACTAGTTTACAGTGGAGGAATTGGGGTGTTGGGAAGAAACAGAATTTGCTAGAAGTGTCATCCAAAACTCCTGCCACCAGATAATGGGCTGTTGTCTGAGTGTGCCTTGCCACGATCACCTCCTGTGCATTCATAGGCTCCCTGTGCCTTCAGACAGGATCAGTATGTCCACCTCCAACAGCAAGGGTCAGGCTAGTGGCTGAAGCAGACATTTGGGGGATGTTGTGTGCCTCAGTCCTGGTTCCACCTCTGCTCTGGGCACCTCAGGCTCCCAATTTCCATGGTGCCATGAGCCAGGGGGAAAGCAGTTGCTGCCCTGTGCAGGGAGGAGCAGCAGGACATTGAAGCAGTAAGGTGGGACCAGGCTAAGTCACCTGGCTCACTGTGCACAGGATGTACAAGGTGATGTTGATGTCAAGAAACCCCAGAGTATTATTATTTACTCACTCCCGTACTGCAGACCTCAAAGAGTTTGCACAACAGCAAGAAATAAAATTAAATATATTATAGAGAGCAGTTATCCTGGCGCACCCACAGCAGGAAGGGAGGGCAGCTCGGGGAGGGAAACACAGAACAGAAACTGTGTTAACAGGGGCAAAGCAGTTCCAGGCTCCAGCAGTTTTGCTGACTGGGGATCAGGTGGAATTTCTTCCAGAAGAAAGGGGCTGGAAAGGAGTTGACAGTGGCAGCTCTGTGTTCGCTCCTTTGGGGTCACCAGGAGCCTCCTGCATACCAGATATGGGAGTGTTCAGGGGAAGCCAGGAGCCTCAGGTTGCTTAGTTTAGGTATTGAGTCACTGTGGACAAAACCTGCTGGTCTTTGCTTTGTGGGGCCTGTTCCCCCATCTCCTTGTCCTGCTGGGATGCAGCCAGGGACCCTCCTGTTGGAGCAGGGATTCAGCGCCACTGCATCCGTGCAGACTCCACAGCTCACCCTGAGCCTGATGGGGCAGAGGTGGCTTTGGGATGGTCACCTTTCCATGTCCCACAGGGTTTCAGTCAGGTTTTAATTCCAGCATTAGGCCTTTTTTTCCTTAAAGCCCAGTTTGGACAGGAAGCGTGGAAAGCCCTTGGCGTCTCCAGCGCCAGACACCCAATAGCCCTGGATTAGTGCTGGGGACTGTGTGCTGGAGCTGCAGAGCAAAACTGCCTCAAATTAACGTCTCAAAGCCAAATCCTGGGATTTGCAGAGCCAGAACCGTGCTGGTAATTCCTGAAGGCTTGTGTTTCAGGTCTGGAAGGGGTGGGCTCCCTGTGGTCAATGGCACAGAAGATTTCTGAGTGTTTCACCCCAGCCATCCATGTCTGGCAGATCCACCTGCCATGCACAGCCCCAGGACACCAACTTCCACTGACCTGGGTCTGCTTTTTCTTCTTCTCTGCAATGGCTCTTCCCTTATTTAGGAACCACAAATATGATTCTACAAAAATTTAGGTTAGACTCCGTGTGTGATGCAGGGAGGAATGTGTACAGACAGATCAGCTTTAAAGCTGGGAAGCAGAAAGGGATCTTTGCAGGGATTTTAACCCAGGAATGCTTCCGTTCTTTCCAAAGAAAGGAAAGAAAAATAGAGAGACAAAGAACCATCGACACGTGTCTTTTAAAGCCGCTAATGGAAGATTCCCTAAGGCGACCAGTCGAGCTGGCAATCCTCCTGCTTCACTTCTTGACAGCTTCCTGTCTTTGCCTGAGTTGTCAACCCAGACACCTCTGTACTTTGGTACTTGAGAGCTGACAGACACTGCAGGACAGCAGGACACAGCCGGGACCCCTCAGGGGCCACACAGACCCCCAGCTCTGACCCATCTTTTCCCCAGCTCTGCGCTGGGACGAGTAAACACTTTCTCTTTTTGATGGTGTTAACTCTGACTTACATGGCTGTTTGTGGTTAGTGATGGAGTCAGTCAGATGGAGATCTGTGCTCCTCGTAACGCAGCCGACACCGGCCAGAGGGACCATGACCCTGCTCTCCGTGAGTGATGTTTAACTGGTGGGTCTTTGCCTTTCCAGCACTCCTGAGTTAACACGAAGGCATAAACCGTGTCCTGCTCCTGTCTTCCTCTCGCAGTGGTTTGTGGGGGATGCGTGTTCTGCATCGACAGTTCTCCGAATTGCCAGGGGGCTGATTTTATGCCCCTCCTCCATTCCCTTGGAGAATATGTTTGCCTTAAATGTTTTGATTAAAAGGTGTTTGAAATCTTGCAGCCATCAGCTTAGAGCTTTTTTACCATGGGACACGGGTACAGGACAGACCCAAGAGTCCCACGCTGCACCCATGGGGTAAGGGTATGGAACTGACCTGTGAGTGCCAGCAGAGCAGCATCTGGCACACTGAGCATGTGTGTGCATCCCAAAGCATTCACTGCACCCCAGGTAAGTTCATTAGCAAGCAGGCAGCCCACCACTTCATCATCTGTGCGGTGGCATTGACCTCTCGTGTCCCGCTGCAGGGTGGGAGGTCACATTGCTCCCAGCACCCTGCTCCAGGACAGTGTGTTTAAACACTGGGAGGAAGGAGTAAAAGCCCGTGGTTGCTCATTTTGGGCACTGCAAGCTGGGCCCAGACATGCAGCTTGTTGGTTCTTGTGCAGCCTGTTGGTTCTCGTCTAAAACCAGAGATCTGGATGGAAACCTGAAAGCAAAATGCCCCAACCCTGTGAAACATGCCCGGAGGAGTGTCGGAGTGTTTCCCTCTCCAAGGCAGCAGCCACCGGGAAACAGGAAAAGCAATAACAAACAGAAGATGTATCCAAAAAAGAAAAACAGGCAATAGACTGGATGATGTTTCTTTGCCACGCTGGGTCTGCCTTGTCCCCTCATGAAGCTGAGACCCCATGCTGGGTGGCTGGTGGTACTGGCAGGAGATGCCCGCAGTCTGCCAGGCCCAGGGGCTTCATAAAACTGGCACAGAAAGAGCCAACAGTGACTAATTCCTCATATTTTACCCCAGAGGAGCCAAAGGCCTCCCATGGCTGAGTGTTTCAGCACCTTTGGTGTTGATGTGGCTTTGCTCATTTCTGAATTGCAATCAAACCACCACAGATGTTTCTGGAGCATCCTTGGCCCTGCTGTGCTGCCCCAGATTGTGCAGAGCTCTCGTCCTCTGGGGAGGCAGCACCCCTGCCTGACATCGGGATGGAACCAGAATGGTTCCCCATGTAGCTGCCACGGGGAAGGATTTCATCTTCCCATGTATTTCTGGTAATTCCAAAGGTGATTCCAAAGAGGTCTTTGCATCATTCTCACTGTGCTTTTTGAGAAGCACCCAACAGCAGGGACCCCTCTGCCCCACGCATCCAGTGTGCTGCTGACACACAGGTACAGTGTCACCACAGGGGTGAGGAGTGGCCACGGTCCCGGTGACCCACAGGCAGAGGAGCCCCACCTGGGAGCTGTGGTGGGTGGTCTGCTCTTGTAGCCCCCCCTTTTCAAGCAGCTGAGCTGACTGCTCTGAGCTGTTGAGCACACAGGTTCCTGTGCTCACAGGTGGGTCTTGCTCCCTGTTCCTGCCCACGCTGGGTCTCCTCAAGGAATCTCACAACTTCTCTCCAGCATTTTGAGGAGTTGAGGCTTTTGGCCAAAGGGTTTGAACTGCTTGAGGCAAGTCATCCAAACAGGACCATATCTCATGCCCGGGCACCTGCAGAAGTGTGAGGAAACCGTGCATGGCCACAGGTGCTGCCTCTAGAACAGAGGCTGTAGAGCATCCTCTGCCCAGAGGGGAGCAGGAGAAGGAGGAGGATGCTGCTGTGGAGAGCAGGGGGACGAGCTCTGATGGAGCCACAGACACTGGAGTTAACTCCTCCACTGGGATGTGTGGTTTGCTCTCAGTGCCCTGGCATCATTCCCGAAGGTTAATGTGCCCTTTCAGGAGGCCACATCCGACACCCGCTCAGCTGGAGGCAAAGTGCAGCCAGCATTGTTCACGGTGTGGGGCTGCTCGAGGCTCTCTGAGCCCCAAATTCCCCACGCACACCCGGAGCGGGGCGTTGGGAGTGGAGGGGAGGCACAGGACTCACCATGGAGGCACCAGACCGTGCGGGGATCAGCGGTGCCAGGGTGGCTGTGGCCAGCCATGAGGGTGGTTTCCAGGAGTGAAACTCCCGTGGGCTGCAGGCTGAGGCCAGTTTCGAGGCTGGGAGGTGCTGGAGCTCCAGACCCACACAGAGCCAAGCTGTGATCCCACCTTGGTTCCCCTCAAACCACCTTTGGTCTGGGATACATGGAATGTCCAAGTCAGAACAAAGCGATGAACTGAACCGGCGCTTCAAAGGCAGCCCTGAACTCCCTGGATTCTGCAGGTGATTCACCAAGTGTGAGGAAGCCCCTTTTTGCTCCTGAGCTGGGACAGGTTGTGCTGCCAAACCCAGACAGACCAGCCAAAGCCACGCAGGGGGACTCCAGGAAGCCAACAGCACCTTCTTGGGCATCCCAAGCAGGGGGCATTTCCCACCCTCATGATAAGGTCCTTATGTGTGGCTCTGAGACAGAATGTCCTGCCCAGGCTGCCTGGGCTCTGCCTCTGCTGGTACCGGCTGTGAGTGACACACAAGGGACACAAAAATGTGCCTGCCACGAGCACCGGCTGAGGGTCACCTGCCACATGAGCTCCTAAAAGCCCTGACAGCTCCTGGGACCTCAGTGTTCCCACCTGAGCTGGAAGCTGCTCTGAGGGGCAGCAGGACAGGCTCTTTATGGTTACCACAGTGTCTAAACGGAGCTGTGAAGGGCAGCTGTTGCCAAAAGGATCTGCTCCCTGTGTCCTGGGCAGCGCCAGCACCAGGCACCTTTCTGCCCCTAAAAACAGGGAGCATGGCCTGGATACCCCAAGGGCATAACCACAGCTTCGGGGCTGGAAGCTTTGGCTGCACGGCTGGTCCCAGGGATTGGAAACAGAAGCACGGCTGAAAAAGGTGTCACCACAGGGGCACAGGGGCAGAGCTTCGGTCACCACAGGGTCACAGGGACAGAGCTTCGGCCAAGTGCTGTCACACGGCCACGTACATGCTGCATGCGGTCAATGAACAGTGAAATGCCATGGAAAGGCACCAGCTGGGGGTAGGAAACCTGTCACAGTGATGCATGGGGACTCATCATGTCACACACCTGGAAAACACAGAGCAAAGTCCCTGCCTCCACTGCTACAACTGGGCAAAAGAGAGCAAATTATCTAGAAGAGATTATTCTCTTAAGAGTTGGACCCAGTGATCCTTGTGGGTCCCTTCCAACTCAGAAGACTCTGTGACTCTGTGACTCTGTGACTCTACCCACATTTATCCCAAATTCCTCTTGTCTGCTTCTGCCTTCCCACAGACACGCTGTTGACAGCAGAGCAGAATTTAGGGTTGCATTGCAGACTTTCATGGGAAAACACATTTTAAAATCCTAATTTGAGCCTTGTACTCATCTGACCCACTCAGCACCACATGATCTGTGCAGCAAATCATCCAGATACCAAGTAATTACAGCCTAGTGCTAATAAATGAGCAACAAACTCATAATTATCTGCAGAAGTTCTGATGAATGATTTTCGGAAAACCCACCATGAATCCTGCTAAATTTGGAAGGACTCAAATTTGTCTGTGGCCACGGGAGTGAGTAAGAGGGAAGGACAATCCCTGGCCCCTCACCTCTCCTGGCAGCAGTGTGGGGCTATCACTGATGTCCTGGTTGGGTGCGGGAGGGGGGGGTCAATCTGTGCCCCATGAGGCCTCTGGAAAGCTCCAGTTCTTGGAAAAGCAGAGGAGAGCACATGTGCTCTGCAGACAGGGACAGCCAGAGCCCAAGCAGGGACAGCCATGGGCTGAGCTGGCCTTGGATGGTCCTGCACGGGTGATTCTGGTGGCAGCTGTCCTAGCCAGGTGGGGCAGGCTTGGTGAGCAGCACGGCCCCCGATGGCACGGTGAGGGGCTGGCATGGAGCCGCCCTGCTGTACTGTACCTCCACCCTCACCCTGGCTGGTTCCCAGCCTGGCTCCCGCTGTAGGGCAGAACCAGGGGAGCTGCCTCTCGCCCCAAAAAGGGCTTGGCATCACCCGATCCCAGCCAGAGATAACAGAAGCAGCTGGTGGGAACTCGGCCGGGGCTGATCCTGGGGCAGGCAGCACCCAGGGCTGCTCAGTGTTGCTCTGTGGGTACCCATGTGCATCCCCCCTGCCTTTGGGGAGGACTGTGCCGGTGCAGATCCCACCAGTGACACGGAGGGAGGTGAGGCCACTTTCAGCCAGGCCTTCTCTGTCACATGTACGTACCTTGCAAATACCCACCATGCAGGAAGGGGCTTGAGGACTCCTCTGCTCCGTCCCTGCTGTCCTCAGCACTGGGCTGGGGTCACTGCTCCAACAAGGTCCCACTGAGATGACCCTCGGGCTCTGACCCTCCCCAGCCCTGTATCTCTCCCTGCACATGGGGATGGGAATGAAGGCTGAAGACAAAGCACACATCAGCTCAGCTCCATCACCTCAGGGTCTCTCTGCCTGTTTGTTTCCTATGTTGTGGGTTTGTGCCTGGGCTCAGCACACACTCAGTCCCTCAGGAGCCCTCTGGACTGTGCTGCTGCTCCCATGAGGACAGGCAAGGCCTGGGAGCATGTGCCACAATGTGACAATGCTCTGCAAAGGCTACGGACAGCCCTGGAGCTTCCCTGCCCACCACAGCCCTCCCCAGCAGCATCTTGGGGGTCTAAGGGGGTCCCATATTCCTGCCCCCCTGCAGAATGCCTGGAGAAGTGCTCAGCTTTACCTGACCCACCGAGCCCCAACCCCTTCCAACAGCAACGTCCTGTCATCGTGAAGTTAGAGGCAGGTCAGAGAAACGGCACCGTATTGTTCCAAAAACAGGACAGGAACTTCATTGCAATGGTGGAATAATGCTGTGTGTCTGTGTGTGTCAGAGGCTGCAGTTCTTACAGACCTGAGTCTGGACACATGTCCAAGGACCATTGGTTTCTTTATACATAAATAATTCCTAATTGTACACACAAACCATGCATGTCAGAAAACATTACCCATCACTTTAGAAACCGGATATGTGTTCCAGGTGTTACAGCTTTCCTTCCGTGCACATCACCCTGACGTGTACAGAAGGTTCCTGGCATAGTCCAACTATTCCACAGAGACTTCAGGCCAGCTGAAGTCTACCCCACACAACGTCCCACCTGGGGAAGCAGCAACCCATGCGGTGAGCCAGCTCTCCCTCCCTCCTGAGCTGGTGGAAATACTTTTTCAAAACTATAAACCTTTGTGGGTGGATATAAACTTGCAAAAACGCACCCAGTGTGCTGCAACACTTGTGAGGACTGATCCAGCTACTCCCAGGGTGGCTCCCTGCTGGAGGGGATGCCAGGCAGCGGCCAGTATGAAAATAAATTGAAATAGATTTTCCCCTCGCTCTCTTGAGCCATGTGCTCCCCAAACACAACTCTCAGAGGGCTGATGGGTGCTTCAGGGGGCTCCTTCACTGACAGAGTGAAACACCTGAAGCAGAAGGGCTCTCCAAAAGTCCTTGTAGCCCTGACCTGTGGTGGTTTATCCTCGGCAGTGAGGCAGAAACCACTAGGATGGATGTGCCTGTGAAGGAGCACATTTCCCAGCTCCCTGAGAACTGCAATTACAATAATGAGCCGTGTGAGAGTCAGACCAACTTTTCCAACAGCAGCAAACCCTGGAATGCAACTGGTGCAAAGAGACAATGATGGGATTGTTACCTTCGTCAGATAAGCATCAAATCTCCTTAAAACCTTTATACCCACGTTCTCTTTGTGTTCGCTTGTGAGCTGCTGGGAAGGCAAGAAATTTGTCTGACTTTAAGCCAAAGGTGAGATATGAAAATCCTCACAATGCTCCAGGAATTGGAGATTTAAAAGTAAAAAAAAAAAATAAGTGTCAGACAGCCCCCTGCCCTGCAGGAATTCAGCGCTGACTGGAGACAGAGATCCTGGGATAGCAGCACAGTGGGTTGGTCTAGCAGGAGCCTCTCGGGAAAATAAGGTAAACCACCTCCATAGAAACACTTTGGAGTTCTTAGATGTGAAGTTTTTACCTTTTATCTCCATCCAAGTTAAAAATATTTTTGTTTTGCCCTGTCAGCTGAATGGACAATCCCCAGAGCATGGGGGCAGCAGGGATTGCAGGGCTGCTCACCACATGGATCAGCTCAGCTTTGGTCCCACCTCACTGGGAATGGAGGGTGGGTGTTCAGATCTGATGCTGGAGATCCCGCCACATCCCTCAGTGAATGGTTTGAGTAGTTAATTGCCCTCTTCATGAGCTGAGCACACTGTGTTTCTCCTCTGAACTGCTGGGTGAGACTCCCAGCTCTGCTCTCCTGCCAGACCTGTGTTAGTTTAAAGATGCTTTTCCCATTCAGCTTCAGCTCACCATGCAGGTCTTCATGGGCTGGACTGGGGTTACCAGGGCCCCTGCTACAGGGAGCAGCTGAGATTTCAGAGTCTCAAGACAGCTTTTCAGGCTCTCTGCATAGTTCTGGGTCTCATGCAGGGACCCCCTCTGCTTCACCAATCCCAGCAGCAGCTCCAGCACCAGAGCACAGACCCGGCGCTGCCTCCCAGGTCCTCTCCCCATGGCCAGGGTGGCCGCAGCCCTTTGAGCTGGGCATGGGACAAGACAACGCACTCAGCACATCTACCCCAAACTCAGTGAGGGTATCCTTGTGTCCTCTGAGGTTTCTGCAAAACTGGATGCTAAAGCTTGTTCCTAAGGTGTCCGGAGCAAGCATTTCTTATGGCATGTGATCCAGAGGATGTGCACATCCTGACAGTGTCGTAACAGCCCAGAAGGGGTTTCAGCAGCACAATTATTCTTCATGCTTTCTGCCCGCCCTGGTATCCTCTTCCTTCTCCTCTGTGACCCCCATCTCTGGTCCTCACAGCCCAACCACAAGTGCCGCCAGAGAAGCCATGAGTGTGGAAGTTGCACTGCACCCAGCAATGGAGTGCAAAGCCAAAACTCAGTGAAAAAGCATGAAAGATCAAAGCTACAGGGGAAATGCTGTGAGACGAGGCATGGAACAGCAAGAGAAGGGCGAAATGGAAGGGAAACAAGGTCCAGCTTCAGTGAGAGGAGGAGAGACTGAGGAACAGCCCTGTTGGGTTCACTCTGCTGAGGAGGTCCCTCTCTGTCCTGGCATTGAGGTTGGAGATAAGGGTGTTTCCTCCCCACAAGCTGAGGCTCAGCATTACTCAAGGGGATGCTTATCCCTAGGAAACAGCCCCCTGCGAGCCTTGAAGGAAACCTGGACTCAGCCAGAGCAGGTTTCAATATCTCCTCAACACCACACTGACTGTGCATCTGAGAATGCTACTGACCAGGCTCGGAGTAACACTAAAAAGGAAATGTGAACAAAATCCATTTTATAAGCATGGTGTTGTTCATAATTATTTCACTTCTCTTTGTCCACTTACTCATTGTCTTGCATCATGTGATTTAAATACAGCCCATCTAGACCTTCCTAGGAGAGCCTTATCCCATCATCTGAAGAGTGTCCAGCACTGCGAGATGCCAAAAAAAGCAGCCACTGGTGACCAGTGAGTTTCTGAGCTCCACCAGACTCTTGTGCTTAATTAACTCAAACTCGCTATTTAAAAATGAGCTTCTGAAAAGCCCATTCCCTGCAGGGCAGAGCAGTGGGCGCCTGCCAGCACTGCAGTTTGCTGCCATGGTCAGCAAGGGAGTGGGCCACGACAGTCAGTGTATGTGTGTGCCTGTGCATGGCTTCATCCTCCTCCTCTTCCTCCCCCTCCTCCTTCTCTTCCTGCTCCAGACTTTAATTTTCCATTAAGCCTGAGCATCACTTTAATTTAGAGCCAGCTCGTGCTGCTCTGCTCCAGAGCCCTACACAGTGCCGAGGGAGGAGCAGAGCAGCAGGCAGCGCATCCCGTTGGACCTGCTGTGCCAGGTGCCTGTTCCACAGGGATGTTCTCTCCTGACCCTGGGGAGTCACACAGCTGGCTGGGGAGGGAGGCAGGAAGGAATTGAAGTTCGGGGGGTCTTCACTCACAGCTCAAACAGGGACCTGAGGGATGACAACCCATAATGAGGTGGCAACAATAGTCACAGAGAAGGTCTTCTCCCTCCAGGCTCAGCCACATCCATCATTGTCCTAGTCACCTCATGCTGCAGCCTCCCCTGCTGTGCTCCCTGCTCTTTCGGCATCAATGCCTCTCCCAGACGCCTCTTGCTGAAAGCAGCACGTCACATTATTTTTGAGATGAGCTTCTCTCGCTCCAATTTGCATTTTTTTATATTCTGCCATGGCCTGCCCCAGTCCCATCGGACAGGCTTGCCACAGTGGGGCTGCAATGCCAACTCCACTCTCTGAGCTGCCTAAAAGCTGTTGGACTCTCTCCCTGCTGGAGAGGGACCAACTCCCATCCCAGGACCGTGTCCAGCTCTCACCCCGGGGTTTCAGCCACGAGACAGACGCAGCGCCTGTTCCGAAGGTTGGCTGCCTCCCAGGAGGCCTGCCTGCTCTCACTGCCTAGATAAACATCTGGGCTTCACCATTCCCACTGCCTGGATAAACATCTGGGCTTTGCCTGCTGCAGCCTCACTCAGCCCCACACCTGCGCCTTGGCGGCGGCTCTGCCTACACCACCTCCAGGCAGAGACTATGGGCAGCCAACCCACACCAGCCCCCAGCGACGTCCGAGTCCACACAGCCTCTAATTTCACAACCTAATTTAGTAAATGACCTCAGCGTGCCTTTTGCTCTCTCCTCTGCCTCAGTAACAAAGCCAGCGCTGTTTAGGAATACAGGTTATTTTCTGCAGGTGGGCTGAGGGCTCACACAGCCCCGTGTGACCCACACACAGGTATGGGCACCTGCTCGGCCAAAACAGGGATCCTGCCCTGGCAAACCTCAGCCCTGTCGCCCCAATTCCCTGCCCAGCACTTGCTCCTGCCCAGAGGTGCTGCTGTGAACCCCAACAGAGGATCTGCTGTCGTTTGTCTCTCCTTAAATTCCCTCAAGCTCAGCACTCATTTTCTCTCTCATCTTTTAGCTGATGAGGTGTGAGTGGGAAGGAGGAACCACTTGCTGGGTGCTGCAGGTGAGGGGGTGGGGGAATATATAAGATGGGGGAGCAAATCTTTGCTTTTTGGAAAGTCTTTGATGTCCTTGGAGTGGAGATGATGGTCATTGAGGACATTTTGAGTGCTCTGGAGTGAGCATACTGCTTTTCTTCTGGTTTTAAGCCTGACCTAGGTCTTACTAAGTGCATGTTTGCTTTGTTTAATCGCTAAGGCAGCCGAATGCTGGGGTGAAAAAGCTGTAGCAGTGGAATACCTGTCACCTGTCGAAGTGTGAGGCTGAAAAAAAAGTGGGAGATTCAAGTTAACATGGAAGGGCTGCTCCGAGGTTTTGTGAGCCATGAGCTGGGAAGGGGGGATTCTCCCTGCAGCGTGGTCAGTCAGGCCAGGTCTGGGGGTGCCAGGGGCAGACTGGGCTTGGGGAAGGCTGGTTTGGCTGCTGAGAGCTGGTTTCTCTTTCGCACGGCACAGAGGTTACCTGCAGCATCCCTGGAGCCAGCACAGCCCCTGTGGAAGCCCCATGGCTACAGCCTGAGCCACCCTTGGCTGGGCTTGGGGAATGCAGGTGTGGCGTGACCTCCCTTCCCCTTTGTGCTAGTGCAGGGATGTGTCCAAGGGAACATCCTCATATGCAGCTTTGGATGTGTGTCTTCAGGAATCTCTGTGCCCTGAGAGCTGGTGTTCCCCTCGGATGCTCCACACAGCAGTTCCAGCAGCCTGAAACAAAGGTCATGGGGAACATTCCAGCAGTGCTGCCCTGCTCCTTGCAGTGCATTCCCCACCGAGTGCAGTGTTATAGTCTGCTGTGTGTAACCTAGGGGGTAATTCTTGGTTTATTTTCTACTGAATTGATTGATTGGGGGTCAAAACAGTGTCCTTGGGTGCAAGGCTGGATGGGCTGGGGCATCTTTCCTGTCGGGGGCAGTATAGGTGCAGCTCGGGCCATCACAGCTGGCTTTGAGCGTGGGAGGTTGCACTGAATGAAGAATTACAGATGTGTGGCTCCTCTGGAGCTCAGACCTGACCCGTGGGCTCTGCAAAGCATCACACCTGTTTTTCCAACTGGAATCAGTGAGAGCTGGGACCCACGGCCCAAGGATGTCAGGGAAAAGCACGAGCAGTGCATGTCTGACCTAAGGGACTCAGGATCCTCTTCCCTGGCACAACAGGACACTGGGAGCAAATCTGCTGGCTGAGCTCCGGCTTAGGGGAGTGCAGAGGGTACAGAGATGTGCAGGAGGTGGCTGGAAGCCTGGCTGGACAGTTCTCACCTGTCAAACCCTTCCTCCTTACCCAGGTGAGTTTCCCTCCTGCGGGGCCTCAGGGAGGAGGCAGAGCGTGGGATTGCTCACAAAAGGGGTTGCACAAAATCCTGTGACCCCCTTGACAGAGCTGAGCTGGATCGAGAGAGCATCCAGGGTCGGTTTGAGTGCAGAGAAGGAATGCACTTGTGAGCACAGGCTTTCCTCTTTGGAAATCAGCCCTCAGAGCCCCTGGGGCAGCTCATCTGACTGCAGGGGCTTCAGCAGGGGCATGTTGGACTGTGGAGCCTTAACAAGGGGCAGGACACTGCCACTGGCTCCTTGTGTGAGGATGAGGTGTTGGACAAGCCAATGCTTCTCCATCAGGGTGAGTTCTGGGGCAGTTCTCCTCCCTCGCCATGGCAGAGGGCTGGAGCTGGGATCAGGCTGTGAAATTCCAGGCCTCGACATGAGGTGGTGCACAGCATCTGCTTCCATCCCTGCTCTGCCGCTCCCTGTGCAGCAGAATGTCTTTGGAGAAGAACTGGGGATAAAGGAGGTGCTCATGAGAGCTGGAGGAATGAAGTCATCAAAATGTAGAAAGAAATGGACGGGAGATTATTCTGGGGGAATTCATTCATTCATCCATCCCATGTCATCCCCCATCTCCATGTCTGCACTTCATAAGGAGTGGGAAGAGGGATGCAGAATTTAAAAGGATTTTTTCCTCCTCTGTGTTTTCCACTGGAAGAACAAATTTTCAAGGGGGAATCCTGCTTTATAACCTCATGTTATTTATTCACTTGGCATCTCAGGCACACGGCACAACTCAAGTGTTTCCTTTCCTGTCTATGTGATGTGGATGTGAGCACAGACCAGCCTTGGGCAGGAAAATCACAGTTCCCTGAGTCCCAGCAACACACTCACAGCCGTGTAATACAGAAACCAAGATGGTCTTTATTCAAAATGCACAGGTCCTGGAAGGGCTGCCGAGCACTCACCACTCCAACGTGCCTTTGTGGGCAGATAGAGATGATCTGCCCACACTGGAGTGCTCAGCGCATCAGCATGAGGAGCTCTACCCTCCTGCTGTCCTGCTGCTCATTAAAGTGCCATCTGAACCCAATCCCTTCTGTGTTTTGAGCACACGCACAGACACGCCACCGCAGTAATTGTAAATATTTGCCCAAGGTCACCTCTGACACCTCAGGCACTTAATGCAGGAGCCCAGCTAATCCTGGCTGTGAGCGGGACTAATGTCTGTGGTGATCCATGAGGAAAATTGTTTGAGGGACTTATATACACTTTGTCTCTGAGCCACAGTCTGGTGCGTCCCAGCCCTCCCTGGGCCTTGGCATTGGGTCAGTTCAACAGCTGGAGCCACAGCTGTGTGCAGCCACTGTAGTCCCTCAGTAGCCAGACCCCAGAGGGTAGAGGAGGCACTGGGGCCAATCTTTGCTGCATCATCCCAGCAGCTCCTCCAGGCCCCTGAGCACCCCAGCCCTGCTCACCCTCTGCAGTGGGACTGTCACCAGAGCTGGTGGGACATGGTCACGCAATGGAGCTGGCCACTGCTGTGTGGTGCCACCACCTGGGCTTTGTCTGCTGTGGGAGGAAGGCTGAGGCTCTTGGAGCTCAGGGCTGAGCTTCTGCTGGTATCTGTGCCCAGGCAGCGGGGTTGTCACCTGCAGGTCCTTGGCGGTGGGGCTCTGCTGTGACCTCCAGCCATATGCTCGTTCTTAGTGGTCTCATTTCACTGCAGCATGATGTGCCACGTCTGGGGGCTGCACATCTCTGCTGTTGCCCAGTCACTCGTTCCAGCTGTGCTCAGAGCCTGAACCTGCCCCTGGCCACCAGTTGTGGGGCTGAATTTGGAAAAGTGGCTTGTCCAAGGGATGGAGGACGGGGCTGTGTTGGGCTCTGCTCTGGCTGTTCACTCGCCTCACATTGCTCTGCAAATGCAGAGACAAGGACCAGTCCCAGGACAGCTCTGAGCTCTGTGATTTGGCCTCGACTGCCTGTGCTGTGCTTTCGCTGCCAGAAAAGCAGAGATGGGGTTTAATGCAAGCGACGTGGTGCATATTAACTCCTCTGCTGTCAGACCCTCCTGGGAACAAGTATTTGTGATCCCTCTGTGCAGTGAGCCAGGTGAGAAAAAGGCTGGCCATGGTGGTGGTGGTGGCCTCAGCTGCACAGCAGCTGTGCATCTGTCCTGTCCCGCTGGAGGGACATAGTGGGACAGCTGCCATGTGCTTGGTGTTTGCCTGGACAAACACAGCGCTTGTGTGTGGAGCGATGAGGGTGTTAAGGGCAGAGTGGAGGTGGCTGCACCTCCTCCAGCACCTGCTGGCAGCTCACCCCACCTCACCTCAAGACGCACCAGGATCCTGGATGTATTTTTCCTCATGTTTATTTTAAAAAGATGGCTCATTTAGCACTCTGGGCAGCCTTCAAATATAAATAACCTGTGCAGCACGTCCCCATGTTACCAAGGAATAAATTACAGTTCTGGGTTCCCCCTCCCATGCTTCCCTTTGATGTTATTGCCGTGGATACATGTATATGTGCACTTCACACATAACAATCCAACCTCACCCAGAGCTGGTTTGCTGTACAGAGAACACTGGGATGTCCCTCCACGATGCTGAACCAGGTGCTGAAAACCTCATTTAATGCATTTTTTATTTTGAAAAATATAAATGCATTGAAAGACCTGCTGCCAAGGAACCCACCATAAACACGGGGACACACGCTGCCCTCAATCCCACAGGAACACACACGTATCTGCCATCCCACAGGGACACACACTGGCCTCCATCGCACAGAGATACATGCTGCTGCTCATCCCATAGGGACACAGACTGCTCTCCATGCCACGGCGACAAATACTGCTATCCATCCCATGGGGACACACACCACCCTCAGTCCCACAGGGACACACAGTGCCTTCCATCCCATGGGGACACACACTGCCCTCAATCCCATGGAGACACACACTGCCTTCAATCCCATAGGGACACACACTACTCTCAGTCCTGTAGGGACACACAGTGCCCTCCATCCCAGGAGGATACACAGTGCCCTAAATCCCATGGGGACCCACAGTACCCTCAATCCCATGGGGACACACAGTGCCCTCAATCCCATAGGGACACACAGTACCCTCAATTCCAAAGGGGCACACAGTGTCCACCATCCCATAGGCACACACGCTGCCCCCCATCTTACATAGATGCAGTACTCTCCATCCCATGGAAATGCACACTGCCCTCCATCCCATGGGGACACACACTGTGCCCTCCATCCCTCAGTGACACACACTGTTCTCCATTCCTTAGAGACACACAGTACCCTCCATCCCATAGGGACACACAGTGCCCTCAATCCTATAGGGACACACAGTACCCTCCATCCCATAGGGACACACAGTGCTCTCCATCCCACAGGGATACACAGTGCCCTCAATCCCATAGGGTTACACAGTGCCTTCCACCCCATAGGGACACACAGTGCTCTCCATCCCATAGGGACACACAGTGTCCTCAATCCCATAGGGTTACACAGTGCCTTCCACCCCATAGGGACACACAGTGCTCTCCATCCCATAGGGACACACAGTGCTCTCCATCCCATAGGGACACACACTGCCTTCCATCCCAGGGGCACACACGCTGCCCCCCATCTCGCATAGACACAGTACCCTCCATCCCATGGAGATGCACTCTGCCCTCACTCCTGTAGGGACACACACTGCCCTCCATCCCGCGGGATGCCCGGTCGGTGCCGCAGCCCCCGGTGGCGGGCGGGCTGTAGGACCCGGCTGGCGGCAGCGCCGCGGCCTCACCTGCGGCGGGCGGGGTTGGGCGGGGCGAACCGGGTGGGGCGGGGCCACCGGGAG
>VWZG01007498.1:250697-376179 GCA_013396735.1 Grallaria varia
CGGGGGGGTCCCGCCCTTCCCGGGAGCCGGTGGCCGTGGCCGTCCCCGCCCCGCTCCCGCTCGGTTCTCCCGGTTGCCGACTGAGTCTGCCAGCCCGCCCCGGCACCTCCCGCCGCTCGGGGGGACACCCGGGAGGCTGCCCGCGGCCTTCCCAGTGCCTCGGTTCGTCCCGCTGGGAAGTGACGATGCGTTACCGGGCGGAGCGGGCACTAACTCGCCGGTACCCGGGTACCGGCTCCCTGCCCGCGGGTTTAGGGGCCCTGCGCCCACCCTGTCTTCCCCCCCTCGCCCCGTTTTTCCCGGCGGAGCGCGTCGCATCATTCCTGCTTCCCGGCCCGCACTTCAGATCCCGGCGGTGTGCGGGGCCGGGGTCCCGCCGCTGCCGCAGAGCCGGTGCGGGGCCGGGGCTGCCCCGGTCCTCCCGGTCCTCTCCCACCTGGCGCGGTTGGATAAACTCCAGGGCCGGGGAAGTTGAACGGTACTGGGCTCGGACACCGGCGCTTCGGGAGCCGCGGAGGGGAGACACGACCCGTGTGCGGGGTCTGGTATCGCAGCCCCGCGACGCACCGGGGGGACATTCCCGTGGTGTCGCCCGCGCTTTGGGGTGTCACTGCTCGGCTGCCAGCGGAGCCTGTTTCCTTGCGCCGGGGATCTGCGGAGCTGCTGGAAAACGCGCCCGAGTGACACGCGATGAACGGAATTTCATCGTCCTCGCGTTTTATTTTTGTATTTTGCCACAAAAAACAAACCACCCAAAAAAAAACCCCGTCCCGACCGCAGGTTTGCTGCCCCGATGTGCGCAGCTGGCGAGGGCTGGAGCGCGGCGAAGGGGCCGCTCTGCCCAGCGGGCTGCCGACTTGCGGAGGGGCCGAGCGGCTCCGGTTGCTCCGTCATTCCCTCAAGTCCGGACACGCCGGCGTTAATGGCTCCTGCCCTTCCTGGCTCTCGCCCAGGCCTCCTCAGCCAGCCCGAAACCTCGGCTGAGCCTTTGTTGTCGGCAGGCGGCTTCAAGGAGACCGGCTCTGCCGGAGGAGCCGCCGCAGCCGGGCGGGCGCTGGCGGCGCTGCCCGCCGGAGCACGGGGCACCGCCGGCTGCCGGCTGGCAAGGGGGGCAGCGCCACCGACCCGCCGGCTGCCTTCGAGGGGTTGAGAGTGGGCTCCGTGACCCTTCTGATGCGGTCCGCGGTGCCGTCCATCCCGTCCCCACCCTCCGCTCCGGCCGCGCGCAGCAGCCCCTCGCTGTGTTGCGGAGCTCGCCCCGGGTGCCGAGGTGGTCACGGCTGCGTTTCGCCGGCGAGGGGCAGGCTCGGGGCTCCTCGCTTGGCTCCTGCCCCTGTCCGAGGGGTAATAAAACCGGCCACGGCACGGAGGGAGTGAGGTTGGCCCTGGAAAGTGCGCCGAGGGGGTATTCCTCGGGGATGCTCCTGGGAAAAGACAGCGAGTGGGATAGGAGTGCGAGGAGTAAGGATGAATTCACGCCAATGAGAGCAGCGGCCGCTTCAGTTCAGGCAGGTGGTGGCAGAGCCCTGGGTGTGTCGGCAGCTGCGATGTGAGCCGGGTCTGTGCCCTGCAGAGCCTTCCACAGCAGCAGGGAGGCCGTGCCTGTGCACAGCCCGCATCCCGCCTGCTTTGGAAATGCTGCTTTGGAAAAGAAATGGAGCTGCAGTGGGGGATAAATTCCTGCCTTGCAGAGCGTGCTCCGGGCAAGCCGCGCTGGCCTCCGTGGCACAGGTACCGCTCAGGGTACACAGTAGTGTGTGTTGGTGGATGTGCATGTCCGTGTTTGTGAGCAGGATGTGATCGGCCCTGGGACCAAGCAAGAGTGGTAAATAATTTATGTTTAAAACCAGGGTTATGTTGTCTGCTGCTCATCCGCTCTACAGACAGGGAGATGTTTCCAAACCCTCACTGGGGTTTTCAGCAGCTCCCCTGGGCTTTCTGTAGGTTTCTGAGATGTTGGTCTGGGATGCTGTAGTGGGGAGGGGGGTTTGAGCCTGTTTTCCCTTGGGTCAGACCTTGGTTTGGGGGAGTCAGTGCATCCCAGAGAGGCTGGTCACTGGAAAGACTGAGGCTCTCAGCTGTCCCATCAGAGATGCTGGAACTAGAACTATCTCTGCAGGCTGCACAGACGGTTCGTTAAGCAAAGCTGATGAGCACTGTGATTTTGTACCTCTGGAGGGAGATGCTGTTGTCAATAACAAACCCACCTTTGCCCACTCAGAATCCCTTGGAGGCTAGTGCTCCCCTCGTTGAGGCAAGAGGGTTTGTGGCTGTTTCCCTGAGCTCCCTCCTGGGGAGGGAAAGCCTTGGGGAGCCTGGATCCCATATTATTGCTTGTCGTTGGTTTTAATATTCTTCTCCTGGAAAACGAGTGCATGTTGCAGCCTAATGAGTGCCAGGCTGTACCATCGTTGTCTTGTGCGAATGAGCCGCTCTGTCAGCCCCTCTGATTAGTGAGTGGACACGTGGGGACGCCAACGAGTGGCCTCAGGCTGCTGCTTCCAGCGCCCTTGCTCACTGCTGCGGAGCCGGGGTCCCAAAAATGCCAGGGCAGGAAGGTCAGCGGTGGGAGAATGGGGCGCCTGTGTGGCGTTGAAAGGCGCCTTGTGCTGTGTGAGGGTGGGGGGCTGTGGCAGCGTGGGGGGAGCGTCTCACCCCTCGGATCTTGGGCGCCTGGCTGTGTCGTTACACAGCGCTGCAAACACTGCGTGGGACCTCTGTGCCAGCAGCCCTGGACCTGCCTCCTCCGTGGGTGCAGGGAGGGGGACAATGCTGAGCCTGTGGCTAGGGAGGACACTGGGCAGAGCTAGGCTTGCTGCAGCCCTGGCTTTCGAGGGGACAGGGACAGGGCCCTGCCAGCATCGTTGACATGTGCTGGCTTTGGCATCTGCCCTTCCCCTGTCCTGGTCACAGCCCCTGGCCCAGGGAGCGTGCCCAGCAGCAGAATGGCCCCTTTTGTGCCTCTGGACATGCTGCCCTTTCTCAGGAAACAGCCAGTTGTGCTCGCTGGCAGTGCTGGGCTCTGTCACTGCCTCTGCTCTGGCCCTGCCCTGGGGCCAGGCATGTCCTGTGGCCAGGCAGTGGCCAGGATGGGGACACACTGCCCTGGCTTTGCTGGGGCTCCCGGCTCACTGCTGGGGGGAAGGCAATGCCCACAGTGGGGACAGGAGCAGGTCGCTGACCCCCGGGACCACTCCGGTGTGGAAATGGGGCTTGGTGACAGAAAGCTGGTGCAGTCAGTGCTGGTGGGGGATCAGGCTGGAACCCCTTCTTAGCTCTTCTCTGTGCAGTCTCAGCCCTGGGGTGCTGTGACCACTTCACTGGGAAGGCAGTTCCAGTGCTCAGCCACCCTCTGGGTGGAAAACCTTTTCCTGATATCTGAAGTAAACCTCTTGTCCCTGTCCCCTTTCCCTCTCCCTGTGATGTCCCTTCCGTGCATGTTTGCTCGCAGGGGGTGTGGGCTGTCCCAGATGTCCCCTGCTGTCCCACCAGTGGCTGCTCACAGAGCCCAGGACCAGGGAGGGGACACTGCACCACTGGAGGTGCCATCAGGTCCCATTGCCCAGATGTGTGGGAAAGCCTGGGGTGCTCTGTGGTTCCACATCTGTCCTGCCTCAGCCAGGGCTGCCCCTGTGCTGATCCAGGGGAGTCTTTTAAATTGAAGGAGAAATGGCTCTTGGAGGGTGATTCCCGATGGAAACTGTTTATTATTGAAGCTGTTCCGGCTGGGAGGTCCCGTTGGGGAGCTGCTGCAGGAGCTCGACCTGGCCGCCAGGTCTTCCTGACTGGGTGGTGGCAGCTGGTTCGCTTCCTTTTGGGCATTTCCCGTGGGATTTCCGCCCAAAAAGGACAGGAAGAGGGTGTGGGGTCTGGCTGGAATGCCAGAGTGGCCCCTGAACGGATGGGGACACCGCTGTCACCGTGCGGGTTAAAGTGCTGCTGAGGTTTTTCCACTCAGAAGAGTAAAGAGGCTGAAGGGAAATGGAGAGGGAGTTGTGTGGGGTTTTTGTTTATTTTTGGGGGGGAGTTGGAGCTTTTGATTTTTCTGGGATTTTTTTTTTATAGGTGTTTTTCTATAGCTGGATGCTGCGAGCTCGCCGGTCTCAAAACCGTGCGTTTTGCAGATCTCAGTGTCAGGACTCTCTGCTCCAGGGGGCAAAAAGGAAAACCCAGAGGCTTGTGAAAAGCCAGTGGGAGAAATAAATGGAGAGTTGCTGCATCAGTGAGAGTCTGAGGGCAGATCCAAGGGATGTGGGATGCAGCCGTGCAGGACCACGTGGAGCAGGACTGTGTGCCAGCTGTGTTGGGGGTCCGACAGATCTGTGGGATCCTGAAATGAAATGGGCTCCATGCCTCTGCAGAATGTCATTACTCTTGTTTATAACTGAAATTTATGTCTAAGAGGGAAATGAATTGCTCAATCTGTTTGTTTATTCCTCGTTTTGCAGACGCAGGAACTAGACTATGCTGGGGTAATGGCCTAGAAATTAAATTTCACTTTAATGCACAAACCCAATTTTGAGTTGGTTGACCAAAGAGGAAAAAATTAGCTTCAGGCAGGAGGCAGAGGCCTGGCTGGAGTGGGGTTCAGACCCAGCGTGATTGGGGTGAGCTGGGGGAAGGTTTGAGGGGCTATAGAGGAGGTAGGGACGTGTCAGCCCTCTGAGATGGAGCCTGCAGCATCCTCCGACAGCACAGCAGGGATATCGAGGAGTAAATTAGCTTTGTGCAGTTTCAAAGCGACACAGAGCAGCTTAAATGCATTTCGTGGATGATCCTCAAAGAACCCCACAAATCTGGTTGTGTTACAGGGCTGAATGCAGTGAGGCAGGGAAAGGCCATCTCAAGGGTGCTCAGGAACCCGGCGAAGGGGTGGGCTGGGGTGGCAGTGCCAGCTTTTGAGCTCCTGGCATGGGGCTGTGGGCAGCTGCTCTGCTTTGCTGCCCACTGGGCCTCCTGGGAGGGAGGAAGTTGAGGGGGCTTTGAGCAGCAAACTGATGTGGCTCAGCACATCATTAAGGAGCAGGTTAGGGTTTTGGCAGGACGCTGTGCTGGCTCAGGCTGCCACCCATGCTGTCGTGCTGATGCTGAGCCCCCCAGTGTGACACTGTGCCAATGGCACTGGTGGCTGTGGTTCTTGTGCTGTCTGGGTGCTGTGCCTCCACCAGGGTGTCCAAGGCTCCTCCAGGGTGTATGGGAGCTGCTCTCTGGCCCCTTGATCAGCAGTTTCTCCCCAGCGCTGGCTGTAGGCAGATGGTTTGTGAGAGGGTGAATGAGGCACGTGAGCATGTCAGGGGTCTGCGGTCCCCATGCAGGGGACAAAGAACAGGTACGAGGGGGAAGGGACAGGCACAGGAGCTTCACATCCCTCCTGTAGGTGCTCCAGAGCTCTGGCACTGGGCCTGTTTCCCATGCAAGGGAGCAGATGTGGATCCAGGCTTTAGAAGTCCTGCACAAGATGATTTATCCTGGTGGAACCTGATCTTGAGTCAGTGCTCAAGAGCAGCCAGGGCTGCTGGTGATCGCTGCCCTGTTACTTTGGATGGGGTGTCTGCACCTCCTGTTCTTAACTCCTTGCATCTGACTGAAATCTCATAGGAAAAAATGTGGGATTTTTAACTGTGAGATTGGTGAACTGCTGCCCAGAGAGGCTCTGGAGGCCCCATCTGTGGAAGTATTCAAAATCCAGTGGGTCACAGTCCCAACAGCTGACTCCAGGTGACTCCAGGTGAGCATCTCTTGGTTTCCATCCCCAAAACTCCCTGCAGAGCTCAGAGTTTCTGTGACGTATTGGATTCTCACCTGGGAGTGTGGTGGGCCAGCACAGTGCTCCCCAGGTGCAGCAGGAATCCCAAAGCTCTGGATTGCTGCAGAAACACACTGGCTCCAGACACATAATGGCATTTTGTTTATCTTAAGCTGCTGATGCTTGAAGTGGGTGCTGGGGAGCCATGGGAGCTGCTCTGGATGCATGTCCCGGGAGCATCCTGTGTGCACGTCGGCGTCTCCCCAGCCCCGGCTGGAACACGCAGGCTCGTTTGGCAGTGCCAGGAATTCTCTCCCATCTCTGTGCTGTAGCACTGTCCACAGTTCCTGGAGCTGAATGGTTTGTGCAGGGGCTGGAGCACCGAGTGAGGATCCTGACCGGCTCAGAAACTCCACCTGGACCTGGCCTTGCCCTCTCCACCGTTGCCTCGCTGCCTCCATTGCTGTTTTCCTCTCCCAGAAACATGTTCTGAGCTCTTTTTTTTTTTTCTCTTGGATATTTTTCCTGGCTGCAGTGGCTCCAGCTCTGCTCCCTCAAGCTGGAAGTGTTTGTGTGCCTGTAGGAAGGAGATCGGGATGGGGTTTGTCTGGCAGGAGGGTGATGAGTGCCGAGCAGTGAGACTCCAAGAGGAGCAATTCTTGCCAGAATCTTCTTCCTTGTTTCATTCCTTTTGCTTCATGGCTGGTGGTGGGAGACGGCCATGGGGCCAGTGGGCTTGAAGTATGTGCTTGAAGTTCTCTGGGATCCCTGCTTTTCTGTGCTTTGCCTCTCAAGTTTGCTTTCCTCCTGGGAGTTCTCACATTTCTCCACAATGGGGGCTGTCCTCTTCCGGGAACAGGCTCCTTGTTTTTATCCTCTGTGGGCCCTGGAATCCAGACCTGATCCTTCCTGGTCTCCCTATTCTCCCAGCATTTGTGCTGCCTTGTGCCAGCTGTGAGAACCTGCAGACAGCGTAAAACTGAATTTCTGGGAAGAACGTTGGGATGGTCTGTGGCTCCGTTGTGCTGGAAAAGGAGTAGTCCAGCATCTGGCTGTCGTCAGAGAGGGCTGTATGGGTGCTTGTGCTGTCACCTCTGTGTCCCCTGTCTCCATGCGTGACACGTTTGTGGTTTTCTGTCATTAAATCTTTCCGTCTTTTCCCATCCTTTTTATCTGAGTCTTTTAGCATTTCATGAATAATTATCACTGTGTTATGGCCCTTCGTGTCGGGAAGTGACTCAGGTGCTCTGCGGGGTCACCCATCGGTGGCAGCGTGTGATGTGTCACCGAGGGAGGTGCCACAGGGCTGAGGACTCCTCACAGCCCTTTGGTCGTGCCAGGGCCACCGTGGGACAAGACCCAGCTCTGGCACTGGCCTGGTGTCCTTGCTGCACGTGGAGGTGTCAGGGGGCAGGGAGAGGGGACTTGGAAAGCTGCTTAACACTCTAACCCTTGGATGAGGGAGACCATCAGCATGGCAGGCTGAATTATATATTATATGTATTACTGCTTTTTAAACTCTTTTGCTTCTGCCAATACTTTGCCAAGTCTCTGTCCACCATTGTGGTCAGCCCCAGAGTGACCCGCAGAATGCTCTGCTCCCTCCAGCATCCTGGGAATTTGTCCGTTTGTCATTCCTCAGCAGCTGTGAGCTTTGCCATCTGCCTGCGGAGCTGCAGCGGCTTCCCACGAGGAATCAGGAGTGTCAGATGCTCTCAGGGGCAAAGGCACCTCTGTGTGATAAATGTGAGCCCCTGCGAGGCTCTAGCGTTGCCTGTGATTGTGACAAATGCGAAATTTGGAGTGTTTGGGATTCCTTTCAGATCATTAAAGGGCTCGTTGGTGTACGAGAGCAGGTCTTGTCTCTGCTGTGCCTCGTGTCGCCAGAAGCCTCTGTCTCCCTCCGGCAGCCCCGTGGGGAGGGAGCGGTGATGGCAGGAGGAAATTACCTTTGTAGTTACCTGCTTCATCTCCTGAATTGCAGCTGAGCAGAGCTGGAAGGGATGGAGAGCAGATCCGCAGCCCCTGCGTGCTTCCAAAATTACCTCGCCTGCCCCTTGGAGCATGGAGAGGGGACTTCAGAGTGATTCAGCATGGTGGAGCTGTGCTGGCCAGGCAACAGGGGTGATGGAGGCAGCTGTCGTGGTCTGAACCCTCCAGGAGCTGGGATGGGGTGGTGGGGTTGTTTGGCACGCTCTGAGATACAGCCTGAGCTGCACTGAGGGTTGTTTCCTGGTCCTTTGCCACAGGCTGGTGCTGGGGGCGATGGGGTGAGCTGAGTGTTTCTCCCCAGAATGCGTGTGCTCCACTCCGGACCTGCCTTGAGCTTTGTGGTTGATCCCCATCCTGGCAGGAGCCACGGAGAGCCGTGTTCAGCAGCAGCACAGCCCTGCTGGTGTCCTCGGCTGAGGGAACATCTCCTGGGTGGCTGGGGAGTGAGCCTGGGGCTGATCTCAGAGGATGGCATTGCTGGTGGAGCATCCTTTGACGTACCTCAAAGTGTGAGGGACACCGCTGTGGGTGTCTGTGACATTTGGAGCAGAGAGTGGGACATGGGGACAGGCAGTGGCTCTGCCATACCTGTCCCCTGTGTGTGTTGGAGCCTCCTCATTCTTGCTGTGGATGAGCCGGGGTAATTGGTGCATTTTTGTTTATAAATGTGTTTTACTTAGAGATGAAGGGCAAAAGTGCTCCTGTGCAGCAGTGGTGAGGGCAGAGAGCCCTCTCCAAAGGGATGCTAATGGTTGTGAGTCACTTTGGAGCTCGGGAGCATTTTGTCTTGAAAGGCTTTAAATGACCTGTGTAATGTGCTGGAAAAACGTCCAGGGAGCTTGGGGTCCCTCTGTCATTCCACAGCGCCGGGAGGAGGACTGGGAAATCTGGCTGGCGTACGGAGCACTCCCAAGGGGCTGGGGTAGGAAGAAAGGATTAAAAATTGCTGTGATTTGAAAACAAGCCCCGGTTGGGCCTTCTCTGGAATGAAGGGGAGGTAACTGTAGGAACAGCAGATCTCTGGCATCCTCTGGCCAGCCGTGGAGGGAGGTGTGGGGGTCCCTTTCCTGCAGTGATGTGGGAGCTCTCCATCCAGTTTGCTCGTGGCTGCTCCGGGATGCTGTTGGTGTCGCTGGCTGTGCCATGCTGGAAGTGAAGCCTGGCTGGGGCACTGGTGCAAGCTCCGTCCCCAAACCTCCGTGTGTGGGTGCCCACAGCCCCCAAACTGAGCCAGGAGCTGCTGGCTCTGGGAAAAACGTGTCTCTGAAATGTGTCCTTGTATGCCAGCCTCTTGCCAGGGGAAGCCTGGAGTGGTGAAGCCCCAGGCTGATCTCTCAGCTGTGGCAGCTTCCCTACTGTTAAATCATTAGACTCCTTTAGCTGGCCCGAGAGCCCAGTTACACCACTCTGGGAGCCCAGTTACACCAGTCAGGGCACCTCTTTCTGAGCACGGCGAGGGGGAGGGCATGAAAGTCCAAAATATCTGCTGCCTGCATTGTTTTCTGCGCTGGGGAGCAGCTCTGATTATCCCCCCATTGTCTCCACTTCCTGCAGGAAGCCTTGTTTATCCTTCCCACCTCCCAGGAATGCAGCCCCAGAAGCTGTGCAGATATATTTAACCTCGCTCAGGGCAGCGCAGTGGCCTCTGGATTTCCCCACTCTGGGCTGTGTGTCGGAAGCGTGGCCGATCTGTCATTTCAGGGTGGAGAGGTTGGAGCGGGCGCTGGGTCGGGGCAGCAACAAGGCTCCAGGTTGGCTCCCACAGCCTCCATCCATGGCCAAGGTTGGCATCTTCCAGGAGGCTGGAATTGCCTCTTTCCCGCTGCAGGACTGAGCAGCAAACAGGACTGAAACGGTGCCTCTGGCACGGTGCTGGGGCACACGGGATCCCCGGAGCTCTCTCAGGACACACGGTGGCCCTGAGCCAGCGGGGATGTGACAGAACCCTCCTGACAGCTGCTCCCTGCCCTTCGGGAGCCGTTCTTGCTTCCACCAGTGCAGGTCAGGAGGTGCAGAGCAGGAATGCCCAGCGTGGGTTGGAGGGCACAGTGGTGGGTTGCCCAGCACCAGGTTGCTCCTCTCAGGCTCTGTGCCTTCACCAGGATGGGACTGTGCCATGCAGGGGGAACCCCCCTTCTCTGGGTGAGGATCTGTTGTTATTCTGTCCCCCAGAAAACGTCCCTGCAGTAGAGCTTTGGCTTTTGCACACACGAGGGTGCCTAGGGAGCACTGGTGAGGGGGCAGCTCCTTGCTGGGACTCACTGGCTCCTTGCTGTGCCATGTTTCCGTGGCAGCAGCCCTGGTACCTGCCCAGATGCGGGTCTCTGTCTCCTGGCTCTTTCCCATGGTGGTCTTTGCCATGAACCCAACCTTGCCTTCGCTGTGGTCATGTCTCTGCACCTCTTTGAGCCCTGCTGCCCTGTGGGCGAGTGGCACTGGTGTCCCCTGTTGGGACTTGGTGTCCTGTAGGAAGCACAGGAGTGGGGATAGCCCCGGTGTGGCTCGTGGGGTGCAAACCCTGAGGGATTCTGGTACCCAATACAGCACCAGGACTGTGAATGCTGGAGCAGGCTGCTGCTTCTCCAGCCTCTGGAGAGATGGAGGGGTTTGCCCTTGGAATATGCTCCTCCTTAACAAAACGATCCTCTGCGTGGGGCTGGGGGGTCTCTGTGCAGGGCTGGATGATCTCTGCAGCATCCTGCTGGGAGTTAACAGCCTTGACTGGCTCTGGAGCCCAAGGGTTATTCCAGAGCACCCGCTGCTGCAGCCATGCTCTCCCTCCTTCTTGCCGGGGCTGGTGGCTGTGTTGGAAACAAGGCCGGGTTGGAGCTGCATTGCAGGCAGTGGCTGAGGAAGAGGAGAAGGACGTGGAGCCACAGGGTGTGCCCGGGGAAAGGCTTGGATCAAAAGGCTGCTGCCATGTGTGGTCTGGCAGGAGCCAGCTGGGAGCAGGGCTGTTTTCGGGAGCTGCTGGTGCTGACACGAGTGCTGGGTCTGCTCGCTTGCTGTACAGCATCAGCTGGAGGGGCCAGGAGAGCACAGAGCTGCAGCAGAGGTAAGGGAGGGGAGGGAGAGAGCAAGCGTGGGGGATGATGAGACCTGGAGCAGTGGAGTGCTGTGGCAGGAGGGGAAGGAGTGTTTGCAGGGGGGTGGCAGAGCTGCCAGGGCCATGGAGCACTGGATGTGCCAGTTTGGTGGTGTGCCCAGTCCCCAGCTGCTTTTCTCAAGGGCCAGGCTGGAAGGGACTCACTCACACCTGTGATGGTCTTGTGAAGCTGGGGCCATCGTGGCAGCCCTTGAAGGTATGTGCTCGCAGATGTCCCTGGCTCGGGCACTGCTGTGACCCTCCCCACCCTTGGCATCACTGTGATCGCCCAGGTTCAGCTGGGGTTTCAGCCCCCAAGCCGTGGTGGCAGCTGCTGGCGGAGAGGCAAGGGCTGCGTGCTTTGGCATTGCAGGAGGAAGGGGATGAATGGATGGACATAGGCAGTGTCTGGGGAGGAGGGCTGTGATGGGCTGTGACCTGCCAGAGGCTGAGCCTGGCTGCTGCAGCCCCAGTTTTCATGGATTATGGAGTGCAGGGCACCCTGGGGAGCTGTGGTGTTCCCCGGGAATTGGAAGCAACTGTGCTGTGGTCCAGGGACCTGCTGAGTCAGAGGGGCTGGAGAGATGCCCTGCGCCTTTTGTGTCCTGCCACTGGTGGAGCTTGCAGGGGAAGGTTTCCACACCTTGTCAGTGGGAATTGCCCTGGGATGTCCTGGAGGGTGATGTGCAGAGTTGCTGCCTGAGGTGTCTTCAAACCACTCCAGTTGCTGAGGAATCTGCACGGTGTGATTCCTGATGCATGGCTGCTGGAGCTGGGGAGCAAACTGCAGGGAATCCCTCCCTGATCCACCTTGCAGCTCATGGGCTCCAGATCCCTGGGGAGCCTTTAGTGGACACATGCTGTGCTGAGGTCCTGTGGGAGCACTCAGGGAGCTGTCACCTCACTGGGCACTGCTTGTAGGAGAGAGGAAAAGTCTTCCCTTACAGCAGGACATCACTGGCGATCAAACAGATGAACTTCATTTGGTTCTTGCCTCTCCAACATCATGGAGGTGGATGAGTGGAGACCTCATGAGCTTTGACCAGAGCATCCTTGTCCTGTGCAGGTACCCCCAGACAAGCTCCTGGAGCTGATGCTGCTCCCTGGTCAGGATCTTCATGAAATCCTGATAAGGCTGGCACCAGCTGGGAGAACAGGGAGCGTGGCCTGTGTCCTTGAGCCGTCTTGACCCACTCAAACAACAACACATTTGTGCTTCATCCTATGCTACCGTCCCATTGGGATGAACGAGTGTGATGTCAGCAGCTGATGTTTAACACTGGGCCAAAAATCCACTCTTATTGTCTAGAGCCCTCCCTGCATCCCACCTCCCAGCCCACCAGAGCAGGGCTCTTCATTCTGCATCAGAAGCAGATGCAGGAGGGAAGGTTTTGTGGCATTCCCAGAACCAGGGGATGATCCATGGATTTCTGCCAGCTGTGAGTGGAGTATTGGCTGTTTAAACCAATAGGAGGTGTTGGGCTGCAGTGCTGGGTGTGGACAGAGTGTTTGGGGGTGCCTTGGAGAGCATGCTGGGGTGAGGGCTGTTGGTGTGTGTGGAAACCACCACAGCCCCTGGGGGAGTGGGTGGTGGGGGCTCTGGAGCTGCTCCATCAACAGATGCTGTCGGGAAGGAGGGGTGGGAAGCACAGCACCCCAAACCAGAGCAGCTGGAGGGGCACCCTGAGATGGATGGGAGCTGCTGCCACAGGATGGGGAGTGCTGACTGGGGGGCTGGACTGGAGCAGCCCCGCTTGGGTCTGTGCCTGCACGGTGGTAACTGTGGCTTGCGTGGAGTTCACACGCTGGGAGTGATCCCCTTGGGGGATGAGGGGGAGGAAAACCCCATCCAAAACTAGTTGGGCGAGCAGCGAGAGCAGAGGTGGTCAGGGCATCCAGCAGTATGTTGGGGGCCCTTCCCAAGCCTGGAACCTGACAGGAGATGTTCAGGAGGAAGGGGATGTTGTGATAGAACAAAATGGTCTCAATCCCATCAGTGAAGGGCAGCAATGAAGGTGAAATTCCCAGAGGGAATGAGGTGCTGTGCGAATGGAGGAATTAAAGAGCAAAAATGGCCAGTGCCTGGTGGGCTCTGGTGGCTCTTCCAGAGGGGTTTAAGGATGCAGCAGCTGAACTGCCAACAAATCTCTCATTAAAGGGAACTGCTGCATGGGAATGCAGCCTCTCAGCTCTGTCCTTCATTTAAGAGGTGCAGGGAGAGCAGTGGGAATTATGGAGCAGCTTTGCTTTAGCACCAAGCAAATTGGCTGAAAAAATAATTAAAGCTGGTGTGGAAATGCTGCTCCAGTGTGATGGATTAGGGACAGCAACGCTGGCTTTTATGGGGGGAAATCCAGTTTAATTGGCGCGGGAGCGTTCTTCTTTTTCTAGCATGGCAATAAGGTGATAGGGGAGAGCAGCTGGGAGATGGATCATTGGGATTTTCAAAAAGCCTCAGACAGATTCGTGGTGTTATTAAGGAAAGTGGGAAGGCAGGAGCTGTGGAAGGAAGGGCCAAGTTCTGTTCAGTGTGTTCAGGTGTGCTGGGAGGGAGGAACAGGGGTGATGGCCTGGCCAAGGGATGCTCTGTGCTGGCTGCAGCTCTGAGCTTAAAATTTGGTGTCAAATATGCACAGCTGATGCAAACCAAGCACAGGAAAAACAGGTAATGCTGCATCTGAATTGGCTGAGGAGCCTGATGGCCTTCCCTCTCCCTGGGGTGCCTTTGCTAGGTTGGAAGCTGTTGCTAATTACATGGTCAGAGCGTCCTGTGTTCCCTCTTGGGCCTTGTTTCTCCTGTCCCAAGGGCAGATTCAGGGCAGCTGGTTGGGAAGGCTGATGCTGGCAGGAGCACTGTGTCATTGGCAGGGCCAGGGGGGCTGGGGGGGGACCCTTCAGCCCCCAAATCAGGGAGTGGGTCCCTGCTGCTGTGGGGCTGTGCTGGGCAGCCTGGGCTCCTCGAGAACGGGATGTGGCTGCTGGATGGGGTGTTCCATCCTCCCCTCAACAGTGATCCAATTTTGAGTTAATTTTCCCAAGGACAACAAAAAGCACAGAGACAACTGCTGCCCAGATTTTGTATCCTGCTGTCGCTGAGCCAATTAAGGAAAGGGTTGCCATATTTTATTATTTTTTTGTTAATGCATGGGTGGAGCAGCATAGCTCTTGTAAAGCCTCATTCTTGGAAGGGGCTGAGCAGTCTGGGCTGGAGCTTTTTGTGGGGAAGGGAATTAAAAAAAGGAGGGAAGGGAGAAAAGCAGAGGGAAGAGAGAAAATAAATAATCACATGTGGTGTGGAAAACACCAACCTGCAAAGTTAGTGTTTGTCAGAGCAGGTCTGGATATCCCAACGTGGGGCTCTGAAAGCTGGCCAAGCTCTGCCCAGGGTTCGTGCTGGGGAGATCAGAGGGAATTTTGGGTGGCCGTGGAAAACATGGGTAAAAAGGAGGGCTGGATGGTGCTGAAGGGGAAAGTGTGAAGTTTGGGCTGACTGCCCGTGGTCTCAGGTGATGTACACTGGGATGACCCCCTCAGGTACAGATGAGTTGATGTGGGTGGCATCTCCTCCTTCCATGCCTCTCCTCCCTTCTTCCTTTGGTGTCAAACCTATGCATCATTCCCAATGAGCCTCTGAGAATGAGGCAGTGATGAAGAACGTTTGGCTTTGATCTTGTGAAAATAACAATTTGTGAAAAGCGGTGGGGGAACCTTTGTATCCAACAGCCTTTGGTGTAACGTGCTAAGGGTATGCACCCCTGAGGCTCAGCATGCTCCTGCTGCTCTGGGTTGACATGGGTTTTGGAGTCATCTGGGCTGGAAGTGAAAGCACCAGTCACTGGATCCCAGAGGACCTGACACTGGCTCTGCAGCACCCACAGCTTTGCTCACCCTGGGGCTCGCTGCCTTCCCCCATCTCTTCTGTCTTGTTAGTCATTGATTTGTATATTACTTTTATTTATTATTATTATTTTCTCTCTTTCCCTTGGGTTTTAGGCAAAGCTCAAATTAACACAAAGAAGTGTTTGATTTTATCTTACTGTGTCATTAACCTGCTGCTTGGCTCGTTGTTGTCACAACCCAGCTTGGCCAGGGCCTCTCACCCTCAAGGCACAAGTGACACGGGACTCTCTGTAAACAGTGTTAATATTTTATAACTTTTATATTTAGCAAGTTAATGACTGTAAAGAAAGCAGATTTTGATCTAATCAGCTATTCCTTGCGCTGCGTCAATCCTGGACATCAAAGAGAACATCAAAGTGAGAGGCATGAAAGGCTCTGACGGCAGCACGGCTGCTTTGCCAGGTACTGCACCTCAGAGCAGGTGCCTCCTCCAAGGGGGCTCCTGCACCTCCAGGCACGCTCCCGTACCTGCTCCCATCCACCTCCAGGCACGCTCCCGTACCTGCTCCCATCCACCTCCAGGCACGCTCCTGTACCTGCTCCCATCCACCTCCAGGCACGCTCCCGTACCTGCTCCTGTCCACCTCCAGGCACGCTCCTGTACCTGCTCCTGTCCACCTCCAGGCACGCTCCCGTACCTGCTCCTGTCCACCTCCAGGCACGCTCCCGTACCTGCTCCTGTCCACCTCCAGGCACGCTCCCGTACCTGCTCCTGTCCACCTCCAGGCACGCTCCCGTACCTGCTCCTGTCCACCTCCAGGCACGCTCCCGTACCTGCTCCTGTCCACCTCCAGGCACGCTCCCGTACCTGCTCCTGTCCACCTCCAGGCACGCTCCCGTACCTGCTCCTGTCCACCTCCAGGCACGCTCCCGTACCTGCTCCTGTCCACCTCCAGGCACGCTCCCGTACCTGCTCCTGTCCACCTCCAGGCACGCTCCCGTACCTGCTCCTGTCCACCTCCAGGCACGCTCCCGTACCTGCTCCTGTCCACCTCCAGGCACGCTCCTGTACCTGCTCCTGTCCACCTCCAGGCACGCTCCCGTACCTGCTCCTGTCCACCTCCAGGCACGCTCCCGTACCTGCTCCTGTCCACCTCCAGGCACGCTCCTGTACCTGCTCCTGTCCACCTCCAGGCACGCTCCCGTACCTGCTCCTGTCCACCTCCAGGCACGCTCCCGTACCTGCTCCTGTCCACCTCCAGGCACGCTCCTGTACCTGCTCCTGTCCACCTCCAGGCACGCTCCTGTACCTGCTCCTGTCCACCTCCAGGCACGCTCCCGTACCTGCTCCTGTCCACCTCCAGGCACGCTCCCGTACCTGCTCCTGTCCACCTCCAGGCACGCTCCTGTACCTGCTCCTGTCCACCTCCAGGCACGCTCCTGTACCTGCTCCTGTCCACCTCCAGGCACGCTCCCGTACCTGCTCCTGTCCACCTCCAGGCACGCTCCTGTACCTGCTCCTGTCCACCTCCAGGCACGCTCCTGTACCTGCTCCCGTCCACCTCCAGGCACGCTCCTGTACCTGCTCCTGTCCACCTCCAGGCACGCTCCTGTACCTGCTCCCGTCCACCTCCAGGCACGCTCCTGTACCTGCTCCTGTCCACCTCCAGGCACGCTCCTGTACCTGCTCCTGTGCGTCCTCCTGCACTTCCTAATGGGCTCCTGCATCTGCTCCTGCCCCAGCGCCTGGGGGCTGAGGCTCCTCTTGGATGTGTCCCAGGTGAAAGCTGTTGTCCCAGCAAGGAAAACAAGATTAACGTAAAAACTTGGTCACAAAGCCAAAGGCTGTTTAACCTTTTTTTGCATCGTTTTCCCTGGGATGGCAGCGAAGCTGGATTTTGGATGTGGGAGCCTGCAAGGGGGTGAGATGTTGCTCCGTGGGACTGGTCCAGTGATGGGCAGCTCTGTCAAGGCATTAGGGAGCCACTCACACCAGTCCTGATTTTTAAATTCTTTTCCCAGTCTTGGTCAGGCTCTGAATCAAATCCCGTTCTTATCCTTTCTTTTTTCCCTTTTGTGTTTGTTGGCCAGAGAGAATCCATGGAACACGTGGGGAGGTGAAAGGGGCTGTGCCCCCCGAGCTGGAGTTGTGTGTGCTGTGGCATGTTGGGCTCTTCAGGCAAGGCAGCTGCTGCATCCAGGGCACCCAGAACAGTGAGGGACCAGCATGAGATGTTTTACAGCTCAAGGGCCCCAGGGCAGTGTCGGGAGGTGCCGCAGAGCTGGCGATGGGGGTGTCACGGCTGGGCACTGGGACCCTCCCCTGTCCTGCCAGACTTGGGGCATGGGGGAGCCCAACAGATCCAGGGACAATTGCAGAGTGCGCGGGGCTGGGCAGAGGGCCAGGAACGTTTCCTCTCCACCACTTTCCCATGTCTGTGGTGGGCTCTGAGGCTTGAGAAACGCTCCGGGGGCCACGGAGAGGAAGCTGCCAGGAGCCTTTGTGCTCCTCTCCTTGTTTGGACACGGCTACTTTTCCACTGTCTCTCCTGGGGAAAAGAAAAATAGTTTTAAAGGAAGTGTTTGGGCAGCAGAAGCTGCTGCAGTATGAACATGCTGAAATACCCAATGGATTAATTTTATAAGCCCCTTGTGCTGGTTCAGGGGAGAGCTTAAGGTCTCCTGCAGGCACTTGCAAATCCCATTTTGGGCAAGTGGGGAGAGACAGTGTGATGGGACGGGTGTGATGGAAGGATGGATGTGATGGGATGTGCAGGTTCCAGTAAGGCACCTGTGCAGTTTGCCATTTGCAGGTGCTGGCAGCAGCCTGGGGCTTCCAGCAGCCAGAGCCTCTCCTGCTGCTGGTTCATCCCCTCACAGAGCCCTTTTTCATAGAGTCCTATACTGTTTGTGTTGGAAGGACCTTAAAGCTCATCGAGCTCCACCCCCTGCCATGCTCAGGGACACCTTCCACTGGACTGGATTGCTCCAAGCCTCGTCCAACCTGGCACTGCACTTCCAGGGATGGAGCAGCCACAGCTTCTCTGGGCAACCTGTGCTTATCTTCATGTCTGTCACAAGGGACATCACAGTGGCCATCGCTTGGAGCCTCTGGGCTGAGGAGACCAGGAGGCACCACATGTGCACTGGGTGGAGGGTAAGAAAGGCAGGGCTGGAGCCAGTTCCATGTCACTGCATGACAGGTGTTTGGGGTCATACTGGGACACCAGGAGAGGCTGGGCGACGCTCGAGGTGCAGCCCCTGGTGCTCTGCAACCAGGGCTGGGAGCAGCAGGTTGAGGCGCCTGCTGGGAGCTCTTTTCTAGCTCATGCAAGGGAAGGGATCTAAAAATACAGCTTGTTTGCCTCCAGCTGGAGTTGATTTGGGCATCCCTGGCTGTTGTGAAGTGCAGTGGAGGACAGCCAGTGGTGGAAGTTTGCCGACCATAATTTTGCTGCTCTGCCCTCCCCGCCCCGCTCCAAAAATCAATGGCCGGGAAAAGCAGGGAGGGAGCAAGATGGAGTGGTGAGAGCTCCCAGCTCGCTCTGCTCAGAGTTTCCAGGACATGATTCACCCTTTCCCCTTCACCAGAAGCAGACAGGCCTGGAGCTGGTGGAGGGGCTGTTCAGAGGCATACCTCTGCTGTACAGTGCAATGCTTCTGCATGGAGAGCCAGCGTGGCCCTGCCTCGGTCCTGGGCAGTGCAACACAGACATGAAATAATGTGGTTTCTCATGGTTTTGTCTCCAGCCTTGCGGTCCAGGTCCTTCACTGCCTGGGCTGGAAGGTGTCAGTGGAGCTGCTGCTGCGCATCTGCCATCCCTCCCTACAGCTCCTGTCCCACAATATCTCTGGGCACTGCTCCCGTCGGTCGTTTGTCTCAGGCTGGTGGGGTGAGAGGCTTCAGCCACACCAGTGCATTCACAGGGGCCTGGCTGGGCTGTAGTGACAGTGTTGGGAGGTAAAGAGTGTTGGGGTATTGCCAAGGTGATGTATCTGTTGCTGGAGAAGAGGAGCTGCCCAGGGGAGTTGGTGTCGCTGCCGTCTCATGTCTCTGCTCTCCTCCCTCTCAGGTTCCTCACCACCTTCCCTGCTTTTTCACGCTGAATCAGGATCGTGGTAACTAAAGATGGAAACACTGGAGTCAGAATTGACCTGCCCAATCTGCCTGGAGTTGTTTGAGGACCCCCTCCTGCTGCCCTGTGCCCACAGCCTCTGCTTCAGCTGCGCCCACCGCATCCTGGTGTCCAGCTGCTCCTCCAACGAGTCCATCGAGCCCATCACCGCCTTCCAGTGCCCCACCTGCCGCTATGTCATCTCCCTCAACCACCGGGGCCTGGAGGGCCTCAAGAGAAATGTGACCCTGCAGAACATCATCGACCGCTTCCAGAAGGCGTCCCTGAGCGGCCCCAACTCCCCCAGCGAGAGCCGCCGCGAGAGGACCTACCGCAACAGCCCTACCATGTCCGTGGCCAGCGAGAGGATCGCCTGCCAGTTCTGCGAGCAGGATCCGCCCCGGGACGCTGTCAAGACCTGCATCACCTGCGAGGTGTCCTACTGCGACCGCTGCCTGCGGGCCACCCACCCCAACAAGAAGCCTTTCACCAGCCACCGGCTGGTGGAGCCGGTGCCCGACGCGCACTTCCGTGGACTCACGTGCCTGGAGCACGAGAACGAGAAGGTGAACATGTACTGTGTCGCTGACGACCAGCTCATCTGTGCCTTATGTAAACTGGTGGGTCGCCACCGGGACCACCAAGTGGCATCGCTCAGCGATCGCTTCGAGAAGCTGAAGGTAAGGAACTGGTGTGGCCGTGGCAGTGCCTTCAGCCATGGGGGGCTGTGTCTTCTGGTGACAGTCCTCAGAGCAAGGACTGCTTCCAGGTGCCCCAAACAGCACCTCATATTTAAGTGAAACGGCTCCTGAAGGATCTGTGGGATGCAACTGGTGGGTTCCTCTGATACAGTCGTACCGGGAGGCTAAGTTGGGTCTTGGTTTTTCTTGGGTCTTTTGCCATTAAGGCAAATTTTTTGACATTTTCTCCTGCTGGCATGTGTGTGCCAAGTCTGGATGTTGGACCTTCTCCCCAAATGCCATTGGGCTTCTAGTTGTCAGTATTGCTTTGCCTTGTCTTGTGGGAAACCTGGGATGGCAGAGCGTCCTGGGGGATCTGTGGCATCATCCCCTAAGGCTGTAGCCCTTAAGCCATGCCTGCTCAGCCTTCTTGGAGGATGGGAGCGGGACAGATTGAACTATGGGCATTTCCTTTGGGAAAGCTGTGCCACAGTATCCTAGTTCTCAGGCTGCAGCATGTGGAAATGTCCCACTGTTTATAAATCCTTCCCTGCAGGCTCTCCCTGTGTCTGAGGACCGCTGAGCCCTGGGACGTGCTCCAGGAATGCCTTGGTGTCCCCCTTGAGCCAGCTTGTTCAATGCTTCTCCACCATGAGAGGGAAGGCTCAGGCTCTGGGCAGTAATGGGGATGGATGGGCTGGGGGCAGCCCTCTAGGGAAAGATTTGGAGATGCTGGTGGTTGAAGAACTGGGCATGAGCTGGAAATCCAACCATGTCTTGGTGCATCCCCAGCAGTGTGAAGGGAGGAGGTTCTCCCCTTCTGCTGTGGTGAGACCACTTGGGGCACTGGGTCCAGCTCTGGGGCCCTCAGCTCAAGGAGCACATGGAGCTGTTGGAGCAGGTCTGTAGGAGGCCATGGAAATGGTCCAAAGGCTGGAACCTCTGCTAGGAGGAAAGGCTGAGATATTTGGGATTGTTCAGCCTGGAGAAGAGAAGACTGCAAGGAGACAGTAGAGCCTCTTGCAGTGCCTAAAGGGACATCAAGAGAGCTGTAGAGGGACTTTGGACAAGGGCATGGAGAGCCGGTACAAGGGCGAATGGCTTCATGCTGCCAGAGGGCAGGGTTAGATCAGAGATTAATGAGAAATTCTTCCCTGTGAGGGTGGCGAGGCCCTGGCACAGGTTGCCCAGAGAAGCTGTGGCTTCTCTGGAAGGGTCCAAGACCAGTTTGGATGGGGTTGGAACAAGCTAGTCTAGTTTGACACTAGGAGGTGTCCCTGCCCATGGCTGGGGGTTGGATTGGATGGTCTCTGAACCTCACTCCTAACCTAAATCCTTCTGTGATCCTCTGAGGCAGTGTTGGAGCTTTCCAAGTGCCCCAAACTCTCCTTCTGTCCTTTACCCTCCCATGGGATCTCAGCACTTTGGCTCCTTGCAAATGCCATCCCTGGTGGGACTGCCCTGAGCACTTCAGTGGCTCCCAGAAGGACCTTGCCTGGCGGGGAGAAAGTGGCTGAAGGCTGACCAGGATTTGAAGGCTTCTGAAGATCTCCCCACAGCCCCGTTGTCTGGGGTCTCGCTTCCACTGAGGCATTTCCAGCAGCAGGAGCTCCTGTGGCAGGGAACTTTTTCTCTAGGACAGCCCACCTTTTCCATCCTAATCCCCCTGGGCTGCAGTGGCAGAAGTGGGTGATGCATCTCCAGCCCCTTCACTCATAGCACGTATCGATCCTAACTGAGTTACTCTTCTGCTGGTCTTCAGGTGGGAGCTAACAAACTTCCCAGGATCCCTTCAGAGCACTTTGAAGCTCAATCTTTATGCGGGGGCTGTGGTTGCAGTGGATGTGATGTGAACCTGCATGGATGATGATTGCCCTGTATAAAGTTTGAAATCCCTCTCTGTCCCCTGTGGATTCTGGATGAGCTTGCAAAAGGCTTTTAATTCCTTTTTTTTTTTTTTTTTTTAACATGAAGAAAACTACAGCAGGTCCCATCTGAGGTCACGCTGCTGAGGTTCCTATTAGAACCCTGCTCACGCCTTTTTTCCAGGAGCTGCTTCCTCGGTCCTTTCTCTCTTCGTATGCCAGGCTCGTTCTGACCCAAAGGTGTTTTTCTTGGCTCTTTGTCCTGTTCATGTTCGGAACAAAACCACTCTCTCCGCTCTTGTGGATTTTGAGAAGAGGGAATACTTCTGCTGCTGCAGCAAAAATGCAGAGGACTTGGATTTTTTTTTTTGTGCAGGCTGGATTATGTTTTTTTCGTCCTTGTTTTTAAATACACTGATGCCTGGAAAGAAATCTTCCTAGATGTCCAGTTTCCTGGGCTGGTTTCCCACCTGCTCCTCTCCAAACTCTCCCAAACCCGCTGCGAGGTGCCCAGTGCTATGAATAAATGTCCATGACATCATGAAGAACAGGCAGTGGGATGGCTTGGATGTTGTTTCTTACCTGCCTGTGTTCCAGCCAGGTTTAGCTTTGGGTCAGTGCTGCCAAATGGGGCCTGGGAAGGGCTGGGGTTTGCCTGCAGCCCCTGATGTGCCCATCTCCCATCCCATCAGGCCTCACCTAAGCTTCCTTGGTGCATGGAGCTTTGCCAGCAGCTCTCTCCATAGTGCAGGGTGTTCTTTTTCCATAAGGAAATGTTTGCAGATTGGAAACCTTCGAAAGCAATGACTGTGTGTGTTTGCATGCAATAAAACCTGGGCAGAGAAATTAAAACCTTGGAATATTCCTCCCTGATCTGGCCCGTGCCAGCCAGGCAAATCCATCTGAGGAAGCTTTGCAGGTTGCCAGAACACACCATTTTTTTTCCCTTTTAAATAGCAGTCTGAAGTGATTTTGGCTGTGGAAGGAAACTCTCCCCTGCTGCAAACCTTCTGCCTGTGCTGTTCATCCTGCCCAGCTCCCCACTCACTGCAGGGCTGGAGCTGGATGGGGAGCAGGGGGCAGGGTGGCCACAGTTACCTCGGGGGTACCTCTGTGTGTCCTTCCTCTGCCTCATCCTCATCCTCATGCACATCCCTGCCTCTGGCTGTGCATTGCCTGGGCTGGTTTTGTGTGTCTCTTTTCCCAGTGCTCTACCTCCGCTGCAGGGATTGCTTGGCATCAGTGCCAGTGTTTGCTGCAGCATCTTGTGCCGTTTCCTCACACGGAGATGTCCACAACTCCGGCCACCAGAGCTCCTTAGCAGTGTTCAAAATCCTTGCAAGTACCTGAAATAGCTGAAATCCTTAAAAACGTGCTGGTAGGATGCTGCTGCCTCCCGTGTCCACCGCAGGGCTCTGCCCCTCTGTCCCCTCCTCTGGATGTTGTCCGTGAGCTCCGTGGCTGCTCCCAGAGCCCCACGACACACTCGGGCAGCCTGCACTGAGCTGATGCACTTAATCCCTGGCTTTGATCCTGCAGCTCGAGCGAGCTGGAAACGCCTTTCAAGCTGGATTTTTTTTTTTTTTTTGATGGAAAATTGGGTTTTTTGAAGTGAGTAACTTCCTGTTGTCAGAAGGTCTGTGCTTTCCACAGAAATCTTTGCTGGGGAATTCTTTTTCTGTCTTTAGAAGAGCTGAATGCCTGAAACTGGATGTTGTCTATAAACCAGAAACCTCCTCCCAGTACTCCCCTCCAAGCTGGTTTTACATCCAAAGTCTCCAGTGTGTGCCAGCAGCCTGACTTTCATGTGGACGCTCTGCAGTGATCCATCTGTACTGTAATATACACCTCCACATGTTTCACATGTTTTAGGAACCATCTTTAATATCTTTGATCCCTTTAACATGTGTGATAGGTTTATTTTGTGCATCCTCAACTCCGCTTGTTTATGCTGTGATGGTTCTGGCCAGTGGGAGCAGTTTTCTGGATTTAAGCAAGGACCACGTGGATGGACAGAGGCAGGACAGGGCAGAGATCCGAGTGCTTGAGGGTGTTCAGGAGTTTTCTGACGCTGGGATGCCTGGGATAGCTGCAGCAGCATTCTCTTTGCCTGGGAAGGTTCATCTCAAGGGTTATCAGTGGCAGAGACTGTGAGGGAAGGGAACAACAGCTCCTGGTGTAGGAAAGTCTCTGTAATGGAGCAGGTGTTTCCCAGTGCTGTGCTGAGGTGCTTGGAGAGCTGTGGAGGTAATGGGAGATGCAATAGTGGTAGTAGCATCCCACAGATGAGGGCAGGCATGGGGTGATGCAAGGGTGAGGTGAGTGGTGGGAAGGTGCCCTCAGAACGTGGGCCTGAGTTAACATGGCATGTTTGAAGGCATTGTTCTATCTCTTACCCTCCTGCAGCCCACTGGCAAGGTCAATGCCTGCCCTGAACCCCGCACCGTGGGCTCTTGGAGGTCCTGGAGTGCCACCTGAGTGTGTCTTTTGAGGCATCCTCTGCTCTGTGTGTCCTTGCTCAGCTGTGCACTGCCTGTCCTGCTGTCCCGTGCAGCACCTTCTGTGGTGGGTGAAGCATCCACTGGCAGCAAGGACCAGGCTGGCTCCTTGGTGGTGTTGGCTTCTGCTACCCGAAAGCTTTCTATGATGAGGGTGCTAAAAGACTGGCAAGTGTTGCCCAGAAGAGCTGGGGCTGTCCCATCCCTATAAGTATTCAAGGCCAGGTTGAACAGGGCTCAGAGCAACCTGGTCTAGTGGAAGGTGCCCTACCCATGGCAGAGGACTGGACTAAGATGGTCTGAGGTCCCCTCCAACCCAAACCATTCCACAGTTCTCTGATTTCTCAGTCCAGCAGGCAGCACCAGCACTCTGGCTGCGTGAGCTTGGCTGGGAGTAGTCCAAGTACATCAGGATGTTGGTGCTTGTTTTCCCTCTCTGTGGGTTCAGGAGGGGTCGAGATGTTGAGTGCAATCAGCGACAAAGTCATCTGCTGGCTCGGCTCGCTGGCTGGAAGTCGACATTAAAGATGAAATTAAAACTGTGTGTAGATTAAGAGCAAAACTAATGGCCTGACCTAGATACAGCGAGTGCCCAGGACAGCAGTGCATTATCTGCTGAGTGAAATCTCAGCCAATTATAAATTCAGATTTCTTGAATCTCATAATTACCATCCTTTCTTCAGTGCCTGCTTCAGATCCTGCCTGTGCCACAGTGCCACTGCCGTGCCAGGGCCAGCACAGGGTTACACAGAGGGAAGCAAAAAGGGGTCTCTGCAGAGCTTCAGCTGGCTCTTCCATCCATGATTTGTGGTGGAAGGGGTGTTTGAAGAAAGGATTTTGCCTTAATTATTGTCTGCTGTCTGTGGCTTCTCCGTGAGTCAGCAATAGGACAAGGGGGCATGGGCTTAAGCTCTGCCAGGGGAAATTTAAGTTGGATATTAGAAAAAAATTCTTTACAGAGAGAGTAATCAGGCATTGGAATGGCCTGCCCAGAGAGGGGGTGGATTCACTGTCCCTGGAGGTTTTTAAACTGAGATTGGACGTGGCACTGGGTGCCGTGATCTAATAAACTGACTGGAGTTGGACCAAGGGTTGGACTTGATGATCTCTGAGGTCTTTTCCAACCCAATCAATTCTATGATTCTATGAAAGGGCCAGCTCCGAGGAGGCTTCTCCTCTGCTGTCGCTGAGGCTTCTGTAGATTGGAAATATGCAAAAGAAAGAGAAAAGCTGTGTTTTGTAGCACTTACAGCCCCCCTCTGCTGGAGAAAGAGGCATGAGCCATCCTCTGTTACCTGTCGGAGCGGCGCTGCCTCCCGTGGGGCTCTGAGTGGGACCAGGATTAAACAAAACCTCCCCGTGCTGATAAATTGTGCAGAGAGCTGGCGGTGATTCCAAGGCTTTTAGCAGAGTGGTGGGGTAGAAAATTGAGAGAAAGCCTCCGTCGTGCTGCCACGTGGGACTCGTTCACCTGGGAGCTGCGAGTGCGTTCCCGCTGGCTCGGGGTGAGTCACGGATTGCTGCTGGATTTATAATTTCCTGCACTGCCACGGGGCTCAGAGGGATTTCGGGGGGTGTGTCTGTGTTCCTCCACACCAAGAAGAGTCAGCCGAGGACGAGGGCTGCGGTTGTGACTGCTGAGACTCCCACACAGCAGATGGGGGGCTGTTCCCAGCAGGAGCAGAGCTTTGGTGGTGCCGGAGCTGTCGGCCCCTGAGCACTGAACCAGACGTGCTTTGCATCCAGACCTCTTGGAGAAGGGGATGCAGGCTCAGCTGAGGCTCCCTCCAGGTTGGTGGTGGTGGGGACTGGAACCCCCCAGTGCTGTGGGGATGCTGGGAGGGGATATGTGGTCCCCATGGGTGCTGCAGCCCCAGCTGTGCGGGCAGGGGGGCTTTGCCCGCTCCCCCTTCCTCCTGGCTCAGCCACAGCTCAAGCTCCCCCCAGCACTGGGTATTTTGAGTTATCTCAGGGCAAGTTTGTCATCTGGTGACCTCCCTGAGCCCGGGGGACCTGTGCCACACACCAAGGTCCCCACCACAGGGTTCTTGTCCCTGTTGCTGCCCTTTCAGTGGCAGAGCAGCGAGTGCTCGGCTGATGCTGAATGCCCAGAAGATCCTCCTGCCTCAGCTGGAGGTCATGGGGACCAGGAATCAGCTCTGAGGGCTGGGATCTTTGATGGGTTTTTTTTCCTTCTCAGAAGTCTGCTTTTTGGGGGTGGAGGGGGGAGGGTTGGATTTTTTTTTTTATTTCTTATTAAACTAAGCTATTATGGGGATTGAGATAGCAAAGCTGCAAAACTGCGTTGGTTAGATTAATCTCTTGCATTTTTCCAAGCCTAAATTCACATCCAAGATGATTTCAATGTTGCTATCTCAAGAGCAGCTTGAGCTGGAAAATGAAAGCATAAAGCTGTGTGAAAACCACCCGGTGATGCCGTGTTTGAGATGAGGCTGGAGGATTAATCTTCAGCCTTCGTGTCCTGGGCAGGCCAGGACTGTAGTCTGAGGTCTGTGGAGGGAGAAAGATGGTTGGCAGGTAAGGTTATTTTTAAATAACGTGTCACCTTCTTTGATCAAAGTCTACCCCCCCCTCCAAAATACCCTAATTTCGGAAAGCGACTGGTATCAATCTGTTCACCCGTTGCATCAGCCTCAAGCAGTAGGAAGTGCTGAAGGTGATGCATGGTTAAGTATGTGAACAAATTCCACCCTTTTTGGGTTTGATAAACCAGAACGTGTGGTTCTTACCAGCTCTGTGAGTGCGGAGACAGAGCAGTGCAAGAGCTGAGGGGCAGATGAGGCTGCTGGGGCTGGTGGGCTTGGAGGGTTGAGTTGTTTTGGGAAGATGAAGGCACCAAGGAAGGTACCATCAACCCTCTGGCGAGTGGTGCTGGGTCCAGACCCCGTGATGAAGGGATGGGGAGAAGGTGGGTGGCCGAGCCCATCACAACAAGGTCTGAGGAGGGAGGGCAGGGCAGGGCAGGGCAGGATGTCAGCCCTGAGCCTTTGGCCCCTTCCTATGGGAGTCCTCTCGCTTGGGCAGCTGCCATCGTTTGATGCTGCAGTCTCCCAGCTTTCCACTCAGGCCTTCAGTGAGCAACAGTGGAGCATCAGATGTGCCTTCAAAAGCACAAAGAGGAGGGATGAAAGTCCCTGAACCTTGTGCCATCACCACTGGCAGCACGCTGACAATGAGCCTGGAGGAACTAGGGATTCTGTGAGAGAAAGGGGATTTCTCACTGCAGCCAGAGCCTGGGCTTTGTAGCCCTTTGTGGGGGCTTGAAAACTGCCAGGAGGATTAAGAATGAACAGAACAAAGTCTCAGGTTCTCACTTCCCTGGAGAGGGACCTGTCCCTGGGCTGTGCCATGTCCATGCTGGTGCTTCAGCCATGGCCTCCGGGGTTTTGAAGCCAATTTTTGTTCCCATCAACCTCAATCTTTGCTCTACTCATCCCTTGGCAGGATTTCACAGATTATTATGCTTTTTCCCCTCTGTGAACAGACTAGTTAACAATACAGACACTTTATGTTAGTTTTCTTTGTAACATCTCTCTGGATGCCTCAATTCTGTGTTATCTTTAGCAGTTTCTGGATTTCCATTCAGTCCCGATTCTTCTCTCCGTGGTTTTTCTGCAATACAAACTCTGTGAGGGAGAACATACCCCTGTGTGTGCTGGTTCCTTCCCAGAAGGGGAACTTCTGCTTCCTGAAACCACTGTGAGCCGTGTGCTTTTCAAAGCTTCTGGGTTGTGGTTTTTTGAAGAGTATGAGCTGAGCTTCAGTTCTTTCACTTCTGCATTTTAAAATAAATTAAAAAAATAACAATTAAAAATATTAGTGGGACTCCAACTCCCACGGGAAGTCCCAGCAGTGGTGAGTTCCCTGTGTGGGAGGTGATGCTCTACCAGCTCAGCTGTGCCTGGTGGTCCGTCCCTGGGGAACTGCCTTTTGGCATCCTCAGGTACATTTTCTGCTCCTGGCGTTCCTGGAAACTGGGTTTGCTCCTTGCAGATCCACCCTTTTCCCAAGGGCAGGACGCTGTTTAAGTCTGTTTATCCTCAGCTCCTCTGCAGTGCTCCTGCTTCCAGCAACATCACGCTACCTGTGCCTTTCCCCCCACCCCTTTTTTTTTTTGTTGTTCTTATTTTTCAGAGCTTTTACTCTTGAGTTTTCCAGTTCTGAATCTGTAGGTGTGTTTCCCTTGCAACACTCCTATGCCACATTGTGTCCTTGTGTTTCTGCAGCAGGGTCTGGTTGCCTGTCTGCTTTTCCCTCCTGTAGCTGCAGGTTATAGGGCAGAAACACCTCCCTCGCAGGTGACCCTCTCTCACTGAGGCTCTGAGAGGGCTGTGAGTCCCAATCCTCCTCTGTCCAATGGCTGTGTTTCTGGAGAGCTCACAACCACTGTGTTTTCTATTTAATTGGATTTTTTCCCTCTTTCTGCCCCTGGCACTTCAGCCACATCAGTGACAAAGCCCTGCCTGAAGGCAGACCGTGGTTGGTAGAGCTTGACAGGGGTCTCAGGCTGGAAGGTGCTGCCCTGTGAACACCCTCATTTGAGGGTAGCAAAGTCCTTTTTCTCTTTTAAAAAGCCAGCAGTTTTGGAAGGCATAGCCCTGCTTTTGGAGGCTGGGCAGCGCTGCTGCCCCAGGACCATCACTGGGGTGTGGGGATGAGTTGGGGTGGGTTGTGCTGCCCACTGTGCTCCTGCCTGCATGGCATGGGGGCTGTGTACCTCTGGCGTGGCGCTGAGTGCCCCTGGCGTGGCGCTGAGTGCCCCTGGCATGGGGCTGAGTGCCCCTGGCACGGGGGCTGAGTGCATCTGGCATGGGGTTGTGTGCCCCTGGCATGGGGGCTGAGTGCCCCTGGCACGGGGGCTGTGTGCCACTGGCATGGGGCTGAGTGCCCCCAGCATGGGGCTGAGTGCCACTGGCATGGGTCTGAGGGTTCCTGGCATGGGGCTGTGTGCCCCTGGCATGGGGCTGTGTGCCCTTGCAGCTCCTGGGTTGCAGGGTGCCTGCTGGGAGGCCACCAGCCCCACTCCCACAGCACCCACGTCCCTAGGAGATGGAGAAGGAGCAGTGCTGTCCCTCTCCCCCCACCTGGCACCCACAGCCCTCCGCTCCCAAAACAACTGGCAGCTTTGCCGAAGGATTGATATTCCTGCCCTGAGTAGCTGTTGTTTAATATTCAGGATATATTGCGTTTGGGCACAATGAATATTCAGGGGTGGGAATGAGCAGAGCTCAGCTGATGCTGCTGGCTGAGCGCTGGGGATGGTGCTGGCTCTCCTCAGGCTCTCTGCAGCAATTCCCGGTGCGTGTGACTCTGGAAAATGGGTCCCGGTGACACTGAGTAGCTTTGAGTAATTTGGAGAGTCGGCTACATGCAATTGAGCATCAGATGAATTTCTCAGCAGGCTCGAAGCCCTGCTCTGCGACGCTGAATATTGCTATTATTATCACATTAGCCCCCGAAACACCTGACAGGTGTAATTAAGTGATTTTACCTTGACAGTTGATGTGCTTTTTTAAAAAAACAACTTTGAATATCCAGTCGGTGCAGCGTGATGTGCCCTTTTATAGAAATCAGTGTGTAACAGCAGCAGATTTGCTGATAAATCCTCCTGTGTTGGGAGTGGAGATGAATCTTGGGACCTTGAGAAGGAGGAGTGGGGGGGTTACCTTACCCGGGGAGTGTCCCAGCTCCTCTCTGGTCCCTGGGGTGTCCTGGCTCCTGCTTTGGGCTTTCAGGGCCTCCAGGAAAACCATCCCCTTGCTAAAAGGCATGTGTTGGCCACTGTGGATGTGGGCATGTCCCACAGAGCTGGCAGGCTCTGTTCCCCATGGGAGTTGTGACCCTTTACTTGACCTTAAAGGTCTTTTCCATCCCAAAGGATTCTGTGAGCGCTGGCAGATCAGCCCACCTGGGTTTGATCTTTATCGACAAACAGGTAGGTCTGTGATGAGGAAAGCAGAGGTGTGTCCCCAAAGTCTCCTGAGTTGGCTTCCAGATGAACAAGTTCTTGCACCTCTGATATTGTTTCTGAGCTCTTAACTGGGTGGTCCATAGGTGGGCACATCTGGAGCAGCTGGAGAGCCATGTCCTTGCAGGATGTCGTGACGCTGTGTTGCTGTACAATGTGCAGTGTGAGCATATAGTGGCTATAATTTGGATGTGTGACACAGCATCATGTCAGAAGGTGGAAGGGCCACCATGGGCTGTGCAGCTGGGCTGGATGGCAGCACTGGAATGGCACAGAGTGTGAATTCCTGCTGACTGCTTACACTAACAAGACAGTCTGTCCCCCTGACCCGCCAGTCCCCTGCAATGGGCTCTGGCCATGCACAGCAGGATTCGGGCTGCCCTTGGATGTACAAAGTGTCTGTGGGAGCCAGGTGAACGTTTTCGGGTGCAGATCAACATCCTTAGCTCTGCTGCTTGGAGCAAAGGGAGTCTCAGATGTGAGGAGCAGGGCTATTTCCAACCATCTCCCTCTGTATGGACATTTCCTTGTCCTGCCTGTTGCCTTTATTTGGTGAGTTCAGGAGCATATTTTGCTTTGATGGGAACATGCCCTGTAGTGTTCATGGGAGGGATATGGAGCACCACCAGCAGCATGAGCTCCCCATGGCTCTGACCCTGTCAGTCCTGTGCATGTGGTGATTCACCAAATGTGTTTGAGGATGGAGAGACCTGGGCAGCTGAGGGCAGGACAGGCTCCTGCCCCATGGCCAGAAGTTCAAGCGGTCACAGTGGCCAGGGAACAGGGTGGGATGCTCCCAGCAGGATGCACTTTTTCTTCCTATTGGATAAATCTGTGTTCTGCTGTCCCCTGCACCCTCCTATCTCCTCTGAGTGTGGCCCTTTTGGAGCCCCATCTGAGCACTCCAACTTTTCCAAGCACATTTGCTTGCAAGGAGCTGGGATGTAGGCATTTCAGTGCTCAAAATCATCACTATATGCAGCCAAATCCTCGTGAGCTGGCTGAACCCCTTTGTGCTCTTATGGGCATCCCTGATTTATGGGATAAGCTCAGCACATAACGTGCAAAAAGGTGTGTGTCATGCAGGATGTGCCAAAACAATAAATCCAGATTCCTTCCTTGTTTCTGCAAAGGGCTTTTAGGAACCAGACGTCTGGCATCCGAAAGAAAACATGCATGGGTTGTCTTTCAGCATGAGCTCTTTGGCTTTGTTTGTTTATTTTTATGACAGTGATTGGAAACTAAAGGCTGGGAGATGAGGGAGCCTGATGGATGTGCTTGCTGCAGCTCCATGTCCTGGCTGGAGTCTGATGCTTGTGGTGCAGCGATTCATAAAAATCCATCTTATAATGGAAAACATCAAAAAAACAAGCACCCTGGTTGTCCTCCCAAGGAAGGAGCTGTGTCCTGTCTGAAGCTCTCCCAGTACCTTGGAGGAGGAGAGGTTTCCAAGTGGTTCAGGGGTGATGGGGCTGCAGCGTGGTGCCTGATGAAACCCAAACCTCTTTCTGAAGTGTGTTTGTAAATGTTCATGTCACAGTAACTCACCCTGAGTACTTCCATACTGCTTAAAATGATGTTTTTCCTGGATAACTGGTGCGTGGAACCATTTTTTATTAACTGGATGAAGGTTTGTGTGTTTATTGGGTGCAGAAGTTGAAAGGTGGATGTTCCCTGGTGGCATATGCAGGTGTGAAGCCAGGTGAAGGTCTTGGGAAGCTCTGAGCCTGTGACAGCGTCAGGAACGCAGACGTTGTAGGAGACTAATCACTAGGTTAAAGCCAGGAGAGTCCAGATTTCTCTTCAGCCACACCTGGCTTCCAACAGCAATGCCTTTGTTAGCACAGACTCCTGACACTCAGATCCAGCAGGAAGCCAAGCAGGAAAATAGAAGGATGTTTGGAGAGGGTGTTGCGGAAAGAGGAACTGGGAGCGGGGTGGGGGAAACACATTTTAGGAATGCTGTTTGCAACGTGAACTTACTAGTTTTGTCTGGAATGTGCCAGGTGAGGACAGAGCAGATTTTTTATGCATTGGAGGGAGGACACATGTTGGTTTTTATGGTGTTCTCCTCCCAGGCGCCGTTGGACACCAGCATAGGGACCGTGGGTGTTGTGCTCCAGTGACAGGGCTGGAGAGGGAGATATGCAGCAGCAGCAGATGATAATCACCGATACCTGCACCCTCTCTCCTTCCAAGGAAGAATTTTATCTCTCCTGACTCCTTAGCACCCCTGGCTTGACTGCTGGAACTTGCATTTTGGGCCATGGCTTCTTTCCAGGCTTTGTTGATACCCTGCTGGGACATCCCTCAATGAGACCAAGACCTGCTGCGAAAGTGGCAAGAGATTCTCTCTTTCCTGGGAGTCCTGTCTCTGTCAACTCTGTCTGAGGAAGATTTTAATCTTTGCCAGGATCAGTTGAATTGATTTCTTAGGGTAGGAGGTGTGGATGCTGTCCTCGTCACTGCCACGAGTTGGCTCCCGGGGTGGATGGTCCCTCTGTCACGTTGGCTGGACAGACTGTCCTCCTCCAGCTCTACCTGGGGCTGCAGCCCACCAAACAGCTCATGGGAATTCACCTCCTGCTCCCTGCTCGCCTGTGATAGATTCCTAATTGCTCTGCCTCAGTTTCCCATTGTTAAACCAGAGCTGTGTGTGCTTGGCCTTGGCCAAGGGTGGCTGAGAGGATCTCTGACCTTGGGGCACAGCCAGGTCTGGGAGCTCAGCTGGTGAAGGAGCTATTGATTTTTTTTTCTCTGCCTTGTTTTCAAGCGGAGTTGTCAGTTTTCCATCCAAACTTTATGCGCTGTTAATGATTTGCTGTCAACCTTTTGTTTTAAGATCTCAAGATTTTCGGGAGGTGAAGCCTGTAGGAGTTGACACCGTGGAGGCGGGATTGAGGGCATGATCCTTCCCACCTCTTTGGGTCATTTGTTGTCAGATCAAAGAGAGCCCAATCTTGCGTGGGGAGGTGAAGAGGGACTTCATTTGCTGGTTGGGTGCCGAAGCTCCCGCTGCGCAACGTTTTGGCCGGCCCCAGCTGTGAGCTGTGATGTGCTGGCTCCTCCACCCAAGCAAACAGAGCTTTTCCCATTGGAACATGCTCCTGGGCAGTGCTGGGCTGGCTAATGCAAACGAGTGCCAGTTGCTTGGGATCGGAACGCCGCTCGGAGAGGAATCCACTGTCGGTCTGTTGGCTGATGCTTCCGCTGGAGACAAAGTGCTGGTTATTTATGGCTTGGCCTTCACCTCTTGTTGACTTTCCTGGGGTGCACCTCCCACACTGCTCATGGAGGGTCTGCCCCCCATAGGGGAAGCCCACCCTGCAGTGTTCCCAGCAGCATGTCCCCACGGCTCTGCTGGGCTTGTGCCAGTGGTTTTGGGGGTGGCAGGCACTGCCAGGACCTCCTCTTTGGGCATCCTTATTCATGGAATCATAGAATCAGCTGCGCTGATAGAGACTTCAGAGATCATCAAGGCCAACCCTTGGTCCAACACCACTGTGATTACTGGACCATGGCACTGAGTGCCATGTCCTTCACCTCATCACCATCTCTGAGCCCTGCAACCTGCCCCGGGTGGTCCATGGTTGTTACCCCTGAAAGAAGAGAAATTATTGTCTTGAGTTTGTTTTGGGGGTTTTCCCAATGCAGTGGGAGGGAAACGCTTTGTTTCTCTTCCTGCCAGCCCAAAGAGATGGTGTGGCCACTGGGAAAAAATCCAAATGAGAGTTTAGGATTTGGAGGAGAGTGAGGAAAGGTGGCACAGCCCTGGGGCAGATCTCAGGGAGGCCAAGGGCTCCATCCTCAGCAGGGATCCCCTTTGCCCCATGCAATGCCCCTATCTTGGGAAGCCCAGGACTCCTCCCAGAACAGCATTCACTCAACCCCTTCTGCATCATCTGTTGTTCAAACCCAGCCTTTCCATTTTGCCCAGTGCCACTCGATTCTTAAAGCTCTGATTTTGAATTTCACAGTGTTCCTTGTCAGTCCCAGCGGGAAATATGTTTGGGACCATTTGGAAAACAGAGGGGGGAAAAAATTACCAGAAGGAGTTTTTTTTTTCATTCTTTGATGTGTGTGTATTTATTTATTTATTTATTTATTAGCAGAAAGCAGAGTGAGAGCACAACGCGTCTCCCGCAATCTGTTTCCTGCTTGCTGGGTATTAGAGGATGACACCAGCTGGGCTGGTAAAAAAAAGTCTGAGAAAAGAATAATCCCAATGCCACATTAGCAATTAAATATGTCACTCGCTGAACTCTGGAGTTTAATCCATTTTCCCCCTTTTTTCTCTTCCTCCTTTTTGTTGTTTTGTTTTTTTTTTCCCTTTGATTCTCTTTTGTTTTGTTTCTGAGTTCTGGTCGGAGGCCGTGCCAGATGGGGGTCGTGCCTCAGACTGGTGCTGAGTTATTTTGTATTCAACTGAGGATTAATTAATATGATACACAAGCGACTCCTGGGTGATGGGATGGCACCACTCTGAGAGGGCATGAGGTGGGTGATGCCTTTGGGTCAAAACTCTGAATTAGTCCTAGAATCATGAAATCACAGACTTGTTAAGATTGGAAAAGACCTTTAAGATAATCAACCCCAACCATCACAATGTTCACCACTAAATCATGTCCCCAAATACCACATCCACACATTCTTTGAACACTTCTAAGGATGGTGACTCCACGACTGCCGTGAGCAGCCTGTTCCAGTGCTTTCTGTGAAGAAATATTCCTTAATACCAAACCTAAACCTCCCGTGGTGCAACTCAAGGCCATTTCCTCTCATCCTGTCGCTTGTTACCTGGGAGAGGAGGTCCCACCTGAGCCTCCTTTTCTGAACTACACCACTTATTTGTACTTCTTGCTAAGAGAGGTTTCAGTTGGAGCATCTCTTCATCCCAGGAGGGATTTGAGGGAGGACACAAATGCTTGGCATCAGTGACTCTTCACATGGACTGCCGGCCTTCACCTGATGTCAGCATGGGCCAGTCTTCCCAATGAACCATTAACTGGGCTGAGGAGGCTCTGCCTGGAGAAAAAGAAGCTCGTGGAGGGACCTTCTTGCTCTCTACAACTCCCTGACAGGAGGGTGGAGCCAGGTGGGGATCGGGCTCTGCTCTCAGGGAACAAGCTACAGGATGAATGGAAACGGCCTCAAGTTGTGCTAGTGGACGTTTAGGTTGGATATTGGGGAAAATTTCTTTATGGAAAACATTGTAAAGCGTTGGAACAGGCTGGCTAGAGCAATGATGCAGTCACCGTCTCTGGAAGTGTTCAAAAAAACACGTGGATGTGGCAGCTGGGGACATGATTTAGTGGTCAACAGCGGCTTGGTGGTGCTGGGTTAACAGGTGGACTTGATGATCTTAAAGGTCTTTTCCAACCTTAACGATTACACAACTCTATGAAATGCCCCATTTTGGCGTGTTGGAGTCTGTTCCTGCCACCTTCTTCCCATCTCCTGCTGCTTTGCAGCCCTCATTTCCATGTTTCATCCCTTGAATGAGTCCTGGAGCACCTCCAGCCTGTGGGTAGTGGCACCCCCAGTGAGGTGCTGCCCTCGAGTGTGTTGTTGGAATAAACTGACTTGTAAATTACCAATGGAACCAGCCCTGCTGCTCTGGCCATGCTCACAAAGGATCTGAACAGTTCCCTGGAATTGTCCAAGGCCAGGTTGGACGGGGCTTGGAGCAACCTGGGCCGGTGGACGGTGTCCCTGCCCATGGCAGAGGGTTGGAACTGGATGATCTTGAAGGTCCTCTCCAATCCAAACCATTCCATGATTTTAATACAGCAGCACCAACAAAACCCCTTTTGTGTAGGACCAGAGCCTTGGGAAAGAGGGATGGGAAGCTGATGTGGGAACCACACCCTTGCCCTGTTCTCCCCCGCATTCCGTGGCATCAGGAAGGCAGGAGGGGGCATCTCCAGCCTCACCTGCCCCTGGATTGGGTGGCACGGGCCAGGCTGGGGGGTTTCACAGCCTCTCATCAAAACGTGGTGTGGGGCAGAGCAGAGCAGTGGGAGCACTGGGTGCCTGGGTCCCATTCACTGCTGGGCTGAGGCACAGGGAGAGCGGGGAAAATTAAGGAGAATAGAGAGTAATAAACGTGACGGCTTTGGAATCATTTAAATCCGAGTCATGCCCAGCCTGGGAGTTTATATTTCAAGTTGCCCCTGGCTGAGCTTTTGAGGAACCTTGGGTAAGTTCAGGCGTCCCGTACACCTCTGGCGATATCAGCAGCAAGTTATTAGTCAGTGCTCAAAATGTGCTTTTTAACTGTCGTAAAACACTGTGGTTGAAAACATGAAATGAGATGCTAATGGGGCTGCTCCAGAGCCCGGGCCGAGGCCTCTCACGGAAGCTGTGTGCTCACAGCAGCCCTGCCAGCACATAAATCTGTGGCATCAGAGGGAACAAAAAGTTCCCCTTGGCAAAGACTGGCTCCAAAGAAGGATGAGGGGACTGAGGAGGGAAGAAAGGGAAGAAAAGCAAATTACATCAGGGTTCAGTGAGTGACCCTCGGGGTGGGGGTCTGCCAGGAGGATCAGTGTGGGAAGGTTATTCTTGTGCCTTGACACTGCTCAGTGTTGAAAGAGTCCTTTGACCCATCCGTGAATGTGCAGGAAAGGGGCTGCTGGAGTGGGATGGGGCTGGGAGCGGGCAGGGGGAGTGGACAGGGAAGGGGCCAGGAGTGTACAGGGGGCTTGGGCTGGGGCTGGGCAGGAAGCAGACAAGGAAGAGACCAGGAGTGGGCAAGGAAGGGGCCTGAGAGGGGGCAAGGAAGGGGCTGAGAGTGGGCAAGGAAGGGGCTGAGAGTGGGCAAGGAAGGGACCAGGAGTGGGCAAGGAAGGGGCTGAGAGTGGGCAAGGAAGGGACCAGGAGTGGGCAAGGAAGGGGCTGAGAGTGGGCAGGGAGGGGGCTGGCAGTGAGCAAGGAGGAGTGGGCAGAGGAAAGGGGCAGGGAGAAGGATTTCTGTGCATATCTTTCATTATAATACTTCAGGATCTGCTGCAGGAAACATCCTGGGCACTTTGGCTGATGCAGCCAAGCTCCTGTCACAGTGGCTAAGGGTGTGAAGAGGTGTGGCTGCCATTTTCCTGGATGTGAGAACTCCTGTTGGTCCTTCCATGTGCACAGCTCTCCCGAGGTCTTGCTCCAGTGCTGAACTTCTTTGGGAGCTGCTGCAAGAGCCTTCAGGCTCCCCAGATGCTCTCTCCCTGCCCATTGGCTTTGGCAGTCAGCCCAGAACCCCAGGATCCAGGATGCTCTGTGGGAGCTCCCCGAGTTGCTGGTGATGCTGATCTGCTGCACACCAAGCCAGGTCCCAGTGGGACTGCAGCTGGGGGTGAAGTGTGTCACTGGTTTAAGTGCCATGCCAGTTATCAGGGACGTTTGGGAAGCCCCTGCTTTGGGAGGAGAGAGGATGTGAGAGCCTCAGCTATCCTGTCAAATCAAGCATCCCAGGGGTGGTATGTGTGTTATGCTGAGACCTCGGAGAGAGGCTCAAATGCTGGCAAATCCACTCCAAAGGCTTGGGAGGAAAAAAAGCCGGTAGGCAAACAAAGCGAACCCACGAGGTGTTTGTTTATTTTCTGGAACTCTTGGGATTTTCCAGCCAGCCTCATGACTCCCTCAGGCTCTGACTCACCAGGACAGAACCCATGCCTGCACTGGGCAGGCAGGATGCTGGGCAGGGGGCTGTGGGGCAGGGGCTGCTGCTGACCCCTCGAGAGCCCTTATCTTGGTGCTGCACCCCAGCGATGCCCACTCAAGCTTGGTGCCGGTGTTTTTTGGGGAAACAGCTGGATGCTGGGAAACCCTGTGCATGGGGAGCAGCTCTGTGTGTGCGAGGAGGGAATGGCACTGACGCTGCCCTCGACAGCCCACCCCAAGGGTCTGTCCGTGGGTGGCTGGGTGGGTGGCCCGCGGTGCTTCAGGCTCCCCTTTACCAGCTATGCCATAGAGCAGATCCGTTTTCTTTCTGCTCCCAGGTACCTTGGGAGCAATCAGCAGGATTTGGGGTTTGAGCTGGAAGGGAAGCAATGCCCAGCACCCAGCCCAGGACTGCGGCGGGCAGCGAAGAGGCTGCTGCCTGCAGGGGTGGCAGAGCTTTGCTGAGCACTCAGAGGCCATTTTAATAATAATACTTTGTCAAGGTGAGCCTGGACTGAAGTGAAACCCTCTGGAGCAGGTGCTGGAGAGCGGCGTGCCTGGCTGGGAGATAAGGCAGGGAAGTGTGCAGTGTGGGGCGACTGGTTTGGGATCAAGGATGGAGGTGAGTGGAAGAGCAGGGCTGTTGGCCACGCTGCCTTATCTGGGGGCCTTTCCCACTAATGACAGTGCAGAGTCTGCTCCCTGCAGGGACTCTCCCCATGGCTGTGGCTGCTGGCAGCTGGCTCAGAGCAGATTTGGAGTGTGACCCACTGTGTGCCCTTGGGGCTCCCCAGGTGCTCAGCGGGGAAGCTGAGCCTGAAACACTGCTCTGGTTGTGATCAGTGTGGGATTTTCAGCACGGAGCAGAGCAGGTCTTGGTGGTGTCCAGGCTCAGCTGGGCTTTTTTTGGTGGGCCCTGTGCCCATAGAGATGCCAGGCATCATAAAATGTACCCATGTTACCCAAACTAGCACAGTGGAGGGTAATCTGTAGTTGCTGGGGATGATTGCTGGATCATGCTCTGCTTCCCACATTTCAGGGCATCTGTTATCCTTAATTCTGCAGGCACAGGAATCCTGGGGCTGTGGGAGCTCAATTTAGTCTTTAAATACCAGCTTTGTGCCCTCTGGTGACTCAGAAGGACGGAAGCAGAGAACACCAACACTGGTTTTCTGTAAATCTCGTGGTTTTCTTTGAGGGGTTGGCGGGCAGACAGGGAGCTTTGTGCAGGGGGAACGCTGCTGGAGGTTCACATCCTGGGGGTTGGCATCCACTGCTTGTTCTCCCAGGGCCACCTCGGCCACACGGGAAACTCTGCAGGCTCTTCCCTGCTGAACCCAGCGAGGGTTTGTGCTTCCCAAAGCTGCACGTAGCCATGGGATGTTTCCATGGGCTTTTATGGAGGAGTTGATGGTCTGTTTGTTGCATTAACGTGTTCTGTCAGCCCAGCTGCGGGTCCAAGCCCAGAATTTGGTCTGTGGTTATTCTGAATCCTCCCCTGCCCCTCAGTTAATGCTTCCCTGTGTCGTGGAGCTTCGACAGCATTGTGGGGAGCTCTGGGTCATGGTCCTGCAGCTCTGCTCTGGCTGCACATCAGGCAGGAGGCATTTGCCTTCAGTACAGAGGTGTTTGCATCCTCCATGTGCCCCTGGGCTGCAGCAGTGAGTGCCATCAGGCCAGTTGTGCCACATCCCTTTAGTCCATGGTGATGTCAGTAATTTCACCAAATCCTAGTTCTTCAGGGTGATGTTTTCCAACATAAAAGGGCAATCCCTGGGGGGATCAAACAGATGTGTGGATGTGGCACTTGGGGACTTGGGTTATTGGCCTTGCCAATGCTGGGGGAATGGTTGGACTCAGTGGTCGTAGAGGGCTTTTTCCACCCTAAACAATTCTATGTAGGTTTTTGGGGCTGCTTGGGGTTTTCTGGGAAGGAAAAAAGGGCAGGCTGAGAGTGGCTGGGGAGGAGAGTGGTGGCATTGGGGTGCCACAGCGTGGGACTGCTGTATTTGGGGTGGGGGCTCTGGGACAGCTCAGAAGAAGTCCCCGGGAATGCTCCAAGGCCTCGCTGTGCCTCATCACTTTGGTACCTTTGGATTTTTTCCAGAGCAGCTCAACCTTCCCCCAAACTTCAACCCTGACTGAGCCCAGCGAGCCTTTGAGTTTTGGGGGGAAATAACTAGAAGTCTAGGACTTTCCCTCCTAGTGCAGAGAGAAGAGAATTTTTCCTTATGTCAGAAATGGATGGGGTTTTTCTTGAGGAGCGAGAAAGGGCTGATGGGAGCTTTGAGCTTCACTGGGTGCAGCTTTAGCCAAGTTTGAAGCAGCTGGAGCAGGTTTTGGCGTGAGCACTTACCCTGCACTGGGCGTGAAGGCTCCGGCGGTCCCTCCCCTCTGCTCTTCCCAGATGTTGTAACTTTTGGAAGAGTTTGCCTTGGGTTGGTCGCTGGCCTTGTTTCTCAAGGTGGTCTTCAAGGAGGCTTGTGCAGCACCCATCCGATGGCACAGCACAGGGTAGGCCACTCCTGGGTTGCTCAGCACTCCGGCTGGCACGGGGTCGTGGTTTTGGGGGACTGAGGAGGGCAGCAGGGTTGGCTGAATGCCGGGCTGGGCACACAGGCTCCTTCTGCACTGCCCAAACCTGCTGCCTTCGGGCTCTTTGGGGCCCCTGCCAGCGCCGCGCCGTGTCCCCGGCCCCGGGGCAGCCGCAGCGGGCAGGGATGTTTGCTCCAGGAGGGAAAACCTGTTCAGGCATTTTCCCTCATGCCTGTTCCCGTAAGATGTTGTGTAATCCATGGGGCTGGTGCCTGAGATCTGCTGGATAAGCTGGCGCTGGTCTTGTGCTGGGGCAGCCCAGGAGTGTTCTGGGCTCAGACCCCGGTGCTGGTGTGAGGCTCGACCCACTGGAGTCACCAGTGGTGCCCTGGCTGTGCCAAGGGAAGTGTGTGGGCTTTGCTTGCCCAGGATTTCTGTGGCAGCCGTGGTGCCAATTGGTCTGGTGGGACTCTGGAATACAAAGACTTTGGAAGTGCCTTGTCCCCTCTGCATCTCTGCAAAGTCCCCTGTAGCACCCCACGCATTGCAGGGGCAAAGGGGGTCCCAAGCAGCACCAAGGCTCTGGCTGCAGAAGAAACTACAAAAACGCTGTTTGTGCCATTGCTGGGGGATGGTTTTGGTGACTTTTTGGAGCGTTGAGGCATTCCGTTTGTATTTCCAGCAGCAAAGCAGCAAAGGGAAAAAGGTGGAAGGAGTGGGACTCTCTGCTTGTGTCTGCACAAGGAGTTAAAGCCTTCTTCAGTGTCAGCGCGTTCCCCCCGAGGCTGAGTTTGTACTGTGTGCGTCTATCTCAACATCTCCAGCGCTGGCTTGAACAGTCTCACCGTGGCTTTACATAAGCAGCAAATCAGCCAAAATAAGCCCCATCCCCGGCTGGTTTTGGTGCGTTGGTTCTGCTTTCCAAGAGAAACCCGAGGGTTTGCATCCTCCTCCGCACGGTGACCTGCCGGCGCGGGCATGGCTGTGCCGGCCAGGTGGGAGCAGAGAGCGCGCCCTGCGCTTGGCTTGCGGCGTTCCCAGGACCTCTCCTGCTGCCCCCGCAGCCAGGTGCCGGGGCAGGGAGCCCGGAGCGCCCGCAGAGCTCGCCCAGCCAAGCAGCTCCCTCCCTCTCTCCATGGTGTGGCTCGGAGCCAGACAGGGAGAAACTCAGGGCAGGTTCCCCGAGGAGCGTGGGATGGCCCGGCTGAAGGTGGAGGTGAACGTGCCCCTGATGGCTCTCACACGCTGGTGCTGGGAAGGTGGAGAAGGTGGTTCAGCACAGGCGCATCCTGCAGGAGGTCGGAGTTTGGGAGCAGGTTATTTAGGCAGCAGCAGCAGCCTCCATGGGCTTTATGTTTCTTAGGGCCACAGAATATCCTGAGCTGGAGGGACCCACGATTTCTGCCCTGCTGTTCCATCCAAATTTGTTCTTGTGCCAGGGGAGGTGAGGAGGGAGACCCTGGTTGTGTTGTCACCCTCCAGCCTGTCCCTGGTGCTGCTCCCTGCCAGCCCCTTGCTGAGTGCAGCAGCCCCATGGCAGGAGAGAGGAGGTCTCCCAGGGGTCAACATTGGGCTTAGTTGTCCCCATTCATCCCTGTCCTGCCTTTGCCAGCACTGGGGTGTTTGTTTCTAAACCAGCCTCGGAGGCACTTCCTTCTCCCATGAGCAGGAACACAGCAAAGCCCCAGTGGAGAGTGTTTGCCTCAATGGCTTCCAACGCTGCTCTCATCTCTCTTCAGGGTATTCCGGGGAAGTAGCTGTTATTTCCTTCAGACAGGCTGTTCTGTTGTCAATCCAGAGCAAACAAGGCTGCTGGGGCTGTGTGGGGACATGCTCCAGGATCATCCCAGCTGTCCTTGGGGTGTTCAGGCATCTTCTGGATCAGGAGGACTTCATCTCTGGGTGCTGCTGGGTGCCACCAGGAGCCACTGGGTGCTGCTGGGTGCCCCCAGGAGCCACTGGATGCCGCCACATGCTGCTGGGTGCTGCCAGGTGCTGCTGGGCGCCATCAGTGCTGGGTGCCACCAGGTGCCATCAGGAGCCTCTGCGTGCCACCAAGAGCCGCTGGGTGCTGCCAGGTGCTGCTGGGTGCCACCAGGTGCCACCAGGAGCCACTGGGTGCTGCTGGGTGCCACCAGGAGCCACTGGATGCCGCCATATGCTGCTGGGTGCTGCCAGGTGTTGCTGGGTGCCATCAGTGCTGGGTGCCACCAGGTGCCACCAGGAGCCGCCGGGTTGCCACCAGGAGCCGCTGGGTGCCACCAGGAGCCACCGGGTGCTGCCAAGTGCTGCTGGGTGCCACCAGGTGCTGCCAGGTGCTACTGGGTGCCACCAGGTGCCACCAGGAGCTGCTGGGTGCCGCCACGTGCTGCTGGGTGCCACCAGGAGCCTCTGGGTGCCATCGGTTCTGGGTGCTGTCTCTTATGCCCCTGGAGCCCAAATGCTGACAATAAGTGGAAGGTTTGGGGCTGCCTTTTAAACTCTGACACTGATGTTTTGTGACAATTAATCTTGCTATTTATATCACTCTAATTAGCAGCCTTTTATTAATATTATTGAGGCGCCACAGTGCTAATTATATGTCTGCCTAATGTGTGCTATCAGTGCTGTTCCAATCCAGTGTGATTCCGCCTGACATTATCCCTCCATTAGCATTGTTTGTTGTGTGCTTAGGAAGATAATTTGATACTCCTAATCACTGTGATCCTCATTAGCAAACTGTCCCCACGTGCCCAAGCTTTTGAGAGTGATGCCACCAAGTGGTGCAGCTTTCCAAGGGATGTTTCTCTGGGAAATCTTCCCCAGTTTGGGGTTCTCCTCTCCATCAGGCTCTCTCTCAGAAGGAGAGGAACCCTTGGAAGATCATGCCCCCAGAGATAAAGGCAGTAGATCTTTACTCTGCAATCTGCAGGACCTCTCTGGTCTTTTACCTTTTCTTCCCATGCCAAAAGCTTGAATATTTAAAATTTGAGGAAAAATATAGCTGAAGTGTAGGGAAGTTGGCTTTAAGGGGGCTTTTCCATCTGTTACCCTACAGTGTTGTCCGCTAACAGGGTTTTCCTGTTCTCCCACGAGCAGCTGGCCCGGGAGCTGATGACTGGGACAGTCAGGCTGTGGGAAAAGACCTTCCACCCACCTCCTGCTGCCCATTGTGTCCTTAGGGGGACAGGGAAGGTGGATGCAAGTGATGCTGGTGAGGGTCCCTACTTACTCCCAGGGCCAGCCTGTCCGTGCTGCCCTCCCACCCAGCTCCTGGAAAAGGTTTTGGTCTGAGAGAAGTCCTTCAGTATGGGACAGGTGAAGGGATGAGTGTGATTCCTGACGTTCTCCCTGCTGTTCCTGCCTCAGTCCACTGTCCAGCGGCTCCAGCTCCTCCGGCGACTGCTGCAGAGATGGGGGAAGGAGTAAAAAAGGTTTCTGAGTGTGCACAGAAGTTGGATCAACAGGGAATTAAAACCCAGCTGCCGGAGTGTTTGATCTGCTTGTTTGATCCTCGGAGCTGGAAGCTGAGTTTTCAGGGTACGCCGGGAGACGGAAGGCACCGGAGTGCAGGCTCTGTATTCTGTTATCAAGCATTGGCAGCCGGCTTGGTGCCTCCTCTCCAGCACGAGCTCCTGGCAGGGGGTGCGAGGGTGGAAGGGTATGAAAAAGGGGGGCAGAGGGAGTGAATATTTCAGGAGTCTCGGCAATGACTCCCCTGCCCTGTGCCCCAGCCAGGAGGGAGCTCGGAGGGGGCTCCCTTGGGAGGCTGGTTCTGATGCTTCCGAGTGCTGAACTCAGAGATGCTGAGCCCCAGTTCCCGCTGGTGGGATGCACCCACTTTGGGATCCCTGAGATGGGGTGGATATCACAGCCCTGGAGATGGGTGTTACAGCCCTGGAGATGGGTGTCATAGCCCAGAGATGGGTGCTGCTGCCCCAGAGATGGGTGTCACAGCCCAAGATGGATGTTACAGCCCTGGAGATGGGTGTTACAGCCCTGGAGATGGGTGTTACAGCCCAGAGATGGGTGTCACAGCCCAAGATGGGTGTTACAGCCCAAGATGGATGTCACAGCCCTGGAGATGGGTGTCACAGCCCAAGATGGGTGTTACAGCCCTGGAGATGGGTGTCATAGCCCAGAGATGGGTGCTGCTGCCCCAGAGATGTGTGTCACAGCCCAAGATGGGTGTTACAGCCCTGGAGATGGGTGTCACAGCCCAAGATGGGTGTTACAGCCCTGGAGATGGGTGTCACAGCCCAAGATGGGTGTTACAGCCCTGGAGATGGGTGTTACAGCCCTGGAGATGGGTGTTACAGCCCAGAGATGGGTGCTGCTGCCCCAGAGATGGATGTCACAGCCCGAGATGGGTGTTACAGCCCAGAGATGGGTGTCACAGCTCTGGAGATGGGTGTCACAGCCCAAGATGGCTGTTACAGCCCCAGAGATGGGTGCAGGCTGGGTGGTTTCCTTCCCTTTGGATTTCTCACTGAGCTCTTCCCATCGTCCGATCTCTCCCCATCCTTGGTCACTGTCACCCAATGCAACCTCCTCCTCCTCAGCCTTCACTCCCCGTCTGCCTCCAACTCTGATCCCTTCCAGCACAGATTGTCTGATTGCAAGCTCTGCCTGTACACAGCTCCCAGATGGAGGAACTGGCAGAAATAGTCCGTGGGGACAGGAGGTGGGTGCCAGTGCTGTGGCAGGTAGCAGTGAGATGGTGATGGAGGCAGTAGAAGCATGAGGAGGATGAGACACCAAACAAACCCCTGGGCTGTGAGAAACAAGTGGGCTTGAGGCCAAGCCATTTGCAAGTAAAATTTACAAATGTATTGCCAATTAATATTTTAGATAGGATATTCTATATTATATGTATGCAGTGTTTTGGCTCAGTAAAGCTGAATGTTGTGTCATGCTCACAGCACAAGTCAGGCTCCCCTTGGCTTGGTGACACTCCATCACTTGTTCCTGACCTCTGTTGCTGGATCTGGCTGATCTCTGCAGAATTCCATTTATTTCCTGCCATAATTTGAAGTGCAGGAGCTTTAGCTTCACTCTCCAGCTAATTTTGTGTTTGTAATTCTAACCCTTTCTCCCGGATGTTCAGGTGTGAATTCTGCTTTGCAGCCACTTTGTGTTTCCTGTTCAGTTTGGGAGCAGCCAGATCTCAATCTTGATGTACAGCCCAGGCAGCAAGGAGGAGGGGAGCAGGTACCTTCCCTGGGATTCTTCCATACTTTTTGCTTGAATTTTGCTAATTTGGTTTGGGAGGTGAGATAGGAATTAAATGAAGTGATTAGTGAATCTTTGATAAACCTGTTATCTGGTGAAAATCACAAACCAGCTTTTTGGGTGTTGAATGGAACCAGATGTTCCTTGGGAATTTATGAATCTTCCATGAGTTTCTCTTTAGCTCTAAACTCCCTGTTCAGTGTGTTCCCTTTGAATCCCATCTCTTCATGTCTGCCGCAGACCCTTGGTTGTTTAATAAGTGCAAATAGGATTTTGCATAAACGGCGTGACAAATCCTAGGTTTCCTTTAGCAGCTCCAGATGGGTGTTTGTGCTCCAGGGATGGTATCACTGTTTGGAAAGGCTGTTGGACCCTGTGGAACCTGAGCTGTGCCCTGAGTCAGGTGTTCCTGGTGCCCACAGAATGGACCTGTGGCTCCTGGGGACATGTCACACATCGTGAGGTTTTGCCTAATGAAGCTTTCCTGGTTGTGGATCACACGGAGAGCCTGAGAGGGTGAGGAGTAAAGGGCGGGGAAACTCGAATGGAGGAAGTGTTTGTTGATGCTCTTTCAGGTAGTTTATCCTCTTCTGCCGTTAGTAATTGTTGGTGACACTGATTCTCTTGCTGTTCTGACGCACCCCTGTGCCTCAGATCTGTGTGTGCCAGGCTTTCTTCTCTGGAAATCCCATCTCTGCCTGAGATTCTCACGCACCCATAGGAGTATTTGTAAGAGCTCTCCACAGCCAGACTGTTACCTGCAGCAAAAGCAGTTAACATGATGGCAGTGTCACTGGTGAGCCCATGGAGACTCCTGTTTGCCAGAGCTGGTGTCATCCCCTTCCCTTCCCCTTCCTCCTTCCTCTTCTCTTTCCATTCCCCCTTCCTTTTCCCCTTCCAGTTCCCTCTTTTGAGGACAACTTTTATGGTTTTCTTTGCCTGCTGTGTATTCATAGAACGGCTTCAAAAGATGCATCTTCCACTAGTCAGCTCTTCCACGAGGGTATACATATTTATGGAATGAAGCGTTATCTATCTTTTATTCTTTGAAATGATTTTGTTCACTTTGACTTCAAAGCCGGGGAGCTGTCTCGTGCCTGATGGTCCTTCCTCAGCTGTGGAACAGAGGGGCTCTCAGGATGTTTCCTCGTGGTCTGATCTCTCCTCGAGCTGTGTTGTTGTTGATTTGTCCTCTGGTTATCCCTCTGCCTTCCCGCAGCTCCTCCTGGGCAGGGAAGGTGTTGGGCATCTTCACAGAGGCCAAAATGACTCATAAGGGCAGTAGGAGATTCCCTTTTGCAGCACAGGAGAGGAGGAAATCCAAGAGGATGGAAGGCTGGAAGGTTGAGACTGAAGAAGCAGGTGGACATCTGCAATGTCTCCTTTTCTTTTTTTGTCCTCTGTCCTCAATTTTTGTGGTTTCATCCCTGTGGCAGAATAAAACAGGATCGCTATTAATCACATACTTTTCCGACAGGGATTTCTCAGGGAAGCAGGGATGCCAGGGATGCTCGGCTCCCGTGGGGACAACAGAGTCACTTCCAGGGTTTCTCTCAAAATGAGCCCTGGGGATTTCTGGGGCCAGAAATGACCCCTTCTAAACCTCCCGCTTTTGGAAGGAACTGGGAATTACTCACTAGAGGAAAATTCCTGAAAAAAAGACAATACTTGGAGCAGTGGAAATCTTTTCCTTCCGCTCTGTCTTTCTAAAGGAATAAATAAGAAGAGTGGAAAATGCGCAAATAACCTCAGGGCTCACCATAGTTTGGGAATTTTTAATATCAAATGTAGCACATTTAATAAGATGTCTGAGAATCACATTCTTTTAAGCTGACAAACACATGACCTGAACTGGGGAGTAAAATCTCAGAGTGTTTAACTAGGACAGCTCAGACAAGCAGATCATGCTTAGATGACTTCAGGAACGAAAACTGGCTTGTCACAGTCAGGACGAATTTAATAAAATATTTAAACAATTTTCAACACTGCTGTGATGATAGAGAAAACCAGGATAATATCCAAGAGGAGGAGAATTGCTTTGGAAAGATTAAAGGATGTAATGACTGAAGGGCCTAAATCAGCCGTATGCATTTCTCCCACAATGAACCGCTTTGATGCCCAGAGAAGCTGTGGCTGCCCCATCCCTGGAAGTGTTCAAGGCCAGGTTGGATGGGCCTTGGGGCAACCTGGGCTGGTGGAAGGTGTCCCTGCCTATGGCAGGGGGTGGCACTGGATGAGCTTTGAGGTCCATCCCAACCCAAACCGTTCTGGGATTCACTGATTCCCATGAGTGTTGGAGGAACTGGGGGACCAGCACAGGTGCCTTGGGAAGCTGAATGCTGCTGGCACCCTCTGCCCATTGTACCCACTGAGGCAGCAGATAGTGCAGGGCTGGCTGTGGAAGCAGGTGGCATAAAAATGTCCTCCTCAGGCTGTTGGATGTCCTGTGAGACCTGCTGCCACATGGCTGGCTCGCAGGAGTTATCCCACCCACGGGGCTGGGAAGGGATGCTGTGGTGCTCCCACAGCCATGTGCCTCACATGTGCCTTCTGACAGCCAGAGGGATTGGGGTCCAGAGGGGAAGCTACTACATGTCGTGCCTCTCCATGGCCTGGAAGTGGGTGTCAAGATCTATGCCAAGATGTCTTGGTCAGTGATGAAGGGCACAGGAGAGAGACCATCCAAAAGCTGCTGTGCTGTGCCCTGTCACAGGAATGAAGGGAACCAGCCTCTGCTGCGAGTGTATTTGGTAGAAGTGTGGAAGCTGACCTTGCCTTTGGGCAGCTCCTGGTTTTCCTCTCCAGCTCCCAGGACAAGCCCAGCAGCTGCAGGAACATGATGTGTTCTGACAGGCTTCCCCCTTGTGCTGACTTACCGACAGACCGGCACACTTGTGGTGATGTAGGAGAAGGTCTGGTCACCCTGTAACAGCCTGTCAGCCCCCCTGTTCCCTTCCTTTCTCTCATCTTACCCAGGAAAACATCCCAGCGTGGCTTGCCAGGGAACAGCTCGTTCCGTGGGAGACACGCTTGTGTGGCTGAGCTCCAGCATCAGAGGTTCTCCACCACTGCCAGCCATTCCACTTCTCCCTGCGGTGAGGAGGATGGCCCGTGCCAAGGACTTGCAGGTGTTGGGGCTCTTACAGGATTTTCCTTGAAGGGATATTTTCGAAAGCAAAGCCCCCGTCGCTGTTAAGTAGTGCAGGAACAGGAGCAAACAGGGAACGTGCACCCTGGAGCTGCACCAGGCAGCCAGACGCAGACCTTGCCAAAACAATGCTCAGACTGAGTCTGCAACTAATCAACGGCTTTGGAGAAATGACAACATTAAACTAGTTCATGTGATTTTTTTTTTGTTCCCCTTGGAACTGTGCAGGACAGCTTTGATTTACAGGAGAATTAGCAGCACTCCCCACCCTGATCCTCAGGTTGTCTGTAGGAGCAGGAGCATTTGGTCACGTTCCTGGGAAACAGAGGCTAAAAAGTGAGGCGCTGGGAGGAGATCAGTGGGACCTTGGTTTGTGCCATCGACAGGCAGCGAGTTCTCCCTGCAGCCATTTTTGTCCCTCTCGTCTCTTTAGTTGACATGCACCTGAAGAAGGCAGGAGCTCTGTGTGCATGTGTGTGTGTGTCAGGAGAAGCTGAGATCTCCAGTGTGGGTGAGGATGTGCTCGGGTTGTGTCTGTGGCATGCAAGGTTGTGCCACAGGGATGGGGCGATGCTGGGGACGGTCCCAGACCTGGTACAGCTGTGTAGAGCTCTGGCCATGTACCCCATCCAGAGGGCTGAGTGATGTTGGGGATGGTCCTGGACCTGACAGCAGTGTGACTGTGGGGAGCTCTGGCCATTTGCCCCATCCAGAGGGCTGAGTGATGTTGGGGATGGTCCTGGACCTGACAGCAGTGTGACTGTGCGGAGCTCTGTCCATGTGCCCCATCCAGAGGGCTGAGCTCCAGGAATGTGCTGAGCTTCTGAGAGACATTTCAGTGCAGCTGGACCCTTGCGCTGTCCTCCTCGGTGGATAAGAACTATCTCCAGCAATGGAAGGAGTAGGATGCTGGCAGAGCTGCTGCACTGTGGTGCCTCAGTGGTGGTGAACCACCACTGTGTAACTCCCAACAGCCTTGCTGTAGCTCTCTTTGCACGCGATGCCAGTGCTGTTCCCATCCTCCCTTCCATCCTGCCAAAATCCAGAGCTATTCCAAAGCGGCAGGAGGAGAGAAATTTTTGAGGAGGAGAAACAAAGCATTCTCATTGCTCTGAAGGTGGCTTTGCCACTCCCCAACCCAGGAGCCCCTCACCACTGGGGTGTCATTAGTGGCACTAGGGACAGAGCAGCAGAACACCTGGACAGAGCTCTGTAAGAGGCTGTGGCCGCTTCTCTTGCTTCCTCTGGTCCCCTGGTGTATCCAAGAGAAGGACTCGCTGCTGCCATCACATCTTCATTATTAACTCTGTGACTCTTTGGCATCAGATCTCCTTCCCTGTCAAAGCAATTTTATACAGGTGCTCTGCAGTTGTGCTTTGGCTTGGATGACTTGTGTGTACATGCATTGGGGTCCCCTCGCATCACATCCAGTCGATGGCCTGTGCCAGTGAGGCACCCAGAGTGTGTGATGGCTTGTGGTGAAGGTATGAGGTGCAGCCTGAGACGTGTGGACCTCACTGGGGTCTGCAGGGCAGGTGATGGGGGCAGCAGGCTGGGAGCAGCATCTGCAGCAGCGACACTTAAGAGTCACTGTCCCCAGGTCCCTGCAGCCCCGTGCCCGCTGCAGGGACACACCAGCTCTGGTACAGGGTCAGCAGATTTCCGCCCAGTTTCCTCTGTTCATTAGACTGTGTTTGGGATCATCCAGTAATTAAGTGCTGGAGCTGCTGGGCACGTGTCACCAGTGATGGTGTTCCACGAGAGTAGGGGTATGAGTGACACCCTGCTGGCACAAGGGAACTGCGTGACAGACCCAAGGTGTGCTTTTAGCTCCTGTGGTGGAACAGACAAGGGGTTTGCTCCCCCAAACAAGGAGGGTTCAGGCAATGCTGATCGGATCAACCCAAGAGAAGATGCTCCAGAAGAGCTGACAAGACACAAATCCAGTATGTGCTGATTAGGCAGTGGCACATGCAGTGGTTGCAAATCCCACAATCAGCTCACCCTGTTTACTCGTGTTTTTCTGCTTTTGTTTTTCTCTCCTCGATTTAAATTCCCAAGGAGACACTAGACACAGTAAGTGCTGATGCAGCCCACGCTGGAATGCTGCATGGAAGAGCACAGATCCCACCCGCCTGCCTCTGCCCCCCAGTCCCTGCCCAGCCCAGCACAGCTGCTCCTCTGGGTTCCTGACAGTTCCTTCTTCTCTTTCATCTCATTACAAATTGAAGCATGGCCGCTGGAACGGTGGATTTGCCGCACTGAGAGCAGGATCCAGCCCCAGGTCTTGCTGGGCTGAGATAACCCTGTGCTTGCTGTGCGTGGGGTGATGGGGATGGGCTGGGGACTCCAGGACTCCAGGCTGAGCACTGGGGGCATTGCTGGAGCACTGTATGCCAGGGTAGCACGGGTGACTCCCAGCACTGGGCTCATGTGGTGGGGAGCCCTGGCTGTGGCACACCCGCCTCCATGTCACCTGCATCCCCAGCCCCACTCCCCGTGGGGAACTTCCCTGCAGACCCACTTACCAAGAGAAGGTGAACCTGGAAAGAGCCGGTCAGGGTTTAAATCTGATACACCGCCAGGGATTAAACCTAGTGAATGGATTTGGAGCAGCTCTTAATTGCTCTGACTGAGCAGAGGACATGGGGGGGATGTCACTGGACCCTCGGGTACATCCTTGTGTGTGGGTTGAGTGCATCCCCTCACTCCCCATGCCCTCCATGCCAGAGGGTCCCTGCCAGCACCCCTCTGCCTGGCTCAGGCTCTGGTTGTGGACTCCTCAACACCATCAGAGTCACCACCAACCCCGTGCCTTTGTGAGCTGCTCTGTTTCTAGGTCAGCTCTGCCAGTGGGGCAATGGCAGCCCCGAACACTGGCAGAGATTTCAGCTGTTTCGGTCTGTTTTGCTCCAAAGTGACTTAAAATGCATTAGTGTCACACACAGCAGCCCAATCCTGTCTCTCTGTCACTTCTCCCATTGTCTGGGGACGTTCTCCTTAGCAAAGCCCGGCAGCTGACTGGCTTTGCATATATTTCCCAGAAGGTTTTTTTTCTTGGTGCTGGGAATTGATGCTAAACATAGAATTGTGGAATCACAGAATGATTTGAGTTGAGAGGGACCTTAAAGCTCATCTTGTTCCTACCCCCTGCCATGGGCAGGGTCACCTTCTACTGGACCAGGTTGCCCCAAGCCCTGTCCAAGCTAACCTTGAATACTTTCAGGGATGGGGCAACCACAGCTTCTCTGTGCCAGCACCCTACCACCCCCACTGCCAAGAATTTCTTCTGTACATCTAACATATATGTTCCCCCCTTCAGTTTGAATCATGTCAGAGGGATGTGCCACTGCCAGGGTTGGTGAAAGGTACCCGCATTCAGCCCCCTGTCCAGCCTGTGGGAAGGGGATGTGGAGCTGGGAGCACCCATTGGCACAGGAGCAGAGCTGGGCTGTGGAGCTGCTGTGGCCACTGAGAGGAGCCTGATCAGTGCAGTGCCACCAGCACCCAGGATTTCCCTGGAAGTGTACCTGGCCAGGTTGGATGGGGCTTGGAGCAACCTGATCTAGTGGAAGGTGTCCCTTCCCATGGCTGGGGTTGGATAAGATGAGCTTTGAGGTCCCCTCAAACCCAAACCATTCTGTGATTTTGTGATTTCAGTTTGTGAGCATGGAGGCAACTGTCAGTGGAGTGGGATGGGACTGTGCCAACCCCACCATCACTGTCCTGCTCCAAAATCCCCTCAGGGCAGATGGGGCTGGACTGACCCTGGTGGGAGCTACCTGCTGTTCACCCTGTCCAGCTACTGCTTCCCAGGAAAGCCACCCCAGCATTCCTGAGATGAAAGTCATCAGTGACCTCATCTCCACAAAGCCAGCAAGTGCCTGGGGCAGGAGCTCAGCGCAAAGCAGTGTTTTGGCCTGGAAGAGGGACATGGGTGGAGGTTCCCAGGGCTCCAGTGTCACTGCAGATGCAGGATGCAACCAACAACTTTGTGGTTTTAAAATATGAGCAGCTCCCTCAGGAGCTCTGTGGCAGACTCTGGATGCCCTGGGCAATGTCCTGATGACATCTGGCTTCCTGTCCTGCTCCAAATGGGTCAGAGGACATCCAGCAGCAGTTCTGCCCCATGCCAAGACCTGGCAGCACATACTGAGCCTGAGGGGCTGAACTGTGCATCCTCAGCCTGGCAGCAATCCCAGCCAGCCACTGCAGGTGCCCGTCCCCTGCCCCATCCAGGTGGGGCTGGTAAATGGTGGTGACATCTGGGCACTGGTTTTCCTGCTACTTTGGCATGCAGTGGGCATTCCAGAGTGGGTTTGACTTGGTGCGAGTGTGCCTGCACGTGGTTTGTGGGTGCTCACGTGATTTGTGTTTATGGTGTGCAGAGGGATCAGGGCAAGGATCCACCTCCATTATTGGAAGTGATTATAGGTGAACAGTGGCAATGAGAAAAGCCCTGAATAAATCACTGGGAGTAACACTCTCCAGTCTTGGCTGTCTTTCCGTGAAGATACTTGTGGAAATCTGTGATAAGGTGGAGCCGAAGGACACTCTCCATGCTAATTTGTTAAGCCAAGCCCCAAGCCCCTTGGAGCAGTGCTGAGGGACAGCAACACCGACCAACAGCCACCCACAGCCCCTCCACTCCCATCCCTAGGGCTTTCCTTGCTCCAGGGAGCTCCAGGTGCCCCTATCCTGCACCCAGGGATTCCTGCTCCTGGAGGAGACCTGAGGCTCACATGACCTGAACCCCTGGGTACTCAGACACCCTTGTACTATGGGTCTGTGTGACACATGGTGACCTTGGCCCCTGTCCCCCTGCTCGGAGCTCAGGGCCAGCTCTGCTCTGTCTCCCAGCTGGTTAAAGCCACAAGGCTGATGGCATTTCCCAGTGCAGACCAGCTTCCAGACTGGTGGCTGGGCTGGTGACCAGCCATGGAGTGCAGCTTGGGCCAGGTGCACTCAAGACCATTTTTGACAAAGGACAGGGACCAGGAGGATGCTGTGTATTTATAGTTGATGTTGTCTTGAGCCCCCAACCTTGATGCTTTCTTCAAACAGAGAAATCCATGTTTAGTCCAACTGCTTGTTTGGTATTTGGAGAAAAAGGAAAATCAAGTCGTTGCCCAGGTATGAACAGGTATGAGCATCGGGTCGGTGCTGTGTGATTCCTCTCCTCTGGCTGGGTGTGGATGGATTTATTGTGCATCTGGTCACCAGTGGGTAAAGGAGTGCAGGTGCTGAGCTGCTCTGTTGGAGCTGAGGGAGGGTTTGATCCTGCAGGTCCTTGGCACTCAGGATGGGGGAGGTTCAGCCACTGTCCCCCAGTGCCTGTGTCCAGGTGCTCCCTTTCTGGTCCCACCATCCCTGGCCCCTTTGCTCCATGAAGCACCAGTGACTCCTGCCCAAGGGCATGGGTGGTGTTCCCTTTTTGTCAGTTTTTCTCACTTCTCTCTCCAGTTGTAGAGAAATCACCTATTTAAGGCCCGAAGGTAGAGGTTTGGGGAAACGACGAGCATTTTATAAAGCTATTAAAACCCAACCCCTGTAACTGCCATAATTTATACACACCTACAAAATAACCAGCTGATGCGATCCAGGCTTCAAGCCCATTTTATTTGTTTCAGCACATCAAACAGATGGCTACGTTCCATCTGTGCTTTGCTGGGATGCAGAGGGGTTGGCAGTGAGGATCTGTGGGTGCAGAGAGGACTTGGGGTGCAGTGAGGGGCTGAGGGAGCTGCTGGGGACTCAAGGAGGAGAAAAGGGGGGCTGGGGGAGCAATGAGGGGCTGGGGGAGCTGCTGGGGGCTTGAGGAGGAGAAGAGGGGGGCTGGGGGAGCAGTGATGGGCTGTGGAACCATCGCTGACACTAGTGAGGCACCACCGGGTTGCCTCAGCATCACCACAGAGGACACGTGAGGAAGGGCTCGGTGCTTGGGGGCAGGATTTTTGTGTGTGTTTGTGGATGGGAGGAGTGATACCATCCCCTAGAAAACTTGGGAAGCTGCAAATGGGGTTTGGGCTTGTGTGCTTCAAAGCTGTACCCCCAGCCCCTCCCTCCACCCTCCATCACACCCTGGGACATTAAAGCAAGTTGGTGAGAGTTCAAAGCAGGGACCTCATTGCAGCCAAGGTGGTGATGAGGGAAGTAATTAGCAAGTGAAATGTTCGGTGCTGTAGCGAAATGATGTTTAGAATATTGGGCTGTGAGGAGGGGAGGGTGGGAACAGCTGGTTTTTCCATTATCCATAGAGCTCCACTCTGCGAACCCTTCCCTCATAACGAAGGCTTCCCTGGGTTTTATTCCATTTCTCCAGCCTGTTCCTGTGTTCTGCCTCACCCGCCCTTGGCTCGTAATTTCCAAGGCTGCAAACGAGCTTGGAGTATTTTAGGAGCCAGTGGTTTTTCAGGAATGAGTGCTCTGCCGTGCTCCATGCCTGTGATTCAAGTTCTCCTGGCTCAGTAGCCCCCAATTACCCACGTGTGCAGAGGGGGGCCGTGTTTATGGGTCTGCTGGAGTTGGATCAAAGCCTCGTGCTGCAGTTCCTACCCAAGGATGAATGAACCACCTCAGGGATCTTCTTCCAGCCCTGGAGTTTAAAATATTAATAGGATATCATTTCCCGACAAGCACCGCAACAGGTCCACGAGCGCTCTGTTATAAAACATTCCCGTTAGCAGAGCACGTGGAATGGGCAGTGCCTTGTCTCTGGAATTATTGACACCCACAAACATGTCGCCGTGGATATCGATACCCCTTCAAATGGGCTCTTCCTCCGTGCTCCACTGGATCCCCTTCTGGTCCCAAAATATTGCAGCCTGTGGGCACCGAAGCAGACCCTGGGGTTTCCTGTGCTCCTTGGGTTGTGACCTGTGACCTGTTGGCAGAGGTCTTCTGGCCACGAGGCACTGGTCATGATCCCTGGACATGATCTGCTGGCTGAGATGTGCTCTGGGGAGCAAAGGGCAGCGTGACTGGGGACTGAGAGGGCAGTGCAGGGCAGCTCGACTCTCCTTGTCTGTGCCCACACTGCTCCAGCCAAGGTGGCTGGCACAGGGGATGTCCCTCTCCCACAGCTCATCAGGCTCTTGTTCATCTCCCTCACCCTGTGCAGAACAAAAGTGATGATGAAAAGAGCCAAAATCTTCTCTCCAAAGGAGTGGCAAAGGGCAGACACCCACACTGTCCCCTGCAGCTGGTGACATGCCAGGGTAACTGCAGGGCTGGGCTCTGTGTCTCCCCTGTGGCACAACCCCCTGGAGCAGACAGAAGCTGTTCCCGAAGTTATTCCAGTGTGCTGGGTGGTGGAGGGTCTCGGTTGCTGACGCTCCAGCTTTGCTGATCTCTGTGTTTTTCCTCTTTCTTCCATTTCTGGACCTGCAGCAAACCCTGGAGACGAATCTCACCAACCTGGTTAAACGCAACAGCGAACTGGAAAACCAGATGGCCAAGCTGATACAGATCTGCCAGCAAGTGGAGGTGGGTGAGGGCCAGCAGGGGGCTGGGGAGGTGAGTTCCCTGCTCCAGGGATGGGATGCCTGGATCACCCCTGAGTCCTTTCCTGGAGGCCACCCTAGGAATGGAGATGGATGTGGGGGGAAGCGTTGCTGAGAGCTCAGGGAAGCTGAGTTGTTTGGGGGAGTTTAAACCCAAGCAATTGAAAATGCAGGGATGATTCCCAGGGTCTGTAGGGTCTGAAGGAGTATGGCATGACTGGGAGCCACTGGGAAGAGCCATGGGCTGCTGGGCTGGCTCCAGGCAGGGGGACCTGCCAGGTTCTCTGTGCTGGGGGCAGCAGATGCTTTTGGTGGAAGCCTGGGTGAAACCAAGCGTGGAAACAGGACTCATCAACAGCCTGGGTGACACTAATCCTGCCAACAGGGCTCATCAACCGGGTGACACCGAGCATGCAGCTGCTCCTTGAACCACTGCCTTCCCATAGGATAAAATCCCAGGCTGCTGCCGGGATTGCGGCCGCAGATTCAAGGGGAATTTGTCAGTGCCTGAGTGAACACAACAGCTGTTTGCTTCACCCTTGGGCATCCCAGCCTTCCCTGCACCTCCTCTGAGCCACCCCGTGAGCCCAGCAGGCAGCGGGATGCAGGGATGCTCTGGCAGGATGTGGGGATGCTGCAGCGGCGTGTTGGAATGCTGTGGTGGGATGCAGGGATGCTGCAGCAGGATGCAGAGGTGCTGCAGCAGGATGTGGGGGTGCTGTGGCAGTTTGCAGGGATGCTGCAGTGGGATGTGGGGGTGCTGCAGTGGGATGCTTAGTCAGGATGCAAGGGTTCTTTGGTGGGATGTGGGGATGCTGCAGCAGGATGGAAGGATGCTTCAGTGGGATGCAGGGAATGCTGCAGCAGGATGGAAGGATGCTTCGGTGGGATGAAGGATGCTGTGGCAGGATGGAAGGATGCTTCGGTGGGATGTGGGGATGCTGCAGCAGGATGGAAGGATGCTTCAGTGGGATGCAGGGAATGCTGCAGCAGGATGGAAGGATGCTTCGGTGGGATGAAGGATGCTGTGGCAGGATGGAAGGATGCTTCGGTGGGATGTGGGGATGCTGCAGCAGGATGGAAGGATGCTTCAGTGGGATGCAGGGAATGCTGCAGCAGGATGGAAGGATGCTTCGGTGGGATGTGGGGATGCTGCGGCAGGATGGAAGGATGCGGCTGGGTGTGGGCATGCTGCAGTGGGATGAGAGATGCTGCATGTGCTGTCTGGAGCCGTTTGCCCACAGCGAAGCACCTGGAATGTATTTGCCCATGGAGCTGCAGCTTGTCCTTCACCACCTGCATCTCGGAGCAGCGGGGGCTCTGGGGCCAGGAAGGTGCTTCCAAACCCCCGTGGTTCCTACAGGCAGCGTCAGCACTTTGTTCTTCACTCCCTCAATAATGTCCTGATGATCTGGCGAGAGGAAATGAGAGTAGAAACCCTTTCTGTGAGTGCCAGCAGGGCCGAGTGTGCCGCCAGCAGCTGGCAGCCACTGTCACAGTGTGCGAGGAGGAGGAGGAGGAGGGGGCTGAGATGCTCTGAACTTCCAGCCAAAATAAGGAGCAGAAAAATCCCACTTGGCTCTGCAGCACTGCTGGCCTTCCGCGCCAATGCTCTGTGTCACTCACACTGCCCTGTTTCTCTCTGCCCATGCATCACTCTGCAGTAGGAATGGCTTTGTCAGAGCTCTCTTCTGGGCTGCCTCTTCCCCAGGGCTCAGCAGACTTGGAGTGAGTCTGGGAAAACAGGCAGCAAATGGCTGGCTGGCAGGGAGAGAAGGAGCCAGGACGTCCTTGCAGAGCTCTGGTGACAGTCACCGGCCCTTGCTGCTCTGATGGGCCACACTTCAGCTCTGAAAACCCACCAGGGATGGAGCAGGGATATGACTAGATGTCCTTCCAAACCTCCTCCTTTGAATCCAGTTCCAATATCTTAATGACCTGACTTAGGATGAATTGAAAGCTATTTGGTGTTTCTCTATGATCCTGGGAGTCTCAGACCTCTAAGCTGTCATTTTCAACAGAGTTTGGGAGTTTTCAGCTTTGTCAGACGCTCTGCTTAAAATAACAGTTCAAATAACATTTCTCAGCTGTGCTGAATGCACAGCCGGGCCCTTGGAGGCACCTTCGCAGAGAGCACAGTAAAGTGTGAAGCAGAAAATATTTCTGCCTCCCTGTGTTCCTTGTCAGTCTGATTCCAGGGAATTTTGCTTTCGAGCTATTTGTAGACATGACACATAGACAGACACATGCAATCCCAACACACTCTGCCCATCAGCCATGTTCAGTGTAAGTCCCATGGTATGGCCAGGGAATGGGACCACCAACACCCCGATGGACAGAGGTTCACCCCAGACAAGGTCACTGCAAGTGTCTCCAAACCACTGAGCCTGTGCTGCCTGTCAAAGTGCCTCTGGTGCCTGGGGAGCTGCACTGAGAGAGGGTAAAAGGTTGAAATCCCATGGCAGTGATGGAAATGTGGACCAAGGAGGGCAGGTAACAACCCTGTGGAGAAGCTGAGTTTGTAAAATAGAGATGGCACCACCCCAATGTCCCCATTGTGGGGGACACCAGGAGATGCTGCACGTGCACCGTGGGATGGTGGCCTCTGTGTCACAGCAGCTGCAGGGCTGGTCTCAGTGTGAGCTGGTGATGTCCTCAGGGCATGGCTGCATGGCCAAAAACCTCTTGAGGGTTGTGGAGCTGGGATGGGGTTCTGTGCTCCATCTCCAAGCTGCCAGGGCACGAAGGAGGAGTTTCGCATGTGCCTGAGTCATGCTGTGGGCTGAGATGCTGTTCCTCATCCCCGTGAGCTGCAGGATGAGCTCTTCCCAGGGCTGAGTTTATTCCAGGGTTGTGTTGTCCCTAGCACATTTCCCTCCCCGGCGCTCACAAGAGTGAAGTGTTTCTTCTCTCCCTTCTTACACCTAAAAGCCACCCCCATGCCCAGCGTTCCCGCAGCCATAGCCCCTGCCAAGTCTTCCCGCCCAGTCCAGCATTTTCCTGGGAAGTGGTTCATACCTGCAGAGTCATTTGCCCCATGTCCAGGTGTGCTTGAGCCAGGGCTTTGCCAGCAGAGCGGTGCTGGTCTGCAGTACCCCCACCATGCTCTGCTGGCCCTTGGAGGGGACCCCTGCCTTGAAAATACTCCTCCTTGTGCAGAAGGCAAGTGAGAAAAGGACTGTGTGACCTCTGTGACTTCCCCTGCCTTCAGCCTCCCAGACCATGATTATGGCTGAGGGCAGATTTCTTGCCCTGGGCAGGTTTTCAGCTTTGGGCTACTGATGGGTACAGATTTATATTGTCTTGTAGCCATCCTGGAAGGGGAGTGCTCCAGGCCTGAGGTCTGGGACCTCCCTTGGGTTATGGGAATGGTTCGGGGAATGGACCTAGGGCCGAGCTGAGGTGCTTTAACCTCCCCTCTTATCCCTTGACCCAGCATCTCCATCCCTCCCTTTGCCATGCACAGGCCTCAGCTTCCTCTTCCCTTGCCTTCATGTGAACCAGAAGCTGAATGAGAGTGAGAGTCTAGAATTTGTGCTCCTGGGAAATTGGGGTGACAGCCATCCCTGTGGGCACACGGCCTCGAGGGACCTGGGTGCTGCCAGCTCACCACAGCCAGCCTGCGTGGCAGCACTGCCACAGCAGCTTGCTGCAGGCTCCAAACCCTGGGTCTGATCCTCCCCCCTGCTACGTGCAGCAGATTGGGAAGATTTTCCGCTGCTTTTACTCTGTGGAGCTCTCTTTGCAGACCATCAGCTGTCTCCCACTCCAGTGTTGCATAATCTGCTGGCCAGGTTTAAAAAAAGATCCTGTAGCAAAAATGTGGTTTACTCAGGGCTGCCTTTGGACCACTCTGTGTTCTACAGGGATTTGGGAGTATGAGGAAAACTGATTTCTGCCCTCTAGTGTGCTTTAATTAAGTGGTAGTGCTCGATTCCCCTTCCATAAAGTGCAGTCCCTGTGTCCTGTCCTGTCCTGTCCTGTCCATCCCACCAGGGATACTGGTCTTCCCTGGTGGCAGAGGACTGGAAGCTCTGCCTGTGCCCCCACTGCACTCTGTGTGTGCACCACAGTGAACACAGCCATGAGGGTGCATTGTGTGTCCTTCCTAACCACCTGCACGTTGTGTGTCCCTCCTAACACCACCTTGTTGTGTGTCCTTCCCAATCACCTGCACGGTGTGTGTCTCTCCTAACACCACCCTGTTGTGTGTCCCTCCTAACACCGCCTTGTTGCTGTTCCTGGCCAGGTGAACACAGCCATGCACGAGGCCAAGCTGATGGAGGAGTGTGATGAGCTGATGGAGATCATCCGCCAGCGCAAGCAGGTCATCGCTGTCAAGATCAAGGAGACAAAGGTGAGGGGGCTGGCCTGTGTGGCCCTGGTCCGGAGGTCCCCACCTGCACTGTGGGGTCAGCCCTTCCTCTCCGGGCACAGCACTCCATCAGCTGGTGGTGCTGGGGCATCCCAGCCCTGGGCAGAGGGGCTGCAGCACCGTGTGTTGTCTTGCCATGAGATTTGCTTTGGGCAGCCATCGGTGCCCACAGGTTCATCTCCTTGCTGTCCAAAATCCGGGTGTCCCTTGCTGCTGCTGCTCTCCTTGTCACCCCAAATCTGTGTGTCCCTCACTGCTGCTGCCCCAGGGCTCTTCCACCAAGGACAAGGCATGTGCTGCATGTGGCTGGAGGAGGAATGGTGTGTTGGTTAGCGTGACAAGTTGGTGCAGAGGCTTGGATCACTCCAGACAGTGTCCTCAGGGCCTTTCACTACCGTGGTCCTAATAAAGTAATGTGGAATTAATGCTGAAGGACCAGAGCCCAGTGCTGCAGGGAGAGCTCTGCATTGCAGCACAGCTGAAGGGGGAGCTGCTTCTCACCCTTTTCTTTCTGGGAGTGTTTCGACCCTTTATCCACCAGTTCCAGGCTGGAGGGCTGAGCTGTAGCTCTGAGCAGTGCCCACAGGAGCCTGCATGAACCCTTTGCTGCTCTCACCAAGCCTGGGTGTGCATTGGGTTCCCACCACAGTGCCCATTAGCCAAGCCCCAAATTCCTAGGCAAAGTTTGGGAATGAGTTCTGCCGTGGGCATAGGCAGGAGAGCCATCAGCACGGCTCCGGGACACCCTGGCAGCAGTGGGAGCTTTGGAATTCTGCTTCTACCCCAAGTATTCCAGGGAACATATTTTATGTAACGGTGCCGTCTGCCGGTCCATCTGTCTGTCTGCTTGAGCTTCCCACACTCTTCCCTGATGGCTCCAGGCTGTGCTGTCCAGTTCCAGCCGTGCTTGGGAGGAGTTGGAAGCTCCAAAATGTTGTTTCCCTATAATTGGCAGCTGGGCAGAGGTGAAGGGCACGGATTAGTACCCAAATCTTCTGCAGAAGCAGCACTGAGGAGCTCCCAACCCAGCACTGCACCAGTGGGAGATGAGTGTGGGGATGCTGGTACTGGCCATACTGGGTTTGGCTTCCAGAGTTTCTGGGGAACTGGAACAAGCCTCTGTGCTGGTGAAAAGAGGCTGGGGATGGAAAGGTGCAGGTGTGCAGCACTGCTGGTACCTCTGTACCCACACTGTGCTGGCTGTGGAGGGGCTAGGCAGGGTCTCTCCTTGCTTCCAACGCCTGAGCAGCAGGTTCTAGGTGGGAAAGGGAAACAGATTTTCCAGGAGCCCCAGCCACAAACCCAGGGAAGTTTAAAAATCTCAGAAGACAGAAAAAAAAAGGAGGAAGCTCCTGAGGCTGTGGCCAGTTTGAAGTGCTCTGGCTGTGGGGCGAGGAATTCTGCCTTCCTGCTGGATTGCCATTTGGTTTTCCATTTGTCCTGGACTGTCTTTCCTGACAAATGGTCCAATGGATGCATTCAGCCACCTGGTCACAGCAGCACACAGCGCTGGGATGAGGGGCAGCCCCGGGCCTGAGAAGGGAAATCAATGATGGCCAAAATGCCAGAGAGGGGTCCCAGGAGGAACTGGCTGCTCCACCCCAGGGCTGCTGTGGGAAATGGAGCTCCTCCACCTCCTCCAGGCAGCGAGGGAGGTGCAAGGACCAGAGCAGGAGTTTGTGCGTGGTCCTGGGTGGGAGCAAGGGTGCCTGGAGGATGATGCCCACCGTGCTCCCAAACATTAGGAAGTCCTGTGTGCGCCCCCAGCCTCGAGCCCCAGCAGAGCCTGTGGGACACTGCCAGGGCCACAGGAGTATGGCCAGGTTCTGCAGGAGCACAGAGTGTCTGTGGCAGCCTGGTGGTGCCTGGCAGGGTGTTTTGGGGTTGACTGCATTTGTTCTTGCTGTAACTCCAAGTGCATGTGTGTGTCAAGGCAGCAGTGAGTCTGTGACTTCTTGCTGCATGTCTGGCCCTGGTGACAGTGGTGGCAGCAAACCCTGGTGTCACACAGTGTGACAAGCACTACCTGCCTCAGCTGGTCCTGCTCCCAGTATGCCAGCCCTCCTGTGTGCCCTGGGGCCAGCAAGCTTCCCCAGGGGCAGCAGGGCAGTCCAGCCATGGGGATGTTCCCCACCGCCTCTGCCCTCTGCCTGCTCCTCTGCCTGCCCCACTGCCCAGATGCCTCTGGGCTGGCACCTCTGGCACCCCAGCGGGCTCGGAGCAGGTGCTGGGACATGCTGCAGCCCAGCATCACACTATGGGGACAACAGAGCTGGGAGCTGATGTCCTCCAAAAGCCTGGGAGAAGGGACGAGGAGAACATGGAGTTTCCCTCATACCTTGGTCGCCCAACAGCTCAGTTCAGCAGCTGAGAATGCAGTTCCCTTGTTCGCAAGGTTTCCATGCCCTCTGCTAAGTCACTTGCAGGGCTCTCCTCAAGCTGGCATGAGGGGTGACACTGTGTTCACATGGGAGGAATGTAGGGAGGATGTGTCACCCTCCTGCATCTGTCACCCATGGGAGCCTCAGAGCAGGTCCAGGCTGTTCCCTGGGGCTTTCTCACACCCAGCAAAATTTAACATGGAATGTGCATTGCTTTAGTCCCTCCTCAGAGCCAGTGGGACATTCCCGTGCCATTTCAATGCTTCTTGCTCCCCGTGAGCAGCCCTGGCTCGGGATGGGGTTCCCTCTGTGCTTTTCAAGCTCCTGAGCTCCCTTTGCTCCTCCAACAGGTGATGAAGCTGCGGAAGCTGGCTCAGCAGGTTGCCAACTGCAGGCAATGCCTCGAGCGTTCCACGGTCCTCATCAACCAGGCCGAGCACATCCTGAAGGAGAACGACCACGCACGGTTCCTGCAGACTGCCAGGAACGTGGCTGAGAGGTGGGCTGGGCTCAAGGCACTGATGCTGGAGTTGTCCCTGCCCAGAGAGGACTTGATCCCCTCCCAGTTCCTTCCCCAGAGATCCCCAGTCCCCCCTGCAGCCTCCCACCATGCCCTCAAATAAACCCTGAGCTCGGGTTCCCATCCCTCACAGGACAGGTCCTAACAACACTGTGGAACAATCCTGTGGAATACTGGGGTGGGAAAGTGGTGGACATGCCAATCCAAAGGGAGCTCAGGAGCCAGTCAAAGCTGGAGACCCCCAAAGTTGGAGCCCCCCCGACTCTCAGGGGATGTGTCCCCAGGGCAGGCAGCGCTCCTTGGCACTGGTTGGTGATGCCAGCTGGTTTCCTGGCAGCTGCCTGCCCCCCCTGTCCCTCCTGGCCGCAGGCGGGCGTCGGGAGCCGCGTGCGCCCCGGTGCGCGCTGATGGTGCGCGCTGATGGGCCCTTCTTCCCTTCCAGGGTCGCCATGGCAACTGCATCCTCGCAAGTTCTGATACCAGATATCAATTTTAATGATGCCTTTGAAAACTTTGCGTTAGATTTTTCCAGAGAGAAGAAGCTGCTGGAGGGGCTGGATTATCTAACGGGTGAGTGCACGGGCACGTTACCCTCCATTGCACCTCATGTCCTCCCCACAACCCTGTGTCTGCCCCTCAGCCCCTGGCCCGTGCCCCACATCTTCCCCTCTGTGCCCTCCCCTACGCCCCGCCAGGGGCTGGCAGATGTGTTTTAAGACTTAACCAGTAACAAGCGCCAGGTCAGCTGTGGCAGAGCAGGGGCCGTGCTGTCCCCAGGACAGTGATGTGTCCCCATCCTCCCATTTTACTCTGCTGCTCCTGGAGGATCCATAGAAAAGTCCAGAAAGCTCAAAAATTATGGTCTCCACGACCTGGGGAGGAAGCTGATGCCCATAAGGATGTGAGAGGGATAAGGATTACATAAGGATCCCTAAGGATTACAGGGAGGGAACAATGACTTAACCAATTATTAGACTTCTTATGCACTCTGTGCTTTCATGTCTCCCTTTTCCCACCTTTTTTGGGGGTCGTTTAGTCCTAAATTATGAATCCTGGTGGGCAGGACCTTGCTGGGCCCCATGGTGCTGCAGCACAGGCTGAACACTGCCCTTGGGGGTCTGGGAGCAGTGACAGCTGCTGGACTGGCCTGTGCTGGAGCACTGGGGGGATGAAAGCTCCAGGGAGGCAAGCACATCCTCACTCACCCAAATCCGATTTTATCATCACAAAGCAGATCGGCTTTCACTGAAAGATTAACACAAACATGTGTAGGGATCAGTTATGGGATAAAATACTTATTCCACAGCCAGTGCTGGGAAATAGGTGGATTTGGAAGTGGGTTCTCTGCCGGCTTCAGGGCGGGATTCTCAGACCTGATGGAGCAGCAGCAAAACCCCTATGCTCTGTCCCCTGGGTGCTTTATTAAACTAAAAAGTTTAGTTCAGTTGGAAACACAATGACAGATAAAATGAGAGAGCTCTTGGTGTGGAGAGACTCTGCTCCCACCACAAGCCCACCTCTATCCTTATGGGAGCAGAAAGGCCATGGGTTTTTAAGGAAGAAAAGCCCAATCTGACTGAAATCTGTGGTCTGTGCCTCCCCACAGCACCGAACCCACCGTCAGTCCGCGAGGAGCTCTGCACAGCCTCCCATGACACCATCACTGTGCACTGGATCTCAGAGGATGAGTTCAGCGTCAGCTCCTACGAGCTGCAGTACACCATCTTCACCGGCCAGGCCAACTTCATCAGTAAGTCACCACGTGCTGCAGGGGCTGTGGTTCTTTTTGGGAAGGAATCCCAGGTTGCCCAGAGAAGCTGTGGCTGCCCCATCCCTGGAAGTGTCCAAGGCCAGGTTGGAGTAGGCTCTGAGCAACCTGGTCTAGTGGAAGGTGTCCCTGCCCATGGCAGGGGGTTGGAACAAGGTAATATTTATGGCCTCTCCCAGCCCAAACCATTCTGTGATTCTATAAGGAAAATGTTCTCAGTGGTTTAAAGACTGGGATTTCATAGAGGAAACAGCAGCAAAGAATCCACCAAGGGCTGCACTCAGAATGGCCGAGACCTCCTTGTGCTGGGGGTCCATCCCAGGGCTGCTCTGCCCTGCACTTGGTGTCCTCAGCCCTGGCTCGTTGAAGCACTGGGTACATTGGAGGGTCTCATCCATCTCACAGCTCCCAGATCCATACATCTGGGATTGTACAGCCAAGGCAGCGCTGGCTGATAATTGACATGGTTTATAAACCCTCTGTGACAACACTGAGGCGTGTCTCCAGGTCATTTTCCCTGCAAATCATTGCCATACCTAATTGTTTTTCCACACCACCACAGATTTGCCTGACAGGAATGGGATTTGAGAACCGAGGAGAGATCTCACTGGTGGCCTGTGGCTTGTGAGAAAATTTTACTCCTGGTTTTCCCTATCAGCACATGCCACTGTGGGAGGTGCTGACAAGGTGCCTCACAGCAGGAGTTCTGGGCTGCCACCAGCCTGTCCCACTGGCTGGCAGGATATTGGCACCAGGAGCATGGTGTCAAGGCTCCGGAAGGCTGCTCAGTGCACTCTCAATTGTGTAGGAAGCTGCCAGGGAAAGTTTCTTGTGGCTTTCCAAGCTGGATCTCACCTCCCCAGCCCTAGCCCAGGCTTTGCCCTTGTTTTGGAAAACAAGATGATGCGTTTCCTCTTGGTCTGAGGCTGCAGGGTACTGATGCTGCTGCAGCCAGCTCTGCCCTGCTTGGCTCTCCTCTCCTTCCCAGATACAACATGTTATTCCCAGCACTTTGTCCTTCCCTGGAAGCCTGCAGAACTCGGCCACCCCTCTGCCTCTGCTCTTGGGTGGCCACCAGCCCCTGCACTTCCAGGCAAGGACAAGACAGGGACAATGCTGGTGTTTCAGTGAAGGGACACCTGAAGGTTCCTGCACCAGCTCTGGACAAGCTGGGCTGACAGGGATGCTCAAGGCTTGCTCCTTGAGGAGCAAGGACTGTCCAGGGATGGAACATCCAGAGCTTCCCCACCCTCAGCTAGAAGGATTTTGCCCTTTTCCAACTAGGATTTCCCCTGCTGCAGCTTGTGCCCTTGCCCTGGGGCCAGGCTGGGGAAGGATCTGGCTCACACCTCTCCCCAAACACTTCTTTGGACACGTGGCTTGGGCTCCCATTCATCAAGGGACTTGGGAATGAGTCATCTGCCCACCTCTGGGGGTCTGGCATGGGCATTGGCAAGGGGGAGCAATGGTGACCATGGTGGTGAGGAACAGCAAGGTCAGGGCTGGAGGAGACCCCTGAGGGGCACAGGTCAGGAGTGTCCTTCTTATTCTTAGCCAGCTTGGATTGCTCTTCCTAGGAGGAGTGAAGAAAACATCAGTTCAATCTCCAAGGAGAAATGAATAACATATTGTCCCTTGGAACAGCACAGCCGGGCCCAGGTGACGGGGGCGTGTGAGCCCTGGCTGAACTCGTGCATGAAGAGACACTGGAACACAGAGCAGGAGCCTGGGAGGCTGACCAGGAGAGGAAATACCTTTCCAAGGAGCACACAGTTGGCCTGTGGAACCCATCCCCTTCGCAGTCCCATCAAAGCCAAGAGCTCAGCTAGAGCCGGACGTTTTTATGGATGATGAATGCTGCAATAAAAAGGATTTTTTTATGTTTTGGCAAGCGTAGGAGCCCTCAGTCTTCAAGGCCAAGCTCTTTTTGGTTGTTTTGGGAAATAAGCTTGCTTGGGAGGCCAAATCCTTCCCAGTGTTGTCTCTCAGCCACTTTATTCTCCCTTATAGAGGATCCCCAGCTGGTCCTTCCTGCAGGGAGGTGATAGCAACCAGTACCAGGCTGGAAGCTGTGTCTCTGAGGAGAGCAGCTCTGTGTGTAGGCTGCAATCAGGATCACATCTGTTTTATTTTCTACTTCACATCACATTGCTCTGTGCCCCTTGGCCATTCCCATGTGTATTCCAAACCAAATCCAGTCTGACAGGGACTGCAACCTGCCCTTGTCCTGCGGCTGAACCAGCCACTGGAGATAAATGAACGCCCCATGGAAGTCGTCTCAGAGGAGGTGTGGAGCATTCCCACCTCCTGCCTTCCAGCCCTGCACATGCTGAATTCACAACCCACTCCTCACCACTTGGATTTTTCATTCCCTCCCATTTCCAGAAGGAGTTCAGGCTCCTGAATGATTTCCAGGCATCTGGATCCCTTCACTGAGAGCTCATTTTCTTTGAACTGCTCTGCAGACCAGTCTGCCTAGAGAGCTGCAGCATCAACATCCCTTGGCCATGGATTATTGCTTCCCACCCTGGAGCACTGAGCACCAGGAGCAGGATCAGGTGCAAACGTATTGATGTGGGTGCAGACACGTCACTTTGTGCTTTTGGAATTGCATGTTGTGGCCCAGGAGCAGGAAGGAGGTTGTCCTGTGGGAGCAGAGACACAAGAGAGGATGATAGGGGGATGATGGTAGGATGATGAAGGGATCATGGTCAGCATCACCCCCCTCCTTGGCATCAGCAGCCGCCTCTGCCATCTGCCCTGGCTGGAAGGTGCCACTAGTTGAATTCCCCTTTCTCTACACCCTTTCCCCATCACTTCCCACAGCAGCATCCTAAGATGCCAGCATACCAGCCTTAGCTCTGCCTTACCAACATTGCCTTCCTGTGATAATAAAAGAGATTCTGAGTTGCCAGGATTTATCATCTCTGGAAATTTCCTTCCAGGCACTTTGAACTCCCAGGCAGGCGGTAAATCCTCCCGAGGGACACGCAGTCATGAGCTCTGCCTTAGCAGCATGGGGGCTTTATATTGTGTCCTTCCCTGGGAATAAATCTCCCCCCGCCTTTCCCGCACTGCAGGTCTCTACAACTCCATGGACAGCTGGATGATCGTCCCCAACATCAAGCAGAACCACTACACGGTGCACGGGCTCCAGAGCGGCACCCGCTACATCTTCCTGGTGAAGGCCATCAACCAGGCGGGCAGCAGGAACAGCGAGCCCGCCCGCCTCAAGACCAACAGTAGGTGCCCAGGCACTCACCTGGCCTTGGCAGGTGGTGGGGGAGAGTTTCCTGGGGGTTGGGGGTCTCGGGGCATGGCTGAGAGCTCCCGGTGAGCCCACAGTGGCTGGCACAGGATGGAGACCCCGGGTTGTTCAAATTATTGAAGTGCCCATCTCCATCGGTGCTTATTGAAGTGCCCATCTCCATCGGTGCCTCCGCTCCTTCCTTGCCTTGGAGATGGTCTCCTGCTACCCCACGTGGTGCCAGGTGTTCCCATCAGCCCTGTGCTCCTATCAGCACCCATTCCTGGGTACGAGCTCGTAAAGGTCAATCCTTCTGGTGGCTTTACATCCCTGGGCTCTTTGGGGGCTGATGCACAGAGTCCCAGAGCAATTGTGTTCGTGTGTGTGGCTTAGCTCGCAGACCGTTGTGATTTTGGGGAGCCATAAGGATGTTGAAAAGAGTCTCCGTGGTGGTGGATGGGACTTTGCAGCCACACTAAAAGCAGAAGTTGTGCTTTCCAATGCCCCAGGGACGCCAAAGAGCATTAAATGTGTTTAGGGAAAGCTGAACTCAGAGGACAGTGGTCCTGGCACAGACAGAGCTCCTGGTTTTGTGGTGGAAAACCTTTTCCCACTGGGACCTGTGGCCTTGGGGGATGCCACAGGAGGGACAACGTGAGATACTGGGGGAAGGGATCTAAGCTGGCTCTCCAGGCTCCTGCCCACTGCCTGCTCCATGCCTACATCTCTCCAGTGCTCCCATGTCTCTGCACAGCCCCAGTGAGCACAGCCCTCCCCTCTGTCCCTTTTCCCATCAATTGCTTCTACCTGGATGAGGCTTTCATGATGATTTGTCACCTGCGCCTCCTCCTTTTCTTTGCACAACCTTAAACCGAATAAAATGACATCAAGGCCATGGGGCTGAGGGAGCTGCTGAGGAGCAAACTCCAGCCCAATCCGCCTGTTCATTAAAAATTTATCCCTCCTGTGGCTGCTGTTTTTCAGTGCTTTCCCTGACTTTGAAAGGCACTTGCTCTGGGAATGAGGAATGGGAGCTTGGGAAGCCAGGAGTGAGGGCGATTGGCCATGGTGGCAGCTCCTGGTGGATGGGGTTTGCTCTCTGGGATTTCAGTTGAGTGACAGTCACCAGAGCTGCCAGCGTGGCACTGAGGGCTCCTGCTCAGGGTCACACTCGGTTTGATAAGAGCCTCATGTGGTGTTGAGCTGCCCTTGCTGCAGGGATGTGTCTGCAGCACCTTCCTGAGTGTTTGCAACCTCGAGCAGCCTCACCCATGCGAGTGTGGTTTTGCTTGTGCCAAAGCCCCTTCCACAGGGACCGATCCTTCTCTGGCAGGAAAGGTGTGTGGCACTCACTGATGGGCACATATCCCTCTCCGCCCCTCCTTTGCCATTGCTCTGCCATCTGTGTTTGTGGAAAATTCTGAATTCCTGAAGGTTTAATTTAGCCATATATATGAATATAATATATATTGATATATTTTGTCCTGCGGGACAAGGGCTTCTTTAGGGTGTCCAGTGGTGTGGCCACCTCGTGCTGCATCCCCAGCATCCCCCTGCTGGCCATTCCTCCTGCCAGTATTTGGGACCAGTGTTTCTTGTTTCCCTGTGGACAATATCCAGCGGCCATCACAGCCACGCTTTCCCACTGCTGTAACCTTGGTGGAAATGTCAGCAGCCCAAGACAGAGGCGGCCCATTAGCATATTTCACAGCCTGTTCTGTTCTGAAAGTGATGTCTGGAGAGATGCCTCCATTGCCAGAAGGTCAGTGTCAGGACACATTGATTTCCACAGCGTCGGCGCTGTCAGTGCTGGCACTAAATCTGCGTTCCCAAAGAGAAGAGCTTGGGAAAACAGATCCAGTGTAGTGACAGGGAGACCCTCCTCTGCTGAGGCTGGACCTGAGCAGGACTTATTTAGGAGCAAGTGTCCAAAAGGGGATAAAAGTGCCAAAATGCAGGGACGGGCCCAGCTCTGGCAATAAATAAAGTGCAGGGAAGGTGGGTATTACTATCTCTGCCTTGACCAGTGCAGCCTGACCTTATTCTCCCTTGCAGTTCTGTCTCTTTGTGATTTCTGCATCCCTTGGTAAGACCTCAGTGTGGTACAGGTTGGCTCCATCCACATCCCATCTGAGATGTCAGGAGCAGGTCTGTTGCCTGAGCAATGGGCACTGTTAGTGACTGGATTGTGTTAGTGCAGATGTTTTTTAAGGAGCAGGATGATCCCTACAGAAGGTGCCCACAGGGAATCTGTGGGAAGATTAATAGATTTGGATGGATTTATGGCTTTCCTGTGAATTGATGACTCAGCATTACAGAGCTGCAGCTTTGTTTCCTGGAGGTGATGTCTGCAGGGAGGATGGGATAGTACTGACAGCCTTGCTCTGTGGGGTGTCCTGTGCCCCACAGCTGGCATCTCGGATGGCTGGTGGGAGCAGGGACACTGCCACTGTGGGCAGAGAGGAGGGGCAGAATGCAGGAAGGGCTGGCTGTGAGTCCCTGTGTCCCTGCAGCTTGGTTTGCTTTCTGGTCAGAACATGGTGGACACCTGCAACGAGGACCGGGATGGTTCCTCGGGATCAAAACACATAACCATCCCTCTCTCCCTTCCCTCCACATGTTTTCTGCCAAAACCAGTCACCAGCTATCCACCCTCCCCGCTCTGTCCCATCCCTGTCCTCTCTCAGCCAGAGGAGTGGGGTGCACAGGAACTGATGTTCTTGCAGGGCACAGACTCGTGTGGCACCTGTGTCACCCCTGCACTGACCCCCTGACGGGGTGGTCTCCTGCTCCCTGAATTTGGCTGGGTGTTGGAAGTTGTCTCCCACTCCTGGGGATCTCATTCCAGTTATTCCTGTAGCTGTTATGTCAGCCTGTCCTGGCTGTGCCTCTGGGTGGGTGACAGAAGCACCCAGAGCCCTGCGGGGTCCAGGGCAGTGGGGTGGGTGTTGGGGGTCCTGCAGGTTGGGGGTGCAGGGCCAGCACACTGCTCCCTGTGCCTGGCTCTGTTCCCACACACCACTGATGACCTTGACCGTGTTCCTGACTGCCCCCTCTTTGCTCCCACGTGCCTGATGCCAGACAGGAATTCCTCTGTTCCACTCAGACACTGCCACACTCCGACTGCCGAGAACAGGGGGATAGTCCAGCTGATAAATGCCCCAGGGGTGCAACCAGCTGTGTCCAGCCCTGAAGCCGTTTGTTTTCCTTTGGCTCCCAAGCCTTGTGCAGGAATGACCAGCAAAAGCCTATCAGGAATACCCCAGTAAGCTGAATTTACGAGATAAAGGCTATCTGAGTGACCAGCCTAGGACATGCAAATTAATGACAAGAGGAATCATGGCAAGCCCCAGCTCTCTGCCAGGCAGGGTTGGGAGGCTAAAGGGGTGCAGTGAACCAGGGGCACAGAGCGTGGTGATGTGGTGATAGTGGCTCTGGACAGGGTAGTGAGGGCTGCTCTGCCCTCTCGTGCAGTCAGAGCTCCCCTCCCTTTGGCAACTCCCGCGCCAGGGGTTTGAGGTTGGGAACATCACAACTCTGTGAAGCCTGTGGTTTCCCAGTGCCAGAGAGATATTTTGGGAAGGGGTTTGATGGGAGCAGACGCCTGGCTGTGTCCTCTGAAACACCCTCTGACCTATCCCAGCCCATGTGCTGTTGTCTCCCACCCAGCCCATCGCAGACAGTGCCTGCGGATGTGGCTCGAGCGCTTGGTCCAGGACATGCCAGTGCAAACCAGTGACAAGGGCTGGGCTTCAGTTCTTCACACTGACCTTAACGAGGGGTCGCCTTCAGAAACAGGTCTGTGAGTGTCTCTCTCCTGACAGAGCCAAGTATTTTTATACCTCACTTCCTCAGAGCTTGTCTCTTTGCATTACTGCCAGGAAACGATACGGCAGAAAGTTCAGAGCAGCCAGAGGAAGGAGGGGGCAGGTCAATCCCAATTTGCAGCTTTACTTTCAGGCCTCTCAACTCAATTATCCAGCAAATTGGGCTCCGAGGAAAACCAGCACAAGCTACCATCAGGTATCGGAGCACGGCAAGGATGAGCTTTGTTCTGCAGTTGCACTTGAGAGCTCTCCAGCCTCGTGTCATTGATGTTGCAGCTGTTTGCAGAGGTTCCCAGATGCCCTGGGGTCCTCCTTGCCCGTCTGTTGGCAGGGGTTCCTGGCTGTTCTGGGGGTCCCCAGTCTTGCCCAGCTGTTTGAAGAGGTTCCCAGTCCTGGCTCAGGACTTCAGTTGCCATGATGATGTGGCGGTTTCTCCTCGCTGGTACTTGGTGTCCACAGCCAAAAAAGGGAGCGTGCAGGAAGACACAGCTCATCATTCCCAGAGCCGGGTCAGGGAGCCCTCAGGTACCAAAATGTGAGGGTGAAGGTGTTTGCAGGATTTGGGGTGTTTTCTGCAGCTGCCGTTTGCTTTGTCCTGAGCAGGATGAATCCCTGTGGACAAAGTCTCCTCTGCCTGTGTGCTCTTTACTGCATTTCACAGGAAAACATGGCAGAAACACCCACCAGAACTCAATTGGCTTCTTTACAACCTCTTGGGGTTTTGTTTGCAAATCCAGGGATGGTCTGAGGCCTTCCAGAGGGAAATCCTTGACAAACAAGGTGGCTGCATGAAGCTCTGGAAGCAAGAGTGCTGAGACACCATCCTGATTTGGACTGACTTGGGGGGAAAAAGCCAAGCAAGCCACCATTGAGTGTGCAAAGCCGAGAGCATGGGATGTAAAAAGCACGGGAATTTGGTTGCATATGGAATGTCTTATCATGCCCACTGCTCCTGCATTTTGGAGCAGTCTGGATCACCCCCAGCTCCCTGCAGGTGCCAGCAGCGAGGGGTTGTGGTGGGACCCTCTCCCCACTGTCCCCACCAGGCTTGGTGGCACCTATCTACAGCTACACATTGTCACCAGTGTCACTAACACAGACTGCCCCAGAAAGGCTCTTGTGGCGTTCCCAGCCCTGCTGAGATCCCCTGTAGGCAATCCCATAGCTCCTGTAGGACCCCACGCCCAACCCCGTGGAGCTTGCAGGCTCCAGGCACTGCTCCCTGGGGTTGTGTGCCCTGCAGGGTGCCGCTGTTTCCCAGAGTAGCTTTTCTTCTACAGAGCAGCCAGAAAGGCTCAGCTGCCAGCCCTCAACACCCAAAGGTGCTCCTGGGTTGTACATAGGGGTAAACTGAGGCACAGGCTCTGCCCAAAGCCTGCAGCCCTGCAGGGGTGGACCAGAAGATCCTCAGGGATGGGCACACTCCTTTAGCCATGCCAAAATCATGGTGCTCTACACGGAAGCCAAAGTCTGTCTTGATCCAGGAGCAGAGAGATGGGAGAATGCTGGAGCAGGGGGCAGTGGGGCACCCCAGATACCCTCCTCTCACCACCCCAAAACAGAGGGCTTTGGTTTGGGCATCTCAGGGCACAACCTTCTGGCTTCTCCTTTCCACAGCTGGTCTTAAAATGACCCTAGGTTATGAAAGGAGAGGGGGAAAAAAGTCATTGAAGCAAAACAGATTGTGAACTTCCCTTTCCCCTCCAAAACCAAGCTCAGCCTGGCAGAGCAGAGCTGCTCTGGCAGGGAAGGGCAGGTGTCAGGGGCTGGGCAGTGCAGGCAGGGCTGCCCATGGGCAGGAATGCACCAACCCCCAACCCTCCATGCTGAAGGCATCTGTCTGTGTGTGTGCAGGTGATTTCCTGTACCCACTGCAAGGCTGCATGGCACCAAAACCTGGAGCCTGTGGAGAAATCCTGATGGTGAAATGTGTGCGGGAGCTGGTGCCCAGAGCAATGGCACTTACTGGCATGAGAGAGGGCAGGTGGCCACGGGGCTGCAGGGGGTTACCCATGGAAGCAGGACAGCCAGCATGTGTCCTTTGGAAAGCAGTTCAGCTTTGTGTACTGGTAGCATTACGGAGGAGCTGCAGTTGGGTTTCAAGCCAGCATCAGGGATCTGCAGAATCCATCAGCTTTGGTTCTGTTGGTTGTGGAGGAAGCCCGGGGTGTGCACTCATTGCTGGCCCGGTGCTCTCACGTCCCATCCAGTTCTGCTGGACCCAGTGCCTTGGATGTGCTTCCACACCCTGGCGTGTCCTCTCCGAGCAGTGAGACTGTGTTTGGCAGCAGAGAAGGATGGATAGAGGCCGGCTGTGTGTCCTGTAACACGTAACCACAGCCTGAGCACTGTGAGGAGCAGTCTGTGTCAGCAGCTGAGGGGATTCAGGGGCGGGCTCAGAGCCACGGGGCTGCTCCCAGCACTTATCCCAGCACTTACTGATCGGTCTCTTTCCTGTGCTTATGTCACTCCTATTACTGCTAATGGTGTACAGATCCATTCAGGAATTCAGGCTGCGTGCCCTGCCCAGACTTGGCTCGCAGTGCACCCATCCTGATGGCATCTTCAGTGCTGTTCCCATTACCAGGAGACATCCCTGTTTCCGCCACATTTTACATTGTTGGCAGAGGACAGAAAGAAACTACTTTAATGGGGAATAAGCATTGGAAGGGGGTAATGCCCAATAAGGAGACTCTGGACATTGCCAGCTCCCAGTTTGGGGATCCCTGCCAGGACGATGCAGCCCTTCACAACAATGCTGCCCATCCTGACTGCTCTCCAGTCTGGATCCTCCCCCAGGAGCATAAAGGTCACTCTTCGCAGCTCATTTCTCTTTGCATTTTCAAGTTTCACCTCCTTTGCCTCTGTTTGGTCTGGGAAGGTGAGTGAAGGTACTGCTCTTGTCCCTGCTGGATATCTGTAATCCAGAGTTCTCAGCTGGTGGGGGAACCTGTGGCTCATGGAAGATGCCCAAAGAGCCCGTGACAGACCTTCCCTGCCATGTTCTCCCTGCACAATGATGCCGACAACACAAATCCTAATCCTTGTGTCTCCTCCCCACAGGTCAGCCATTCAAGCTGGACCCCAAGATGGCTCACAAGAAACTGAAGATCTCCAACGATGGGCTGCAGATGGAGAAGGATGAGAGCTCCTTGAAGAAGAGCCACACGCCGGAGAGGTTCAGTGGAACGGGCTGCTACGGCGCAGCCGGCAACGTCTTCATCGACAGCGGCTGCCACTACTGGGAGGTGGTGGTGGGATCCTCCACCTGGTAGGCACCACCTGTGGGGAGGGGGGATGCTTTCCCAGTCCAGCCTCTGCCAGCTGCTTTTCAGGCGTGTGAAGCTGTTGCTGTGCCACTTCCAGAGGCAGGGGGGCTCCGGAAGCACAGAGGGCTGCTTCCACAGGCAGACAGACCCTGAAAACACAGGGTGCCCCTTCCACAGGCAGACAGGCTCTGAAAGAACAGGGTGCCCCTGCCATAGTCAGGCAGGCTCTGGAAGAACAGGGTGCTGCAGCCATCAGAGCAGGGCTCGGTCCTGTGCTGGGGGCTGGAGGGTGCTGAGCGAAGCTTCTCCTCTCCTGCAGGTACGCCATCGGCGTGGCTTACAAGTCAGCCCCCAAAAACGAGTGGATCGGGAAGAACTCCTCGTCTTGGGTTTTCTCCCGCTGCAACAACAACTTTGTGGTGAGGCACAACAACAAGGAGATGCTGGTGGAGGTGCACCCGCAGATGAAGCGCCTCGGCGTCCTCCTGGACTACGACAACAACGCGCTCTCCTTCTACGACCCGGCCAACTCCCTCCACCTCCACACCTTTGAGGTCTCCTTCATCCTGCCCGTGTGTCCCACCTTCACCATCTGGAACAAATCCCTGATGATCCTCTCGGGGCTGCCCGCCCCAGATTTCATTGATTACCCCGAGCAGCAGGAGTGTAACTGCCGGCCCCAGGAGTCCCCGTACGTGTCAGGAATGAAAGCCTGTCACTAGGCTGCCCAGGCCTGCCCGTGCCCTGTGGTGGCACTGGCTGTGCCAGTGGGTGCCAGTGGTCAGAGCTGCCTGCTGGCAGCCGTGCTGGAGACCCGCCGTGACGCCCCAGCAAGGAGCACCGGCCACAACCAGCACCATCTTATTTTAAGGGAAAAGTGGAAGAACCTCAAGCCAAGCCACAGCTGGAAATAAACTGCTGGTGGTGAGCTCCAGTGTGCACGGGAGCAGCTGGAGCAGCTCCTTGGCAGTGGCTCCCATCCCTCCCCAAGTGGATTATCACCTGGATAGTTCTGTCTTCCTCTGGGGGCTGGAAGGGTCGGGGTGGGTTTCAGGGTGACCTCAGGTGCCGTGGTGGTGAGGGGACAGCTGGTGTGTCCCATGAGACACAGATTGGGACAGGAGGGATGGATTCTGGAGCCTGCTGGCAGCTGGTCTGGAGAACCAGCACCACTGAGCAGCGCTTTCCAGGGAGATTTTTCCACGTGGCCAAGGCTCAGTAGCTTTCCTGGTGGGGTGGATAATGTATGGAGCCCTCAGGCTTGGTGAGCGCTGGTGGTAGTTGTGTGGTGGATGGTGGTTACGTGGTGGTTGGGTGGTGGTTATGTGCTGGGTGGTCTCTGAGAGTGGAGGCAGCACTGAGGATGGTCCCACTGCCCATCCGTGCGCAGCTGGCATGTTCCCGAAGCATTTTCTGGGTTTGCAGTCCCACGGTGGAGAGCCACGGACCTCCAGCCCACCATATCCCCTCCTCTGAGAGCTCTCTGGTAGCCAGGAAGGCCTCTATCCTTGAGGAGCTTCAGCGCCTGGCACAGGTTTGGCAGCTGCTCCTTCCCGATGCAAGGTCTAGACAGTGGTGCCTGCTCCATGTCCTGCTCCATTAATGTCCTGTCTGGTGTCCCAGCAGGAGAAAACTCATATTCCTGCTCTGGGCCCACAGTAGAGTCCTGCCCTAAGATCATCTCTATGTTTTATGACCCAGATCTCAATTTATGACCCCAAATCTTGGCACCTGGTTTGTTCTCCATCATGTTCTCCAATCTTCAGGGGATTGTACTGGGAGAATTTTGAAGGTCCCTTCCAGCCCAAACTATTCCATGATTCTGTGACAGTGTGAGTGTAGTGCCATCCTGTTTACTCTGTGGCAAAGGACTGAGTCCATCCCAGGGGCTCCAGACTCTGGTTCCTGAGAGCTTTTCAGCTGCCACCAGTGCACCCAGTAAGCACAAACATCAAGTGCCCTGGCCAAGCTCCAATTTCCAGATTTACGTAAGAGGCCAGGAGGAGCTGGGCTGGCGCACAGTCCCTGTGTCACAGTGGAGGTCCACAGCACACTTTGGGGCAGTGGGTGGCCAGGACGTCAGAGGGGCAAGGAGGTCAGGTGTTGTGGTGGCCCAAGGTGGCTGGTGCTTGAGCTTTGCTCCATGGCATTTCAAACCCCTTTTCTTCCTCTGGATGTGGTGCCTCGGTGGGATTGGGGACCCCTGAGCTGGGACCTCCTGGCTCTGCCAGCCTTTCCTTTCCTTTGGAGTTTGCTGATAGGGAACTGCCCCTGCTTTCCAAACCTGGTTTCCTTCTAGGACAGGACAACCCACCTAGCTGACCTACAAAAGCCAGTAGATGTGATCTTTTGAGGCTTCAGCAAAGCTTTTGATACTGTCTCTGCCAGGATCCTTCTGGACAAACTGTCCAGCCCACAGCTAGATAACCATATTAAATGATGGGTGAGGAACTGGCTCATGGATCAGACACAAAGGGCACAAAGACAGTGACTGAGGTGACATCAGGCTGGCATCAGGCACTAGTGGAGTTCTGCAGGGCTCCGTCCTTGGCCCAGTTCTCTTCAAAATCTTCCTTAACGACTTGGAGGCAGGACTGAAAGGAATGCTAAGTAAGTTTGCTGATGACACTAAATTGGGATGAGCTGTCAACTCCTTTGAGGGCAGAGAGACCTTGACAAATCAGAGAAATGGGCAATCACCAACCATATAAAGTTTAACAAGGGCAAGTGCTGGATTCTGCACCTGGGACAGGGTTATGTGTGTGAACTGGGGAATGAGAGGCTGGATTGCAGCATGGCATCCCTCTGTGGTTTTGGGAAAGGGAGGCACGTGGCACCTCAGGGAAGCATCTGCTGCCTGCCCTGCTGATCCAAGAGGGCTTTCCCTCTGATCCAGGCTGCTTTTCCATGGTGCCTGGCAGGGCAAGTGCTGGGGATACATCCCACCCTCCTGAGCAGACAGAGCAGGTCCATTTGCTTCTCCCAGCTCCTGGGCAGAGATGGGGGTGCAGTGGGGGCACATCTGCTGCCCCCACAGCCTGGCACACACCTCTGGTTCATTTTGGGAGGTTGTTGTCCTTTTCCGTTGGGTGTTTTTCATGGGAAGGTCTCCTGGAAGTCCCTTGCCCATGTTCTGGTCCCATCTGGGGCTGCTCATACTGTGTCCTTCTTAGATGGATACCAAGCACTGGAGATGGATGTTGGCATTGCCAATCTTGGTGTTGAGCTCCCCACCAGCACCGGCATCACTGGGATGGGCTCATGGAGGACTCGGCGCATCTTCAACTTAGAGACCACGAGCCCTTAACGTGACATTTGCACCTGATGAAATTGCACTAATTACGGGCACCCCCTGCCCCCCTGCACGTGTCTCATAGCCGGCCAGGTGGGAGGGCGAGGGGGGGAGCTGGAGGAGCCCTGCACCCTGAGCAAGCGGCTCCGGGGCTGGGGGCCTTTCCCAGTCACCCACATTGTCCTCTCCTGGTGCTGGAAGCAGAGCCCATCCGAGTGTCACCAGGAGTTGGGTAGCAGCAGCCCCGTCCCTGGGCCCTGCTCAGGACACGATTCAGGGGCAGGACATGGGGATGATCTGCAGTGCTGCTGCTTTCTCTGCTCCTGGTGGCACAGCTGTACAGATTCGGGATGTGTGAACTCTTGGCTCCCCTCAGCCTCCCCTTCCACATGTAACATTCCTGCTTCAGTTTTAATTAGGGGGAGGGTTGTTCTTTCTGTTGGTTTTTTTTCCGCTTTTGTTGGTTTTTTTCTTTTTTTTTTCCAACTTCTTTGTTAATGTGTACATATATATATATAACAAAATATAATATAATATATATACGTTACGGGGTATGTGTGTGTGTGCAGAGGTCATGAGGTGGGGACACCCCTGAGCTCTTCTCCTTGGCCATCACAGTGTTCTCCAAACTTCCCCAAACATACGTGTGGCCAGGCATTCACAGGAGCTGAGGGGATACGTGGTGCCATCCAACAGCAGTGTTCCTCGTGCTGGGCTCAGCCCAGCCTGGAGAGCCTGCAGGGTGGTGGGAACACGGGCTGCTAAAACTCCATCACTAAACATCCATACACATAAATACTGTGCACCCTGCTGCCAGCCCCTGGAGGATGTCACATTGTCCAGTTCACCAGGACTTCAGGTGCCTCAGTCTGTCTTTCCCCAGTCTTGGATGGCCACAGGGATGCTGGACACGGAGTGCCAGCTATGTCCTGCTGGAGCCCAGGTCCCACTCGCCCTTCCAGTGCCCCAGAGCTGTGGGAGGGCAGGGATGGAGCCTGACCTGTCCCTCCCAGCATTGTGGGGCCAAGCTGGTGATGGGGCTGAGTGCCAACCACCTCTGCAGTGGCCCTGCCATGCCCAGAGACTGGCAGCCAGCAAGGAGGAACACCAGGATTCCCCTCTCCCAGCCCTGGGCTCCCGTATCCCCTGGCCCCAGCAGCACTGTGTCCCTTTCCCTCACCCCGGCTGTCCCAACAGCTCAACAGCGCAGATTGTCCACTCAGTGCCACCAGAGCTTCCAGAGGGACCCTGTGGTGGCAGAAAGGCAGGGATCCTCCGTGCATGGATGTGTCTGAAGCTGCTCCCCCCATGCTCCTGGCACGATTCCGCCCTCGGTGGCTCAGGCTGCGAGTGCGTGTTGCTGTGAATCACCAGGATGGATGTCAGCCCAGTGCCTGGAGAGCTGGTGGGGCTGGGAGTTGCTGGGAAAGGCACACCTTGGCAAAGCAGAGTCCCAGGAGTGCTGGGAATCACATCCTCCCATCCCACCTCAATGCAATGAGGGGAAGCTCCGCACTGTCGCTCCGGAGATTGCTTCATTCTCCATGGAGTGGCCATGTCAGGTGGGGAAATGAGTCGTGGGAGGGAGGGGTGCATTTTTCTCGAGGCTTCCCATGGCTGCACTTCATTATCCCAGCCCTGAAACCCACCTCCAGAACAAACCACAGCCCAAGGCATCCAGTGGGATGAGCAGCGCCGGGCACTGGCGCAGCACTCGGTTGGTACCAGCTGAGGGTATGGGCATGACTGGGACGTACTGGGCAAGTGGAGAACAGATGGCAGAGGCTCAACCTGTACTGGGTTGGTGCTGGGACAGAAGTGTGGCAGTGTCACCTCCGTGTCCTCTGGCCATGCCCGAAACTCCCTGCGAGCCATCACCACCACTGGACTCACCCTTCTCCCGCTTCCCCCTCCAGCCAATGCCAGGCACAACCAGCTGCTCCAGCCCTCCGGAGTGCTGGGGGTGGGCCAGGTCTCTGTCACAGTTCCTGGAAACCAGGGGGAGGTTTAACCTGTTAAAAGGATCTAATCCCTGGTCACCTCTTTTCCTGAAGCAGCTGGTGCCAGCTGGAGCCAAGGAAGGAGCTTTTTCCTCTCTCTTCCTGCTTTATCTGGTGCCTTTCACTATCAGCCTCAGGTTTCTAGGAAACAGCCTCTCGTGTTGTGAAAGCCAATTTAAAACCATCACTGATGTGGCAGGTCCCTTCATGGAAAGGGAAAGGCTGCGCTGAGATGATGGAATGAGCTTTGCTGCTGCTTTCCAGGAATGTGCTTTAAACATGAGAGGCTTCAGTGTCACAAATGCCACAAATCAAACCAGAAATGGATTCCTCGAGTCAGTCAGGAGGAGGAAAAAAACCAGCATGTGTCATGGCTTGGGAGGACTAATAGCAGATTTGGGGGGGGCTGAAGGGAAATTTGGTGTTGACTTTTTATTTTTCATGTCCTCTGGGGTTCATGAAATAGGAAATAAAATTTTTAAAAATTGTCAAAACTTAAAAACTCACTGCCTGGGACCCCTGGGATTCCCCCCCTGCTCTGGGGAGCTGCAAAGTGAAGAGACAGGAGAAATTACTGGTTTTATATAGCAAGTGACATCAAGAAATCCCTCATCTGTCCCTGTCTGCGACAGCAATGGCTTGCACTGAGGTGGGATAATCCTCACTGGGAATACACATTGCAGCCCTTCCATCCAGGAATGAAAATTCCTTTCACTGGTGATTTCACTCCAGGTTGAAAAAAACCTTAATAGTTTAATAAATGGACAGAACAGAAAATGACACCCTGAGCTGCTCACAGAGTGTGCAGGGCAAACGAGTTATAGAGTGAGCTGGCCTGAATTAATCCTTAATAGAACTTTAATTGAGTTTTTAAATACTCATCTGAAGCACCAGCCCTTAAAACTGACTGTTCCTCATCATTAGACACATCAAAGCATCGTTTAATGTCTTGTAGGACTATTCTTGGTCTGACTGTGATGGACAGCATCTGGAACGAAACCAGAAGCCTTTACTGAAGAATTTGTGGATTTTAAGGTGTGCAGGCACCAGGGTGGTGAGTACAACAATGCTTGTGACTCAGACTGAAAATGGTTGCTCAGGGAACCTCACAAATCCACCCTGAGCTGAAGGAACTATCCTGAGCTGCAGGAACCTGTTGTGAGCTTCAGGAGCCCATCCTGAGCTGCTGGAACCCATCATGAGCTTCAGGAGCCCGTTCTGAGTTGTTGGAACCCATCATGAGCTTCAGAAGCCCATTCTGAGCTGCAGGAACCCATCATGAGCTTCAGGAGCCCGTTCTGAGTTGTTGGAACCAATCCTTAGCTGCAGGAACCCATCATGAGCTTCAGAAGCCCATTCTGAGCTGCAGGAACCCATCATGAGCTTCAGGAGCCTGTTCTGAGTTGTTGGAACCAATCCTTAGCTGCAGGAACCCATCATGAGCTTCAGAAGCCCATTCTGAGCTGCAGGAACCCATCATGAGCTTCAGGAGCCCGTTCTGAGTTGTTGGAACCCATCCTGAGCTGCAGGAACCCATCCTGATGCACCTGAAGTGTGCAGCCAGGAATCTCTAACCCTTCACTGGGACTTGCAAATCCCAACTGGCCCCTCTCTTGGGAACACCTCATCCAGCCTCGCCACAGCATCCTCCCTGCCCTGGAGCTGGTCAGGAGCAGCACAGGGACTGTTAATGGAATCGAGTCCAGTTCTCCATGGCAACGAGCAAGAACTGGGTCAGTGCAGGATGCGAGGAGCCAAGCGCTCCCAGGAGTTTGAAAAGTAAACACCAGCCACAAAGAAAGAAGATGGGGGGTGAGGACACCCTGGAAGCTCCAGAGCTGGATCAGGGGCCACAGGGCATGGTGGAGTCCCAGCCCTGCACAGGGAGAGGGGTCACAGAAAGGTTGCTGTGGGTAATTCTGCGTGTGACAGCAGACCCAGAGCTGCACAGAGCAGGGACCTGCGTGGTCCCCAAGACACACACAGCCCTTCACGCCTCCAGCCAGCAGCTGCACCCCAGAAATATGCACTTCCCTCTATTTCCCACCACTCTGAGCCGAGAGCCTTCCCTCCACAGAGCTCCTGCCCTCCTGCCTCCCCAGCTCTAATTTACCCCGTGTTTATTTACACGGGTGTGCAGGCTGACATCCATCACCGGCTTCTCCGTGCTGGGACATCCCTGTGAAAATCCTCATTACAGCTCCTCGCTGACAGGAGCTGTGCTGGGCTCGCTGCCTTTGATCAGCTGGATGCTTGGATCCAGCTCGGATCCGGCTCGGATCCCGGCAATGCCGCCGCTGCCTTCGCTCTGCGCTCAGAAGCCTCGTGGTGGAGGCTCCATCATGATCCCACTGCCAGCACAGAGGTGCCTCTGCCACGACAGCCCTGCAGTAACTGCCCAAGAGACGGGGCCAGTGCTGAGCTGTCGGGGCAGCAGCGATGGGTGAGGTGGTTGGAGGGGACGGCAGAGCTGGAGGGACTGGGTGGAACTGGAGGGTGGAAGTGGAGGGTGGAAGTGGAGGGTTGGAAGTGGATGATCCTTGAGGTCGCTTCCAACCCAAACCATTCCATGATTCCAAGGTTCTGTGAGATTAAGCAGCAGCTGCAGGCTTTGAGAACAATGAGGAAATGACCCGCAGAGTTTCCACCAGGCCTGTCAGAGCCATGAGTTTGGCCACCGTGGTCACGAGCAACCATCACCACCTTCAGCTGGTTTGACGTTTTAATTGATAATTGGGCGCTGAGCTTTCATGTACAGAAATGGGGCAGCCATTTGGCAGACCTTTGCCCTTCATTTGTCATTAAAATCCCTCTGTTCTGTTCCCAGTGTGTCACCCTGATGTGAATAACTTCTCTTGAGTGGTGTCTTCATTTGTAAAAGGGGCCTTTTAATCCTGTTCCACCTGATAATGAATTAAGCACGCTCTTAACATTCACACAGCACCTGGAAGACAGAGGGAAGTGCTACTGATGACAAAATTACCGTGTTATTTTAATTCACTGACTGAACAAATCCACGGCAGTGTCCTCTGAGCCCACTGAGTGCCTTCCTCATGCCGCAGTGGAGCCCAAGCCCCTTTCCCTAAACACCCCCACACGCTGACCCATCTCATGGCCACGACGCTTCCCAATCCAATCATTACAACAAAGGTCCAAGTCAGCCAGTGCGGAGATGGGCAAAGCCCTGCATGGCCTGGGGGGGTGGGGAAGGGAGGAGCTGGACAGGTCAGGATGTGACACTGCTCTGTGTCACTGCATCCCTCACCTGCCCAGGGAAGGCAGCGTTGGAGCAATTTGGGTCTGGTTAATGGGGTGGGAACCTTTATCCCTGAGGACACATCATTGTAGGAAACACCCACATCCTCAAGGCTCCTGAGCCAGGTGGGATTTCCCCCCTGGTTGGTTAAGGTAATGTAAATGAATCCTACCACATAGGGTTCCATGGGAGCTGGGAGTTCCATGGGAGCTGGGATCTGCCCCACGTGCCCTCTGCACAGCCCTCCCCATGTATCTGTAGCTGTCCCACTGCCGTGTTTAGCCTGGGTTTCCCCTTAATTGCCTTAGAGTCACGGAATATCTTGAGTTGGAAGTACCCCATGAGGATCATCCAGTCCAGCTCCTGGCCTTGCACAGGACACCCCAAGAATCCCACCATGTGCATGAGAACATTGCCCAAACACTTCTTGAGCTCTGTCAAGTTTGGGGCCATGCCTGCTGCCCTCGGGAGCCTGTTCCAATGCCCAACAACCCTCTGGGGGAAGAACCTTTTCCTGATATCCAGCCTAAACCACCCCTGACACAGCTCCACACCATTCCCTCAGATGGAGATACTAAAGGAAGGGTCTTATAAGGAGCCCCTCCTGCACTCACTGGCTGCTGCCAGAAAGGTTTTGAGGAACAGAAGGGGCTGGTCTTTCTGAAGAAGGTGCCAAGGCACTAATGGGGCTGGGTTAGGTGGTCACAGTTTATTGCTGTGGTCCCAGGGCAGAGCACAGCTCAGGGTTGTCACCTCCAGTGGGATGGAGAGCTCTGGGAACCACGTGCTGGCCTGGGAGCTCTGTGACTTCCCAACACCAGCTCAACTAAGCCAGGGCTGGTCTGGGAAGAAAAAGGTTGTGCTGCGGGGTGTGCCAGCTCACAGCAAGCAGGCTGGAACTTCAAAGCAAAACTCAAGAGAGTAAAGAGTGTTTGGGAGCTAAAAATAGGGTCACACTAAAAAATTGAGTCCCTGGGGACGGGAGGGAGGGAGGAAGGGGTGGCCTTGCCAGCCCTCAGTCGGGGCCATTGCACAGCATGAGGGGTTCAGGATTTCAGGGTCAAGTCTCACTATGGCACAAAGACACCAGAAAACTCTTTGAAACAAAGCAGATATGAGGAGCCTTAACCAGCAGGAAGGTTTTTGAGCCAGATCTCGTGATGTGCCTACAAGCAAGTTCACTAAACAGCATTTCTGAAAATTCCCAGTGGGATGTTCTTCAGCATCACGTTTTCACCTGGGGTACATCAGCATCATCTCAGGTGTCAGGAGATCACCCCGTGCTCTGGCCCTGCCCTCACTTTGCTCACACCCACACCAGCTGTGACCCTCTCCAAAGGCAGCTCCTGTGGGATTTTTTTGAGCTCAGCCCTTTGAGAAGCATCAGTGTGATAAGTCCCTGCCCCTCTGGGCAAGCTCTTATCTGGCTCAGCAGCAACCAGGTGGGAGGGAACATCTTCCTGGACCTCCTTTCCTGAAATCCATCTTCTTCATGCCCAGCTCCAGCCCGGTGCTGCCGGGTGGCACTGCGGTGGAACACAAGGGCTGCCCAGTCAAGCCATGGCCGAGTGACCAGAAACAAGGGTAGTGGAGGAATTTGTAATTAAATTGCCATTAGATGTGTAGCAGATTGTCTGGCAGCTGACAGTGAGTGAAAACGCTCCATTCTGTCATGTTTTATCAGCATGAAAACCATTTGCAAGTGCTCTAATTACATTCCTAATTGCCAATGTGATTAGGGACCTGCAGCTGTTCATTAAGCGTGTGTCACCCTCAGCCAGCAATCTGGAGGAGAGAATATTTAATTAATTGAATTGCACACTGGATGAGGAGATGGCCAGAGCTGGAAGCTGCGAGTGTGGTGCTGAACGGAGCTGGTGGGCAGCAGTCACTGCCTTACAGCCCTGCCACTGTGTCACACAGCCCCTGTCAGGAGCCCAATAACTATAAAACCCAAAGGTTTCTGTCCCCGTTACTCCCACAGGAGCTCTCCTGCCCAAATGGGCAAGAACCACCTGCTATTGTCCAGCCAGGTTTTTATCTTCTGGCAGGTCACACTCCTGGTCAGTACGATGGTTCACTCTGTCTTGCTGCTGCTTCACTGCCTCCAGTGACCAGGGCTCGCCCCCGGAGAGGGATGGGGGCTTCAGGGTGCCCCATTCAACTCCGTTCCCTGACACACCATCCCTACTGGCCACTCTTGCCAGCTCTCTCTTCTTCCCAGACTTCTCTTCATCACTCCTCTCTTCTCCTTCCTCAAACACACCAACAGCTCCGATGGGGTTTCCCACTGGCACAGGTTGGGCAGAGAAGCTGTGGCTGCCCCATCTCTGGAAGTGTCCAAGGCCAGGTTGGAGTAGGCTCTGAGCAACCTGGTCTGGTGGAAGGTGCTCCTGCCCATGGCAAGGGGATGGAATAGGATGATTTTTAAGGTCCCTTCCAACGCAGCCCATTCCATGATTCCATGTTTCTATAGTTCTACTTCCAGCTCCCCCCGCTTGCCTGAGCAGCCACACAGAGAGAGAGGAAAGAAATGGAGTGCATCCAGATCAGCTCATTTCTTTAAATTTAACATACTCTGGTGCCTTAAAATATTCCTGGTCACAACAAGAGTAGTCTTAGGAGGCTTCACCTCAATCCCTGTTTAATTTCCACTTAAGAAAATGTCACTGCAGATGTTTAATAAGAATTAATTCTGGGTTTTGCACAGTTACTTTCAATTAAATAACCCCAAGTGTTTCCTGACTCTTCAAACAGACACTAAAGCACCACAAATCCTGCTCCCCATGCATTAACTCCAGAGCTTGTGTCCCTGCAGCCCAGAGCTCCCAGCTCTGGAGTCACTCCACTGCTGAAGGGTAATGAGGTGCCACAGCTCCAGGCTGGCTCTGCCATGCCAGGGATCCATTTGAAAAGATACCAGGATCCCTCTCAGCCTGGAGATCATTTTATCCCAAACATTTGAGCTGGTGCTGGAGGGTGGAGGCAGCCTGTAATCACAGTTGGGCTGTGGAATTGTCCATTTCACGTGTTCTGGGTCAGGGGGTTCTGGCCCAAGGAGGAGAGAACACCCAGGGGATGTTCCAGCTCATCTTTGCCCCTCCCTGGGCTACCCACATGTGTCCAAATCTGCCTCTGGCCTTGCTACCCCCACCCTGAGAAGCTGCTTTAATAAAAAGAAAACCTGCAGTAAATAAATAAATAATTAAAGAGGGAATCCACTGCAGAGCCAATTATTCCTCCTTTCATCTTGCACTGTATTTTTTTCCCCCTGCCGAAGCGCAGTGCTTTGCACTTGTTATTATTGAATTTTCTATCATTGATTTTGGGCTATTTTTTTCAGCACGTGGAGATTATCCTGAATTCCGAGCCTGCTTCTCCCACTGCAAGCCTGCAGCACATAAACAGAGAATCACTCAGGCTGGAAAAGCCCTCTGAGCCCAACCATTCCTCCAGCAGTGCCAAGCCCACCACGAACCCATGTCCCCAAGTGTCACATCCACATGACCCACCCCTGGGCAGTGTCCTCTTCCCTCCACTGGCAAACAACCCCATTTCACTCTCAGCCACTTTCTGGGGTGCTGACAGTGATGATGGTCCCTGCTTGAACTGTTCCCTTCAGCAGCTGCAGTCCCAAATCCCAGTAAACTGCCCCCATCCGTGGGAACCAAAGGTACCCATGGAAGTTTGGGTTCTGCAAGGAACCACTTCTCCAAGCAAGGACCCAATTGTCCAAGCAGCAGGTGCCTCGCGGGATGAGTGGCAGCAGGAGCATGTGGCAGGAGCAGAAGGCAACAGCAGTCTGATCAGGATGAAAGGCATTTTTATATCTACTGGTGAAAATGAATTCATTAAGTATCTGCCCCACCACAGCTGCCAAAGCCATTTCCCACAATAAAGGTCTCCCTCCACTTCCACTGCCCCATCCCTATGCGGGGAGGATGTGGGAGCTGAGAGCCACAACTCTGAAACCTTGGCTGCAGAAGAAAACCACCTAAAGTTACCTTTTCTGGCTGTCTTTTAGAGCTCGATCCCTCTTCCTCCCCCCCTCCCAAGTAAATCCTGGCCACGTGACCTGTGGAGCTCAACAGGGCAAGAGGCACAGGAATCACAGACAAAAACACCAGTGGGAGGGAGATGGTAACACACGGTGTGGGTTTGGCTGCCTCATCTTGGATGTCTCCTTTAGGAGAAGGGTAACTGGGCTTGGACCCCAGGCTCCGGACCCAGGGAGTCCTGGCTCTGACAAATTGCCACTGGGACACAGGGTGAGGAAAGGCAAATGGTGCCTGAGGAATTCAGTGTCCTTGATTCTATTTCTCCATGGAATGGACTCTTCTCCACTGCCTCTCACCCACTCCCTGCTCAAAATTCGTCTCTGCCCTTTCTGCTCCCAATAGCTCTCCCTGCTCCCTGTTCTTCTCCCTGCTCCCAATCCCTCTCCCTGCTCCCTGTCCTTCTCCCTGCTCCCTGTCCCTCTCCCTTCTGCTGGTCCCTCTCCCTGCTCCCAGTCCCTCTCGGTCCCCCCCATCACCTCGTGTACCCTCATTCCCTCCCTACTCCCAGTCCCTCTCCCTCCTCCCCATGGCTCAGGCACCCTTTGCCCAGGAGTTGCCATGTGCTGCATCCACTCCATCTCCCTTTCCATCTCCCTTCCCTCCCAGCTCCTGCCTGGAGCCCAGCAGCCCCTCGCCATGCCCCAAACGCAGGATGAAGCCCAGAGACCTGGCATGTGTCAGACACTTTGCTGGCACAGAGGCGCCCGTTTCCCACCTCACCATAGGCACAGGGGCCAATTCCCCTCAAACCTCTCCTCTTCCTTCCCAGCAGCTCTAACTTGCACCAGGCAGCCCCCAGCCCTCGTTAGTGCAGATTGCATCACCCCCTCCCGTGGCTCGCTGGAGTCAGACGGTGAGTTCATCAATTCATCCCGACCGGAGGGCTGAGCGAGGCAGCCCGAAGGCTCCGCTCAGTCCCGTCCTCTCCAGGGCTGAGACCCAATTAGAACCAAGTGCCGCGGGCGTCTGTCCACCAGCCACACTAAATGACTGCTCCTGTTCGCATTAGAGTGACTGGAGAGACGCTGAGTGACAATTACTCCCTCTAATTAATGGCCAGAGTAAAATGGGGCTCGGCTCTACCCAGTAATTTGAAAATGAGAGACTCCATAACCATCCTCGGCGCATGAGAGCATCATCCTCATAAAGAGCTTTAAATGAAGATCTTTGAGCTACTGTTACACAGAGGCCATGAATTACTGGCTGTGTTTAAGACAGACACATTATTTATTGAACTCGTGGAATTAAGCCTTTCTAGTCTGCTGGAGACGACCTCGAGCAGACGTGATTCACAGCCCGGCGCTCTGGCAGCCCTCGGCGTGGCACGCGACACGCCAGGGCCAGGCACAGCCAGGCTAATTCACAGCTCCCTGTCGCTGCAGCGTGGGATGTTATTAATCAGTCCGACTCTGGGAAGTCCAGATTTATACTGCTTTTAATTAAACTGGTCCCTTTTTAATCTCCAAGTATGTGCAGGACTAATGGAGTGTGATGACACACATCGAAGGGTGTGTTCAGGAGCCCCATTACCTCCTCCTCACTCAGACCCACCTCACAGGTTGCCATTAAGATTCACGTCCATGGCAGCACCGCCAAGCACATCCCTCGTTCCTCCCAAGTCATCAGCAGGATCTTTGGAATGGTTTTGAGAAGGTAAACCTGAGGCTGTTAGAGGAAAGACCTTGAACTGAACACATCGGAGGCACCGCAGCGTGTTTGGTATGCAGCATCCACGCCGGAGGGGGAATGTTCCCGTGCTGGAAAATCAGTCCTGAAGAGGAACGAGGCATTTGGAATATGTCATCAGCCGTCACCTCCCTCGCAGCAGGGAGCAGGAGCACGGGCTGACACCGTCCTGTGGAGTAGGGGAGAGGAGGGCTGTCAGAGGCAGGGAGAGCTCAAGGGATGTCCAGTACACCCACAGCACCCACGGACAGGGAATTCAAAGGAAATCCTGCAGAAGAAGACAGACAATGGTAAAATAGTTCAGCACAGCATTGGGCTAGTTAATAGAGCAGGCCTGTGCAAATGGAGGAGGCAGGGAAATGTCCCCGTTATGTTTTAATTCTTCCCATTTCCAAACCAAATATGAAGTTTCAGCGGCTCACCGTGCTGGCTGCTGGGGAAGAAATGGGATTTAAACAGATACAAATCATGACAGTGGGGGTTTTTTGGAGTGGGAAAAAAAGGGCACATTCCCACCTTTAGCTCACCATATAATGTGGGACTTAAATCTCCTCTGTCACCCAAGATGCTCAACCTAAGCAAGCGACAGTGTGCCATGGGAGCGATGGTGACAGGATGGGGAGGCATCCTCCTGACATCCTTGTGGCATCCCCACAGCATCTCCCAGCACAGGGAGGCATGAGCCACATGGCACCCAGCACAGGGAAAGAAACCAGAGTGCTGGTGACACGGAGGAGCCGTGGAAAGTCTGAGCAGGAGCAGCTGCTTTTTATTTCCATACACAACATCCCAAGCTTAGTGCCTCTACTTCCAGATCTGCCGCTGCTGCGGGACACTGTTAAGGTACTTTCAAAGATGCTCGTATAGACCAAAGTCTTGAAAATGTAGCAGAAACTGCTATCTGTCCAAATAATAAAGTTCCCCCCCAGCCTTCAAACACAGCCTTGGATGGTGGTTCCCTGCCCTGAGAGGCTCAAAGAGCCCAACCCTGGCCCGGTGGCTGCAGGGAGATCAGAGAGCCCAGCTCAGCCCCAGAGCCAACACTGGGCAGTAAATAACAACACAACAACCCAGCAGAGCCCGTGGATCATTCATCACCCTGCACGCCCAGGAGGGCAGCAAGGGGCTGAGAAAAGTCTGTTCAGATTAATGGCTTGAGGAATCAGAGAGGAAGGAAATGGCAGCAGAGCTGGAATTCTTCAGCCCGGTGCTGGAAAACCTCTCTGGCAGTGGTGATTGCACACTCACACCTCTGCCATGTAAACCCTGCAGTTCAGATGCTGTGGAACCCTTCAGCATGGACACATTCGTGTTGCACTGGGGTTTGCTTTTCTTCTGCCACGTAAACCCTGCAGTTCAGATGCTGTGGAACCCTTCAGCATGGACACATTCGTGTTGCATTGGGGTTTGCTTTTCTTCCCTTACGCCTGGAACGGGGACTTTCTGCCATCACCAGCTTTAGGGCACCTTGAGGTTTTGTGCCGGTCTCCTTCCCTGCTCCCCAGGCTGCTGATGAGCAGAGAAAGCTGCATCCTGATGCCAGAAACATCTTCAAGCAAATTAAAAATATAAAGTACGAGCCTTATTACAAAACCAGATGAAAAGCTGAAATAAAATGAGTATACCCAAGGCAAAAAGAAAACAGTTGAAATCAGAATTCCCCCTTTCTTCCTTTTTTTCCCTTGTGTGTGTATATCCATATACACATATTTAGGGGACTTCAAACAATTTCACTTCCATTTCAGCTGATCTTTTAACTCATTTCCAAGCACTTTGTAAAATGAAAGACATGGGAACTCCTCCTTCTGGAAACGCCAAGACCCAGTTTCTGCATCAACTATTTCAAACCATTTATCCACTCAGCAGCTTTTCAGGCCGAGGAGTCACTGAGGCTGCACATGCATCTGCAGGCAGCTGGATTTTTAAATTAAAAAAAGAAATGGGAAAAGCATAATCCAGGGCTTCCTGAGTGACAAAGCCAGCCGAGAGGTGGCCATGGCATGGGGAAGGGCCAGGCTGGGCTGATGAGCTCCTCTGGAGTGATGGGCTTCCCTTCTCCTGCATCCTTCCCACTCCTGGTGAACCAGCCCTGAGGTCTCCAGCACACCTGGTCCATGGTTCTGACACACCTCTCATGTAATACCCTCGGATCGAGTGGGAATTCACCCCCTCAGCCCCAGCTCACAGCCCCCTGCATCCTGATGCTGTTGCCTGAGTGTTTATTTCAGCCTTACCAGAAAAAAAAAGGAATTAAAAAGAAAAATAGAGGGTTTATTTAGTTGCAGGAAAGGAAGTGTTGGAGCTGTGTGTGGGTCTGTCCCCACCATCGTATTCACTCCATAAACACAAGGAATACAAATGCCACAGAGAGAGAGAGGAAACCCAGGAGCTGTTCTTGGCAAGCATGGCTTGTGTGGATTTAACCACTCTGGCACCTTCTGATGGCATTGTCCTGGGACATTGTATTAAACCAAAAAAGCACAGTTTGGGGAGCACTGTTTCTGCCCGGGATTTATTAGGAGCCAGTTCTTATGTATGAGCTGTAGCTGTAACTTCCTACACTAAAGTATATGGATAGTCATGAAATTCTGAGACATTCAGTCAATATTTCTGTCCTTTATGGCAAGGGTTAGTATTGAATACAAATTTTCATTCCTGTATTCCCAAGCTGGTGACAGCCTTGGCAGTACCAGGACATGGACACATCCTTGGATTTCCAGCTCCCTATGACTGTCCTGTACATGCAGCTGGATGGAAATGGGAGACTTTTGATGCTGCTGGCCCAGAGCAAAGGTTTGGTGCATCCCAAAGCTTTGGATCATCCCTTTGCCAAAATCCATGAACCTGTCCCACGCGTGCATGACCAGCTGCTCACTCAGGGCAGTAAATGCCCTTTGCTTCAGACCTGGATTTACCAGCAGTTTAAAGCATCACCTTCACCTTCGAGGTCAACAGCAATGTCTTATCACACATCTCCCAGCACAAACACAGCACCTTTGGGGCTTGGATGAGGTGACCTTTAAAGGTCCCTTCCAACCCAAACTATCCTGAAAAGACTCTTTGATCTTTTTCAAACCACCAGATCTTGAAGGATTGCGCCGTGACCGACAGAACTCCACAGCCATGGCGCTCAGCAAGGCAGCAGCTTATCAAACCCCCCAAAAACACTCCCTGTGTCCAGCAGCTTGTGCCACCACGATGGACATTCGGACAGGGCAATGGAAGTGATGCTGTTAAGCCAACACTGGTGTTGGGATCATTGCCAAGTCGAAAAGCTGTGGTGGTGGATATCCCCTGAAGGGCAGAATGTTCGTGCTTGAACTGCTTCCCCCTCCTGAAATGCAGAGCAAATGCAGGTATCAAACCTGCCCCACAGAGAAAAACCCGAGCTGACCCCGAACATGTCTGGCATCTGCGGGATGAAAATCGGAGCGACTGGAAAATGCTCTTCAGCAGCAGATGTTGACCCCACTCCCAAAACACGTCTGCTCCACACCAGTACCGAGTTAAGTGGTAAGTCTTAAACGAGCCAGCACCGCAGAATAAATCCTGGGGGGCCCTTGAGGTCCACGAAAACACGGGGTGAGGGTGTCCCATGCCATTGCGGAAGCCTTAGGGATAAGATCTCCCTTTCCAGGGGCTCTGTGGGAGACCCAAAGGCAGTGAATGTCAATGAGGCCACACCAGAGCATGTCAAACAACATCAGGTCTGTGTATCCTGATACCCAGCTCTCACTCTGGGTGTCTGTGGCCTTTCAAAGGCCATCCCATCCCACACGGCATTCCCACCCATGGTGGGACAGCCAGCCCTTTCCCCTGCCACGATCCAGGCTCCTGAGACTTCAGCCCCTCTGCAAAGTTCCTGATGCCTTTGCACCATCTGGGTGCCCCTTGATCCCAATAAGCTTATGCCAGATGAGTGATCAGCCTCGTGGCAACACACTGGGAAGGGCATGGATATGAGGGACATCTCAATCCATCCTTCAAACAGATCCTGGATAGAACCATAACGTCCAGAGTGAGGTTTTCAAGCAGCTCCTCAGACCAAGATTCCTTCAAAGGATGACATGAAGCAAATCTGGAAGCAGAGTAGAAAAAAGGGGATTTACAGCCACTCCTGACACCTCTGGTGGCTTTGGCTTTGAGAACCACTGCCAGAGATTCCTTATTCTCCTGCTCCCTCCTCCAGCTCCAAGAGGCTCTTAAGGCAGCACCGTCGTGCTTCAAGTGAACAAGTAATAAATCACAAGCAAGAGCTCTTCAGTTACATCTCCACTCTCACATCTCCCGTCTCCAATCCTCACTCTGCTCCTCGGAACATTGTCCCCTGCTGCTCTGAGGTCTGTGGCTCCCGCAGAAGTGCCTCCCACAGGGCTGTGCTCCCACCAGCACCAGGACCCAGGCTCTTGCTGGAGGAGTCAAAGTAGAGCACCTGGTCACCAACACTTCCATTCACCCTGCAGTTTAACACAGTGTTTTATCCTCCCTTCATTCTTCTTCAGTGCTTCCTGCTCTGAGTCAGTCCAGGAGCCTCTTTGTTGTTGGTTTGCCCCTCCATCAAATGAAGGATGCTGTCGTGTCTCCACACAGCTGTAACCTTGGAAATAACAGTTATTGACCTGCCTGGGTTTCTGTTGTTTTCACAGTTACTGACAACAGTTTTGGAGACCCTTTACCAAACCTCTGCTTAAATGGAGCAGAGGAGCAGCCAAGTCCATTCACTGCCAGCCAGCGGGAGCTTCAATCTGCTGCAGTGGCAGCCCCTCGTCACCCATCTGAGATCACCCATCAGCCAGATGCACCCTGAGCACCACCCACCTCCCCTGCAGGGACCAGGGATGCGCAGAGCAGTGAGTCACGGCTGAGACAGGCCATGGAAAATGGAAAATAAATAAAATGGGAATAAAAAGTGGAAGGCTGTGGAAGCTTCCCCAGCTGTAGCGGGATGAGTGGTGCCCACCAAACACAGAGGAGAGACTGTGGCAGAGGGTACCAGCTGGGTGTCCCCCTGGCCAGGATCTGCAGGGGTCCTGGGGACTGCCCACCCTGTGGCACCCTCAGACCTGCTGCTGAGCGAGGGCCAGCACAGCCCTGTATGACCAGGGCAAACTCTGCTGCGCTGGGGCCAGCACAGCCCTGTATGACCAAGGCAAACTATGGTGGGATCACGTGGAATCTCCCTGTCCAAACCAGTCTATGAAGGGATCATGTGGGACGCCTGTACTGCAGCATCGACTTTACTGCTGAGCCCCTCAAGGCATGCTGGAAACAGCAAGGAAAACATCAGAGCACCCCTGGGAGCCACTGGCAGGGCTGGAGTGTCACCTGCAGCAGAGACATGCCCTGCTCTCTGCGCCGCCAGCCAAGGAGCATCATCCCCAATCCCACAGTCCTGGGATGCAGGCGGGACAGTTGCCCACAGCTGATTCACCTTCTGGCCTTTCCCAGAGCAGAAATCACCTGCAAAGTCACATCCATTGGCCATGTCCATGCTCCACCACTGCATCCACAATGGAAAAAGCCAGACACAGAGACAGAAGAAGTCCCTGCTGCCCCAGCACCAGCTCCAGCCAGTGCCACCCAGTGGTCCCACAGCCAGGGGGACCCGCAGGAAGGAGAGTCCCCAGGAGATGAGGGTCCCACCACCACAATACCTTGGGTTGGTCCTGACCGCTGGCTCAGGCACTGCACTTTAGCTGGGGGGAGTTCAAGTGCTCCCACACCGAATGGTTTTTGGGTCACCTCAGCAAAGCTAATGGCAACACTCGTATTTTAAAGCCTTTCTGCTAAGCCAAGGCACTTTCCCTCTGCTCTCGAGCCATTTTTAAGGCAGTTAATGAGGAGCAGAATCCCTTACTGGCTGGGTTTTTTTTTCCCACTATCATGTATAATAAATGCAGTTTTGATTAAATTTTTACACGTTGCTTAATGCATCAAGCTGGAATTTGCTATTCCCCTGGCAGCACAACACAAATCCCTCCTCGGCAAAACACTCATTCCCCAGACTGATCTGCACTGTCACTTCCCCGGGAAGAAATGCCGGCAGTGACAGTTTCCTGGGGGATGCCGAGACAGCAGCTGCTCCAAGGTTTTCAATCACCATGCCTTCATTCCACAGCTCCAGTGCAAACATGGTAATGGTAAACAACCCCTCTCAGACGGAGGGAACCAGGTAACCTTCCCATCTGTGCAAACATGCATTTATTCCTGGCAAAAAAACTTGGAGTCTCCTTCATTTGGAGCCCTGCATAACTCAGCAAAACCAAGGATCTGCTTAAAGCAACCTTATCCAAACTCAAGACTAATTAAAGAACATCTAATATTTGGCTGGGAAAATGTGTTTTAGGGAATGTGGGTGTTTTCCAAAGGTCATATATGTTCAGTGATACCCCCAGGGTACTTAGGACAGAAATCCCAGGAAAATCCAGTAGGCATCCTAACATCCCTGCTCATGGCAGAGGGATTGGAATTAGATAATCTTTAAGGTCCCTTCCAAACCTTACCAGGCCACTTACAGCTCCTTCCCAATTCCCATCAAACAAGCTGCAGGAGCACCTGGATGTTGCTGCTCCAGGAGCCTCACAGTGCCCAAGTGCAGCAGTTACAGTGCAGGGAGGAAGGATCGGGTGAGGAGCTTCAGGAAGAGACACAACCTGTTTCCAGAGGGTATCAGCTGTTTCTTGAGACACCCAGACCACCCTCTCAGGGTTTTCTCCTCCTCTGTGTCGCACTTGTCCTCCAGTTTTGGCTGGCAGGCGATTGCTGGTGAACAGCGGGTGAGTGCAGGAGGGATTTCCATATATATAAGGATTTTTCTGGAGTCACTCAGAGGTCCTGGGGGGCTCACCAGGCTCCTGCAGCTCCTGAGCACATGGACCTTCCTGATACACAGCCTGAATTAGCTGCTCACCTCAAGCAGCAAGTAAAGCCTACGTCAGGCTGGTGCTTCCACAGGGAAGGCTGGTCAGCCACAGACTGCCACCCTGCTGTCCCCAGCTTCCATGGATCCAGCCTTCTGCTCTGCCACTCTCCAAAGGACTCAAGTGCAGCTCTCACCCTGCTTGTCAAAGCTTCTGGGTCCATTGTGCAGCCACCTCCCCTTCCTCTGCTGGCACGGGGTGCAGGTGCTCTCAGCACCATAGGTTCAGGGGCTGAGGGAGAGGACACACCCACACAGGGAAGAATTTCTTCCCAATATCCCGCCTAACCCTGCTCTCTAGCAGTGGGGAGCCATTCCCCCTTGTCCTGTCACTCTAGGCCCTTGTCCCAAGTCCCTCTCCAGCTCTCCTGGAGCCCCTTCAGGCACTGGAAAGGGGCTCTCAGGTCTCCCAGAGCCTTCTCTTCTCCAGGCTGAACAAGCCCAGCTCTTCCACGCTGTCCTCAGAGCAGAGGGACTCCAGACCTACATTCTCTGGCAGGAATTATCCCTTTCCCAGCTTTCCCAACTTGCAAGATACCTTTAAACCATAACGGTGTTTTATGGATTAAAGGCAGAGAACTGAAGGTAACAGTGCAGCAGAGGTTACAGCACACACTTTCATTGGGACCAGGGGAGGGATTTCCATCAATTAATCACTTGACTGACTTTTATTTCATTTAGGTTTTTATGACAGAATTTTGTTGTAGTGGTTGTTATTAATCTGGATAATTTCCCCTGGCAATAAACATCGGGGCAGTAAATCACTTGTCAGGAAGGAGCCCACGCTAGGCAAAGCCAAGGGCCTCCACCGCCTGGGTACCAGCAGAGGATACCTGTGTTGGAGAGGGTCATGCAAGGATTTCCCCACCCCTGGAAGGGTTCAGGTCCAGGTTGGATGGGACGCGAAGTAACCTTGTATATCGAAGGGAGGGAGGGTGGAACTAGAGGGTCCCTTTCAACCCAAACCACATGATTCCATGATTTCTAGGAGCCCTTGGATGGTTCTGACCTGGGCAAAGACCAGTATGTAACTGGGGATGAGTTATCACAATGTGATGGGCCAGGTTATCTTGGTCTGTTGTGCAGTGGGAAAGGAGACACAGAGTGGGAAAGGGGACACACAGCATTCAAAATTGGGTCCTACCTGGAAAAGGAGCAGATCCCTGAGAAGTTACCCAGCCCTGTAAATGCCTTGAGGTTTGCTCTTGTCTCCAAACCCAGCCCTGTAAATGCCTTGAGGTTTGCTCTTCTTGTCTCCAACGTGGGCTTGGAGTACTTCAAAGGATGGACCCCCTGGTGGGGATCTGGGTGGTCTGAGAACCAGGCTGAGCTGGTCCTGGTGATTCTATCACCGTCTCACACACTGGAGAGCGTGATTTCACTGGTGCTGGAGCAGCCACGAGCACCTCTCAGGTCTCATTAACTTACCTGGAATATATCCATGAAACCAGCGTGTGAGGACAAGCCCTGCAAAGAGGGCAGCTTGGGAAAAGAGTGGGAAGGAGGAAAGAGCCCACAGAGTGACTCTGGTATGTGTAGCCAGAGGCTCTGTCCTACCCAGCCCAACCTCACTGCTGGAGTCGTTCCCTGCACTCAGCTTTTCCCAGGTTTTACCCCATTACTCCTGCAGGCACCATTCTGTACATTCAGGGCTTCTCACCTTGTCCCACAGCAGCCATGGGATCTCAGAAAGGTCTTCCTGCACCTCTCCCCCATCACTGAGCTGTGACTAAGGAATACTGATCCCTGAGTCCTTGGGCTTGGCCAGGTAGGCTGGATTCCTCCAGGAGGGGCAGGAGCTGCCTCAGCCCTGGTCCAGATGCCTTCAGAGTGAGGAGGAACGTCCCTCACTACTTCATGTGCCCTGGTGCACCATCCAGCTGCCTTTGAAGCTTTTGAATCCGGAGGAAATCACTGAACCAGAGGCTCTGATGGGAAGCAGCTCCAGTTCCAGCTCTTCCCTTGGGGCAGGAGTGCCCAGCGGGAGGGCTGGATGCCCCAGGACTCAGAGAGCCCCATGTTGCCCCTGCTGTCAGTAACACAGTCAGGATTCCTGCACGAGGAAGCTCAGCTGTGGGCAGTGCGGTGGACAGGGATGGAGAATCCAGCACAGGTCCAATCCATACAAAGTTCTACAGAGAGGGGAAAGCCTCTGGAGCACTCACTCCACCATCTCAGTGGAGAGATCTTTCTTTCCCAGATCCCTGCAGCAGCACTGAGAGAGTTGGGTTGTGAGAGATGCTGAAGGGAGACCACCCTGAGCTGCTGACTCTGCATGAGGAACATCGGAGGTGTGCAGGGAGATGGGGAGAGGAGGAGCAAAGTGCAAGCTGCCAGGGCAGGTTGGACACTCCATCCGCTTCCCAGCCTGTTTTCATCCTCACGCCTCCCAAAAGTTCTGCTCTTCACCAGGATCTTTCTCTCAGAGTCCTCTCTGGAAAGCTCAGAGGTCTCCAGCACTGGAGGGGAAGCGACGTGATCCTGGTCACATTTTGAAATGGTTTTGATGTCCCTGGAGAGGCTGCAGCCATAGTTCTGAAGGGAGAACAGTAAATGCTCGATTTAGCTCCACATGACCTCATTTGCCACTGCTTATTCAACAAGGAGGAAGCAAGGGAAGAGAATTCCTTGCACATGGACCTTGAGAGCTGCCACGTTCCAGGGGGGCAGAGGGAAGGGTTGTGTCTGCAGCAGCGCTGGTGCAGGCAGAGGATGCTCAGTGGTGATGAGCTAGGAACAAAACCTGGTGGTCTCTCCAGGGTTCCTGGCCACCTCCAAAGTTGGGATCCAGTGCTGGAATCTTCCATCAGGGCCATGGCTAAGGTGCCTCTTCCTTGGGCCCTCTCCTGTGGGGGTTTCTGTGGGGAGCATGGAGGACTCACCATCCACCCATGTGTTACTGTGAGTGGTCCCATGCTGGCACACCTGATGGGAATCACCCCTTTTCCTGCCCCACAGTGTGTTTTGTCCTTTGGTTTTGTGCACCTTCATGCACCATTTGCCCCCAGGAAGAGAAACGCCTGTGTGATGAGTTGCCCTTTGGTGCCACATTCCCATTACTGGAGCAAAGGCTCCTTCTGATCAACAGTGGTCTTGGTACAATTTGCAGTGCCTCTGGGTTCAGCCCCAGCTTGGCATTAGGTGCTTCACCATCCCATTCCTAGCGCTGCTCCTGGTACTTCCATTCCCTTGAATCTCCATTTCTGCTTCCCGCTGCTCCTAATGGCTCTGCTACCAACCTCCTCCATCCTCCCTCTCCTCCTCCAAGCTCAACTCTCTCCCAAAAACATGTACGTTTCTGTTTAAAGGTAGAAAAATGCATCTCTGGCTGCAGAGATGCTACTGCCCATTCCCTTCCAAAGGGCCCCTTTCCTGCAGGCTGTTACTCCAACACGCAATATGCAATATTTTTATATAAGAAAACAAGGACAAATGTTTGCTGGTAAACATTTCAGGGCAGCGTGCCAACAAGCAGATCCTTCTATTCCTTCCAGAACTGTAAAACACCAGCCTGCTGCCAGCCACGGGGATTGTGATTTTTTTATTTTTTTTTTCTTTTCATGCATAAAAATGTCTCACTAATGAATCCCCTCCTTGTGGTGGCCAACGCCGAGGCAGCTCTGCCATATGCTGATGCTCACCGGGACCTCGTGGGTTGGGAAATATTTAATGCTAATCAGACACAGGGAATATTGTTCCCTCTCTGCATAAACGTTGGCTCGTAACGAGGGGTAGAACATGACCCCCGCAGGATGCCTCCTGCTCCCTGCCCATCTGTTCTGATGGCACCTTGTCCCTGGCAGGGTGAAGGGCACCCGGATCCCTCACTACCCTGGCCCTGCCTGCAATGCTGAGCCACCACTCCACGTAAATTGGGGACATTTGCAGGTGCCAATAGCAAAAATTCTGAGGTGAACTGACAGGAGTGGCAAACCAGCACAATAAAGTCCGTGTGACAGGTGCTGCTGCTTCCAGGTTTTCCCAGCACCGAGGGGACAGGTTACATCTTTCATTGGAATTAGAGGTAGATGTGGCTTTCCAGCAGGTTTTAACTCATAAAGGTAAGCTGTGACAGAATAAGTTATAGATCCCTGCTGGTCTCGACGCCAGAACTCCTCCCAAAGTAATGCCCCAAAGTTCCAAAGACGCCTTAAAATACTTTTAGAATATTAAGAAGTGCTTGAAACAGAGTCAGAAACTTTGGTTCTGTGAGGACCCATTTCCTTTTCTGGAGTGAATCTGATGAGAAGCTGTTTTTTTGAGGCCTATTTTGACCTTCTGTTTTCTGAAAGATCGACAAAATTGTGTGTGATGAGGAGGAGCTCTGGAGATGCTCCGTAAGAACAGGAGGTTCAGAGCAGCCCCACACCCCCTCCTGCACGCTGGGCCCAGATGGCACCAGGCAGATGTGAGAGGGACAGCCCTGAACACGTGGGGTTTGAGATGTGTGGATGTGGTGCTTGGGGGCACAGGTTAGCGGTGACCTTGGAAGTGCTGGAGGAACGGTTGTACTTGAAAAACTTGGAGGGATTTTTCCACCTAAATGATTCCATGATCCAATGGAGTATGTCCCACCGTGCCACACGGACATCCGTGCTCGTTTCCCCACCTGGAATCTGGCTGGGCTTGGCTCAGTGACTCACATACCCAGCTTGGGGTGGAGCAGCTTTACAGGGATCCTAAACAAGCAAAACAGGGATGAAGCCCGGCATGTTCCCAGCTCCAGTGGGAACAGCCTCATTATAAGGCTGTGATCTCTATGCCACAATAAACCTCACTTCCTCGTTTTGACTGTGAAAACACCAGTTTAAGAACAGTCCTTTTGGACAGAAGGAACCAAGAGATTACAAGGAAAACCGCCACGGATTTATCAGATGTAATGTGGGCTCTGAGCAAGGGGAGCAGAAAGTTATGGGGGGATGGAGACAGTCCCCATGGATCTCAAGCAGCCAGGACAAAGCTCTGGCCCCAAAACTTGACATGGAAAACAAGGAACAACATGGGATGTGGTGCCTGAGGGTCAGGACTAGCTGGGTGAGGGCTGAGCAGTGCCTGGGGGCACAGGGAACCAACCCTGACCCAAAGGGAGTATAAAATCAACGGTGGCATCTGAGAGCTCCACGGAGCACCGGGCTGGGTGGCTGGAGGAGAAGCCAGAAGGGAGAGGCTTGGCTGCACCAGTGCTCTGCCTGTCAGACACTGTGTGTCAGAACATCCGATGGCATCCGGAGCAATGAGACCCACAGGTGACAGATCTCCTGCCAAAGCCTCTCGGAGCCCTGTCCCAAATGGCTGGTGACAGGCAGTGAGCTGGAAACGACCTTCCTGCTCGGAGCTGGGGATGTTCTCCCACACAAACCTGCTGAATTTAACCATCCCCCATGGACATGGAGACTGTGAAACATCTCAAATACCCGCATGAGTTGGTGGACACCAAGGAGCAGAGGGGGTAGCACATCAGGAGAATCCCAGCTCAGGGGTTTCTTGCTCTGAGGCTGCGGTTTCTGATCCTAAGAGGTCAAGACATCTTCCAGCTGCAGGATCTAAAAGGATGCTGATATCAGTGCACACAGGAACTACCTGAGGGGCGAGGTCCTTGTCATCTTCTAACAGGGACATTTTTAGTGTGCTGAGATAGCTTAGTGGTGGACCTGGCAGTGCTGGGTTAATGGTTGGAATTGATGACCTTGGAGGCCTTTTCCAACCTAAACGGGTTTGTGAGCCTGTGATATCCTGGTGGCATCCAAAAGACAAACAAGCTCCATGTCTGGTGCCAGGAGGGGGTTACCTTGGGGTATTAGAACCATCACTGACCAAGATGCTGGGCAGTGGTGGGAGGACACCATGCTCACTGCCCACAGTGCTCCTCATCCTTGGCTCAGTCATCGTGTGTCTTCCATGGCAGCTCCCACTTGTTGCCTCCCCAGAAACATGCCTGGAGATTCCATCCCACTCCAGCAGCCTGATGTAAACCAGGCAGGAGCCTGGAACTGTGAATGCAACGTTTGATGAATGGTGTGGATCACACGCGCCATCCAAGCTTTGGATCCTGGGTGTTACTTCTGCATAAATGCCTTAATTGCTGCCTTTTTAATTATACTCATAAAGAAAGGAGGTCCATCAGTCACTGATCGTCCATTACAGCAACTACAAGCATCACAAACAAATCATTAACAGACATTAAAATGGCAGGTAATTAATTTTAGTAAGAGCAGAAACGTTATCTAGTGATTTTATTACCAGCCCAACCTTCAGTAGGGGACATCAGTAGTCTTAATTCAACAACATCTTCCCAATTAGTCATTGCCAGGGGGCAGGAGGTGAATTTTAAGAGCTCAAGACAAAAATGGGAGACCATTTGGGCTGTCAAAATGGCACACAGGCATCCCATCCCACTCAGGGGGATCCTGTACCACACAGGGCATCCCATCCCTGCATCCTGTACCACACAGGGCATCCCATCCCACTCAGGGGCATCCTATATTACACAGGGCATCTCATCCCACTCAGGGGCATCCTGTACCACACAGGGCATCCTGTTCCACTCAGGGCCATCCTGTACCACACAGGGAATCCCATCCCACTCATGGGCATCCTGTACCATGCAGGGCATCCCATCCCTGCATCCTGTACCACACAGAGCATCCCATCCCTGCATCCTGTACCACACAGGGCATCCCATCCCACTCAGGGGCATCCTGTACCACACAGGGCATCCCATCCCACTCAGGACCCTCCTGTACCACACAGGGCATCCCATCCCACTCAGGACCCTCCTGTACTACACAGGGCATCCCATCCCACTCAGGGACATCCCATCCCAAGCAGGCTGAGGCTTTATGGCTGTTGACACACTGCCCAGGAGCTGAGCACATGATTTACCTCCTGAACTAAAACCTGGCACAACCAGAGCCGTTCCTTCCTCAGCCACCATGAGATGCTGCCCCAGGAATTCACCTCCCGTTCTCTGGGCCACAGGAATTCAGACTCCCCTGGGTATTGGTTGGTGGGAGACAACAGACATTTCAGTTTCATAACCCTTATTTTTCTGGATCTGTGGGTCCAGAGTCATAAGTTCCCACAAGTCCATCCTGCTGGGCACTGGTGGGTATCCCTGCACGGGAGCACAGGCACAGCCTGGAGAGCTGGAGCTGCTGCTCCCACTTGGGGGATTAATCTCTCCCTAAAGGCAAAATTGCCCCTATTTGGTTAATTAAGTGGGCACCAGGGAGGGGAAAAAAAAGCAAAACAAAGACAGACAAAGCCCAAACGCATGGAACACAAGGAACACAGAGCCCTTTCAGGGAACAGGGATCGAGAAGGATCCATTGTGCGAGTCAATTGACTCTGCAGACAAGGTGTTTGGGCATGCACGGCGGGGAAGAGGAGACTCCACACCAGCATGAAGAAATGGATAATTACTTCCCCTGCATGGAGAGACACACAGGCTAATGAGGAGGAGGACAAAAGGCCTTTTATTTGGTTTTTGGCTACGTGCTAACACTGGGGTGCATTCTCTGTGTGCCTCCCTGATGCTTGCTGAGCCTTCCGGGTCTCCTCGGGGCCGCATCTGCCTCTGCGTGTCCCGGCTGGAGCTCGGACACACTGTGGCCACAGGTGCCCAACCTCAGGCTGCGAGCTGGTTCCAGCACAGGACTGGCGTTGGGATGAAAGCCTTCCCCATGGGGATCAGCTGCTCCCGCGCTCCATCCGTCGGGGCAGCGCTGCACACATCGGGGCAAAGGTTTGCAGCTTCCCACCCTCCCCGGCAGACAGCACCTCATTCCAGCCCACGGTGAAGGAGCAACCCTGGCAGCATCAGGCGCACCACAGGCATTGCCAGGCACCCCAGGATGGCTGTTGGGGGGGTCCTGCAGTTGTGCTGGCCAAGCTCCACATCACAGCTCCGGTCCTCGAGGGCAGATGGAGCGGAATCCCTGGGCAGCATCCCCGGCACCTTGGCAGCCCCTTGGCAGCCCCTTGGCAGCACCGTGCCTCATGCAGAACTGCCAATCCAACCCCTTTGGGGTACTGCCACCCACCCAGGGCATCAACCCGACCCATCAAGGGGCAGGGGGACGGATTAAGGGATTATGGGTCTGCTCCCGTGTGCGCGCTCTCGGCTCCAGGCGCTGAGCCCCGTCCGTGTCCATCTCTGCCCCTTCCTGCGCTGGTACGAACAAATGATCATGACGAGCATCAGCTTGCGAGCGAGCATGAGAGGCAATGAGGAGAAAATAAAAGCAGTTTGCAGGCAGGAGCACCGAAACGATCCTTGTGAGGCCCCGAGCCTGCATAAATCACCTGGTGACTGACGGGGCTGTCACCGGCGCTGACAGGAGCGCAGCCCAGGAGCAGCTATCCCCTGCTCAGGTATCAATTACCATTGCTAATTCTGAAACCGAGACCTGCTGATGCTAACAGGGGACTGGGAAATAAACCGCCACAAGTTAAACCATCAAGTGCCTTTTCTCATTGTTTTCATTAGGAATGTTGAGTTTGAAATGGCCAAAAACGCTGGGACATAAACAACACAACTGCTGCGAGGTAAAAGGAGAAATCAAAAACATTGGCTTTCGTCTTGGGTGGATCTGCTCGTAAAATTAAATAGAGGCATTTCCATCCCACATCCCACCCCAACTCCCACCTCCCACCCCACCTTCACCACCCGTGTTGAAATGACACTGGTGGGCTGCTCTAGAGACATCTGACCCCTAACTAAAGGTCCCTCTGGGAAAGGGCAAACCTTCAGCTGGAGTCCAGTCTGGTCTGGCCTGTACTTTGGGGAGCAAGACCACTAAAGGGGTCAAGGACCATCCAGTTGCTATTTTCAGGTGTTTTCTGGACTCTGCCTTCAGAGCCTCCAGTTCCCTGAACTCCTCACCTCCCACCTGGATGTCTGGGTGGGATGAGATGCCAAAGGAGTGCCAGACCTGCTGATTTATTGATTTCCTGACAAAAGAAATCACAGCTCCATCCATTCCCTGCCACTGCTCTCCTCCCTCTCCAGCCCTGGCTGCTGCGTTCCCACCAGGGCTGCTGTGACAGCCCAGGGCTCAGCAGGAGCATCTTCTGCCCCTTCTCACCTCGCTGTGGGATGGGCTTTGGTGGGTACTTGGGCAGTGGGTGGGCAGAGTCTGCTTGTGGCCCCAGCATCTGGGGGTCCAGCAGTTGTGTCCGACGTAGGAAGAAGGGCCCTGAGCAGCGAGAGGTTCAAGGGGGATTTGCTGGATGAGTTCTTCCTCCTAAAAGAGCTTTTTAACCCCGAAGTGAAGTTTTACCTGAAAAGAAACTGGAACAAGTGGCTTTTGAAGGTGTGGGAGGGAGGCTCAGAACAGCCGAGTGAGTCAGAGCAGGGATGAAAGGGGATCATAAATAAACCTGCCCTTGGCCTGTCCCCTCAGTGGGTCCTCTCCTTCTTCTCACCAGTGCTGGGACTTTCAGGAGTCACCACAGCCCTTCAAAGCCCCATGAGCTGCCCAGAAGGAGTGGGAGCCTGTGCCAGAGGCAGGAGGGGAGAAGTGGAGTGATGTCCAGGGGTTTAGCAGGAGAGGGTGAGCAGCCTGGGGGGACCAGTGCTCAAATCCAGAGTGCTTGGCCATCAGCAGCCCTGGCAGCGTGTCAGGCCATGAGGAATATTTTCCTTCCCTCTTTTGGGCCGAATTCCCTCCCAGGGAACGATGCTCAGCAGTTCTAGAGTGATTGCATAGTGACACCCACAGGAGAGGCTCCGAAAGCTGTCCCCATTTCACCCAGCTGCCATGCCAGGATGACGGTGACGGGGACAGCAGGGTGGAAGTGACAGGGACATCCGTACGGAGGATCTCTGCAGAACAACACAGGAGTGAGCTGGGAGGAGTGAGTATTGAACACTCCCTTCCACGGTCTGTGTTGATGCTGGACACACACACAGGAGGAGAATTAAATAGCTAATTTCTGTTCTAGAAATATGCATTGTGATATCAAAAGTAACACTATTTATTTCCAGGTAGTCAACCCCTAGGCCCTATAAATATTTATATAAAGGCAGGGAAAAATATGTTGGTCATTTAGTGTGGCTTTAAAATAGAGGTTGTGAATAAAGCAGCCCATATTTAATTGCATGTATTGCTGCACTGCACAGGACTGCAGCTCAGCCCTTCACAGCCACATCATGCATTAAAAGTTTGGATTAGGAAAGGACTTGATGTAAAGTCCAAAATGTAAAGTCACATTTTGGCAGAGAGGGGCTTTGCTCCGTGAAGTGACTGTTCCCTGTACTGGTGTGATTCCAGCTGGGGCGGAGCTGGGCAGGGGCTGACGGACACAGGTCCTGCCTGTCTGGCATGAGCCACAGGTTCCCTCATCTACTTGGGCTCCTCCTGTTCATGTGGCCTTTGCTCCACAGGGCTTCGTGGAATGTTTTCCCACTTGGAGGATCTCATGGTTTAGGAATGGTAGTCCCAAATTTAGCACCTCCACCGAGACTCTCCAAACCATGAGCCGCTCTCTCACTCCCCACTGCAGTGGGATGGAGAAGAGAACGGAAGTCACAAAAGGCAAAGATCATGGGTTGAGATAAGAACAATTTAGCGGAAAGAGCAATGAGATAAGAAAACAAAGAGTAACGGCAATAATACGGAGGGTACAAGAAAAAAAATACTCACAAGATAAAAAAAGCCCGATAGTGGACAATACCAGACACTCCCTCCACCACATTTTCTCAACCAGAAGGAGCCCCTTCTCCCTAGAAGAAACTCCCTTTCCCCCACACCAAGCAATGATGAGTGGTATGGAATAACCTGCATATCCTGGCTGTGCTCACTCCTCATTACTGCAAAAAATTGACCCTGTCCTTGCTGGAAGCAGGACAGAGGACTTGCCCAGTATGGTCCCCACCCTGTCTCTGCCTGCACAGGCACTGGTGAAAGCTGCTGGGACACTGGTGCCATGCCCAGAGCCCATCCAGCCTAGAGAAGTGGTGCTGTGGCCACAGGAGGATCACAGAATCATTTAGGTTGGAAAAGACCCTGAACACCATCATGTCCAACCATTCCCCAGCCACTGCCAAGCTCACCCCTAAACCCTATCCCCAAGTGCCACAAATCATGAAATCATGAATCATGACCTTGAGTTGGCCATCCAAGAACAGCATTCTGAGTTGTAGGACTCGTTGTATCCCACTGATGTACAGTGGCCATGGGTGACCTCACGGACACCGACAGCACTGCCTGTCCGAGTGCCTCCAGGCTGTGATGCTCAGGAGGATGACAAAGGAAGACTTTGGAACCAGATGGACAGCAAAGGGTTGTGGGAGAGTGCAGGAAGATGAGCTCTGGCCTCTGCCATGGCTCTGAGGTCAGGGCTGTTGATCTAGGCAATGTCCAGCACAGGACTTGTCCCAAGCTGGATGAGAATCAAGAGCCCCGTGCTGCTGCACTCCCTCTGGAGCAGAGCTGGCAGCAAAGCAGGAGCAGAATATGATTCCCGAGCACGCAGCAGGCACCCTGACAATGAGAAGTTCCCAGCAGCATTTATTTAACCCACTGAAAGTCACTTGGTGAATGACAGAACAGCAGTGACGGTGTTCATCATGCATTTAATCTGTGCGCGGAGCGCGGCCACGCTGGCAGAACCAGGAGAGCAAATTAGGGAGCAGGAGACATTTATTATCATAATGGGAAGTGACAGTGATCGAGTGAGACTCATGCTAACAGGGAAAAATGAGCTGTGGGCCGGGGCCCTGCAATCCTAGGTGGATGGAGGGATGTAACATATGCACCCAAATTCTGCCCAGCATTGCTTAAAGGCATCAGCGCAATTGGCTCCCACGAGCCAGGACTGTGGTGACCCTGTGGTGAGGACATGTCCTGGCATCCTCCTGCAAGGACGGACCCTCCTGCATGAGGGGCTCCTCCACGGGGAGCACAGCCCCATGAAATATGGTCCCTGGTGCTCTGCAGTCCTGCGTCATTTGCAGATTGGCAAAATGTTGGAGCCTTTGGAGCAGGAGCGTTCACACACATCATCATCTCCAACCCTGCACCAGCAGAGCACCAACACTGCCAGGGACAAGAGCAGAGCTGTGCCTACCCCTGTGCCAGCCCTTGCTTTGGGTCTCAGTGCCACCTGACACTGGTGTGCTCTGCCCCGCCAGGCTCACAGGCCAGCTCTGGCTCTCCTGGTGCCTGTGGGTGCACACCACTGTCAATCCCCTGCCTGCCGCAGCCCATGGATTTTAAACAGGTGGAAATCTTTGAAGAAAATCTACTGGCACAGAAAAAAAAAATCTCATTTAGTGTGTGAGAGTAAATTACCTTAAGGATTAAATCAAGAATAAATGAAAACGTTGCTGTGAGCTGCTGCATGCCTGGAGCCTGTGCTTCAGAAGAACAGGGTGAGTAATTCTGAATACATAGCAGGATCCATCCACGGAGCCTCTGCGTGGGTGACTCTTTATTAGGATCACTCAACAATCCCAGGTATTCAAACAGCATCAAAGTGGTGTTTCCTTCCCGACACAAATACTTGCGCTGTGTCAATTAGAGGAACCGTGTCCTCTGCCCTTGCAGATGGAATTTTGCCCATGGGTTTTGTCCAATAATTATTATTTTGCAGCAGATTATTTAAACACTTGCTCCCCATGGCCAACACGTCCAGTAACGAGCTCTGAGGCCCCAAAGAGTGAATAACAAAGTGCAGAGGGAGAAAGAGAGTGGAGCTGTGTGAAGTTGTTAATTAACAATTGCATACTGAGAGGGATCACCTGGATAGTGGGACTTTTTCCGAGTCAGACCTTGAGGTCATATAAGATGATTTTCATTCTTAAGGGCAACCTGAGGCTTCCTGGCTAAGGGAGGTGAGAGAAGCTCCTTGGGTCCCTGTAGAAACCCCATGGGCATCCCATTCTACTGGGAGCAGGATGAGGTGGATGCCATGGGGCTGTCTGGCAGACTCCAAGCCCCCCAGCTCAGGACCTGGGCTGTTAAAAGCCTTCAAAAGAGGGAAATTTCTTTCTCTCAAAAACACATGAAACCTATGAAATTCACAACAGTTCCCTGCTTAAGTGCAGCCCTTCATCCTAACGTTCTCTCCCCAGCAGGGACATGGTGCCAGGAGTTGGCACTTGCCCTCACCAGGGGCATCAGCAGGTTCAGCGTGTGGGCTGCAGGACCTGAGGTTTGTAGGGCATGAAAACTAATTTGGTGTACAACAATGACTCAGCAGGCATAAAAATGTGACTTAAAAAAAAAAAAAAAGGAAATGTTAATTGCTGATCTGCTCTCAAAATCCTCCCCTGTGAGGGTGGGCAGGCCTTGGCACAGGTTGGGCAGAGAAGCTGTGGCTGCCCCATCCCTGGAAGTGTCCAAGGCCAGGCTGGAGCAACCTGGGCTGGTGGAAGGTGTCCCTGCCCATGGCACCGGGATGGAATGACATGAGCTTTAAGGTCCTTTCCAACTGAAACCACTCCACGAATCTATGAACGTGTAACCCATTACTGCAGCCTCTGCTCCGCCTGGCAGCAACTCACATACCTGGACCCAAGACATCAGCAGGGGTTGAAGGAGTTACAAGCCAGCAAGTTTGTATTTGTTCCTGGAAAATGGCTTTAAACTGTGATTAAAAATAGACTAATGGAGCACAGATGGGGTGACACGGATTCTGTGATGGAAAATGTGTCAGTCTCTCCAAAACATTCCTCATACTGCTCCCACTCCCAGCGGGACATGTGGATGGTTGGGGGAGCCAGAGGGCTGAGCAAGGTGCAACACTACAGACAGGTAAGGGCCAGGAGAACATGGCCAGCACGGAAAAAATCACTTGGACAGAAAACTACAAGCCTTGATATTCAATTTTTCATGAACGATTCCACCGTGGATCTTGTCATTGCGCATGTTAATGTTTTCCGCAGCAATCTGGAAAGGAGGAAGAGCTGGAGAGCAGAGCTCAGTTCATAGAAGACACAGAGGGAAGTTAATTGAACCCAGAAAACCCACTGCACCTCTGAGCAGCCCGAGCCAGAGAGCTAGCAGAGGAGTCTGCAGCTGAACATCCGCTTTGACTAACGTGTCCTTCAGCACCCACGTTTTAGGAGTGCAAAGCCCAGCCTTGGAACGTGCAGAGGGGACTGCCAGGGTGGGAGGGAGAGAATTTGGAGGGAAAAGGAGCTGCTGCAATGATTAGGACCACGTGTGAGCCAAGAACAGAGGATGCTGTAGCCCGTTTTGGTAGCAAATGGCATCAGTGAATCAGCTGTGTCAATTAATTTTTAGTGGGAGGACGGGGACTGGGAGGTGTCAGGAAATGGATCCATCAGCCTGGGTGGGGATATTTCACACTCCTTGGATGAAGTTCTGGACAGCTCGTGTGGAGTTCAGGAAATAAAGGGGACTGTGTGGAAGAAAAGCCTGATCTCAGGTGCTGTCCCATGTCCTGCCTCAGTGTCCTGGGCCACGGGACCATGTCTGAGTGGACCCACAGCACCAGCAGACCCATGTTGGGGTCTACTTGGCACCAGCAGATCCATGGGATGACTGGAGGAGGCACAGGGAGAGCAGGGAGGGTGCAGGAATTGCGGGGCTTTGGAGGAGAAGTGGGAAAGGGACTTGCCAGAGGGACCACAAGGGGTGACTTGGGAGGCTCTGAGGGAGTGGCACAGCCACACCGTATGAGCTGGAGGCGTCCACCCGCAGCTCGGGCACGTGGAGCAGCCTCGGCTGCTGCCCCACGGCAATCGCTGCCCCACGGCAAAGCCCGGCAGGGCAGCTCTGGCGGGTGGGGTGTCCCGGAGGGTCAGACGGGGCAGGAGCTGGTCTCGGGGCGTGTGGCTGCAGTGGGGGTCCCGCAAGGTGCCCGGGGTGGGTCCAGTGCTGCCTCCTCGCTGGGGAAGGGATTTATCTCGCAGATCCCACCAAAACCGCTCCAATCTCTCCCGTATATTTTTTTTCGCCCTCCACCGACTGCTCGGAAGCACGCACGGTGCAAAGCTTGGCAGAGAGCACCCTCCAGTGGGCACCGGGAGGGCAGTGAGAGCGCGGGGGGGGGGATCCCGCATCCGGGCAGCACGAGAGAGCCCCGGGGAGGGGTCCCGAGGCAGCCGGAGCTGCGCAGATCCCATGGGATGCTGCCCGTGAGGAACCAGGCTCGGCTCACCTCTGCGGCCGCGGGCTACCGACGGGTGTTGCTCTGGAACTGGAGGTCTTAGAAACGTTCTGCAAAAGCGAAGCGTTTGGCTGTTGAAGCTGAATCTCTCGGGCGTTGGTCCAGCCGGTGATGTTGCTCTGGATTTACTGGCACCCAGGAAAGCAATACGGGACAGGCAGTTGTGTGAAGAGCTGATGATCCTCACACAATCACCAGATGTTCGGCGAGAAGACACGAGGCAGAGGCAGTGGGAGTCCTCAGGACAAGTCAGGGAGAAGTTCAGGACCCCTCCAGAGTCCTGGCACCACCATCCCCTGCCCCTCTTACACCAAGACTCACCTAAAGCCCTTCCACCCATAACAGCCACCCGAGGTATCCCCTCTGGGCACGCCGTGTCCCCTTCCTCAGAGGGGGAGCGGAGTCGGAGCAGGGAAAGCAATGCCTGAAGCATCTGGTTGCAATCTGTTTGCAGAACTGGCTACACTCCTGCCCGGACAGTGGCCAGCAGAGCTGTTTCCCACGGGATCCCAAGCTCATTGCTCCCTGAGCCAGGGTTTCGCACATCCGTTACAGTGACCTGCATCCCGGAGCAGCCCCTGGACCCTGGCTCTGCCTACATTGAGAGGTCTGGCCCTGCAGAGAAGCAAAACCCTCCTGGGGATACCCTGCTCTGGCACTGCATCGCCCAGGATCTCTCCCTGGGGCTCGTCTGCAGCTCCAGAGCCATCACAGGGCTACGGGTCCTCGTTTCCAGCCCTCACACCCGTGCCAGCTCCACTCCCGATCATCAGAGTAATGTGGTGACTTCATGGTGCAGCTTACTTCACATGGAAAGGGTGATTGTCATTCTCTCATGCTAAATACTTCACAGAAGACTTCAGGAAAACACACTGCATTTAGGAAAGAGAAAGCCATTTTAAGTTGCTAAGCGACCAGATTTTGTGATTTATTGAGGTTGTTGCACTATGTGATGGTTTTATGAATCCCTTTGCTCCTGGAGTCAGGTTATGATCCGAGGATCTCGGCTTGCACTCCATGGCAAGGTGTTCACACCTCTCCAGCAGCAGGGAAAGGCTTAGAAATGAGACTAAAGGCACAAAGAAGATAAAAGGAAAAGCCCTTGGCACTTACCTGGCTTAAAATCCTTCTGCTCGCTGAGCCAGCCTCGAGACCTGGGCACTGCTGATATGACAAACTTGCATCATGAGGCAGAACAAAAGGAAACCACCTCAAAGCCATTAAAAAATCAGATAAATTCCCATTCTGGCAGGGTTGCCCACCCTCGCCCTGGCTAGCAGGACAGTGCCCAGGTGGGCTGGGTGGCTGTTAAACCTGGTGCATAGATTTTGAAACACGCAGATCTGTGCTGGAAAAGCCACAGAAATAGGCACATTGTCCGTGTGTTCCTCCTCAGCTGGCAGTAGGAGAGGTCAGTGCTGGGAAGGGCAGGCGGGCTGGGGAGCAAGGGATGTCTTGATGAGCTCCAGATGCTCTTCTTACCCAGATGATGATTCACGATCGGGGCTGGCCAAGCCAAGAGAACTGGGCTGACTTCACCCTCCTCATCTCCCAGCGGGGTGTGACCTCGTGCCTCAGTTTCCCCATCTGTGCTGGGGGCAGAGCCAAAATCCCAATGCTCCTCAGCTCCTGCTGCTGCCTGGATTTCATTCAGGGAGGCATCGACCACCACAGTCCTGTGAGCCCAGGGAGTGACAACATGGGAGAGCTCCAAGACTGTCCCAGAGGAGACATTGTTCATCCCTCTGTACAGAGAGGAGCTCAGGGCACCTCATGAAGCTGAAGTGGGAAAGGGGAAAGGGAGAGGGAAGTTCTCTGTGGTAGCATACCCATGGAGATGGGTTTGGTTGCACAAACAGTTACACGAGCCCAAGCAGTGCAGGAATAATTCAGGTGTCCAGGAAGGTTCACTATGCAGAGAGAAACAGTATCACAGGCAACTCCTAGCAGGACTTCCACTCCTACTCTGTCCCAGGCAACTGGGACTGCTGGGGATGGGGTGCTGAGCCAGCTGGACTTGGAGTTACATCCATCACAGCCACTCTTGTCTCAACTTTTGCTGCTGCCCTCACTGCTGCCGGGACCTGCCGCACAGTCTGGAGCACCCCAGGGTCGGGCAGCCAGGACAACCCCACTGCATCCCGGTGCCGTCCCGGGGGCACCCAGATCTTGGCTTTAGTGTGCGCTGGGGCGTGGAGGGTGGGGGTGAAAGAGAGGAAACAGCTGCTGGGGCAAGAACATCCACGAAGAATGCGGGGAAAATGCGAGATTAACCTCTTGTCCTGCAGCAGCTGCTGGGCGCTCTCCTCCTCGGGGGCACCGTAGCCCCGAAGCCCGGAGAGGCCGGGCCAGGTCCCCGCAGCCCCCAGTTCCCAGCAGGAGAGGGGCGGCTGCAGCTGGGGAGAGCGCCGGAGGGGCCCATGCCCTCGGGAATGGGAACGGGGAATAGATGGTACTGAGGCATACCCGTCCCCTCGGAAATGGCACAGGGAAGGATGAGCCGGCATCGGGAGGGATGCCCGTGCCCTCCGAAATGGGCACCGGTAGGGAAGAGCCGGCACACGCAGGGATGCCCGTGCCCTCCGAAATGGGCGCCGGTAGGGAAGAGCCGGCATCGGGTGGGATGCCCGTGCCCTCGGGAATGGGCACCGGGAGGGAAGAGCCGGGGCCGAGGGGTGCCCGAGCACTGCCAGTCCCGGGGTCCCGTCGGCAGCCAGCCCGCAGGGGCCCCGCAGCTCCTCTCCCGTCCCGTTCTCTCCCTCCCGGCTGCCGTGCCCCGCCGCCGGTCCGAGCATCCCCGAGCGGGGCCGCCCCTCCCTCCCCTTCCTCCTCCTCCTCCTCCTCCCACCGACCGGCCCCGAGCCCCGGCGCCGCGACCGGACCAGAGCCCTCGCAGCCGCGGGGCTGGACGGAGGGAACAGGGCCGGGCCGGGCCGGGCTGGGCTGAACCGAGCCGAGGGAACAACCGGACCGGGGGTCACAGAGCCGAGCCGCCCCGGGCCGAGCCGCCCCATGCCGTTCTACCGGCGGAGCGTGGCCGTGCGGCTCCGGCCGGCGGGGCCGCTGACCGAGCTGCGGGACACCTGCAGCCTGGCGGCTCTTGCCCTGCTGCGGCAGCTGGCCGAGATCTGCGGCCACTCGGTGGCCCTCCTGGGGGACATCGAGGGCCACCTGCGGGCGCTGGCCCGCCGCGCCGCCCACCTGCACCGCCGCGCCGACCGCCTGCAGGCGCTGCTGCGGCGCCGCCCGCTCCGCGCCGCCGCCGCCACAGGTAAGGGGGTCCCGCACCGTGGGACGGGGGTCCTGCGTGCCCCAGCCCGAGGATGCCACCGCTGGGGCCGCTTCCCGCTCCCAGGGCTCCCGCTCCCTGCTCCAGTGCCGGAGGGACGCGCTGGGGCTCCTCCGACGTGGTCCCACACCGGCTCCTGCCGTCGGGGCCCATCGTCCCTGCCCCATGAGTTCGGGGAGCGGGGAAAGGGTGGGGACACCCCCACCAAGGCCCATGGTGCCAATGGCCGGGGCGCTGTGCTGGGCAGGGGCGTTGGGGTGAGGCCGGGACAGCCCCGCACCCTTTCCCTCTGCCCGGCCTTTATTTCCCTGATCTCAGTGGGCATTTTCCAAGCTGCTGTCCAAGCTCTTCTCATGCTGCGTCCCCCAATTACCAGGGGCTTTTTGGGGAAAGCAGGGACACCGGGTGTCAGAGCTGGTCTTCGCCAGCCTCGAACTGTCCCACCCATGGGTTCTTCACCCCATCCTGGGACAGAGGACTAAGGGGGCTGTCCTGTCCAGTGCAGGGCAGTTTTTGTGTGTCCGGGGAAAATGCTGAGTTGTCGCACAGGCGTCCTGTTGGCTCATCCCTCTCCTGGCAGCCAGCAAGATTTGGGTTCCCTTGGACTGCTTCCACTTCCCATTCCAAGTGTTCTGGTCTGGCACAGGCTGCTGTGCTGGGTCAGGAGCAGACAGCCCGTTTCAGAAGAGCATAAAATAAGCTCGTTTTGGATTTGTTTACAGAAGTTTATTTTAAAGGCTTTGCGGGGCGGGGAGGGCAGTGCTGCTCCGGCACGTTCCCCCCAGGCACCGCGCGTTTCCCAGGCCCTTGGCAGACCATGTGCCTCTGCTTTCGGCGAACCCCCTCGCAAGAGCTCCCTTGCTGCTCCGTCTGCCTGGAGCCATGGGAAATGACTGCCAGACCCTCGCAGCATGCGTCCCGGATGCCGGGAGCGAGCAGAGCACTCAGCCTCGGCACGGGAGCCACTGCTGCTCCTGTCAGTGCTGTGGATCAGTCGTCAGGGCAAGAAGAGCCTCCCGTTGTCCTGTGAATCAGCCAGGACTAACAAAGGGACGGCAAGGCTTCACCCAAGATGACCCGTGCACAGCACCAGTGCTGTGCCAAACCTGGCAGCATCATCATCTCACAGGCTGGACCGGTGTCTGCCGGAGGAGGAGCTGACCGTGCCGGTGACCAGATGGTCCCTCACTGCCTGTGTCTGGCCAGCAGGTTGGGAATACTCCAGGTGGCCACAGGAGTGTTGTGTGTGTGCCACCGTGGTGGCAGGGGCACAGCGTGTGGGGACATCAAGGGGATGGTATAGGGGAGATGGTGTGGTGGACAGTTGGGGGGACAGCGTGAGGGGACAGCATGGTGGGGATGGTGTGGTGGACAGTGTGAGGGGTCAGAGTGGTGGGGATGGTGTGGGGGACATCTGAGGGACAGCTGCAGCTGTTGCTGTGGGCTGGTGGGGTGTGTAGCCCCACTTTGTGTGTTCGGCCAATTCCATGCACCTGGAGTTTCTCACGGAGCAACACCGCAGGTAGCTGCGGGTGTGTGTATAAGGCAGCAGCAAATTGTCCTACCATGCTGCAGTTCCTCATTAGATCCATGAATATACATGTTGCAGATGTGCAGGGCTGGCTCAGAGCCTGGGTCAGAGGTGTGTCACATCATAAAAAAGCTGTGATTTATCTCCTGGGAAGAGCTGGGGCAGTGTGAAGCAAGGAATGCTGAGCCCACCACACCTCTCCTTCATCCCGGTTTGGTGGCACAGGGCCTCAAGGGGTTCATTTCCCCCTGAACCCTAAGGGGAGCACAGCCCGCCCACCCTCCCACCTTTTCTGCATCCATCCACCACTACTGTTCCACAGCCAGTGGGATGTCGGAGCCTCCAGTGTGACTGAACTATTTACTTAAGGAAAGAACAGAATTCCAACTGGGATTTCAGTGGCTGTTTGTTTTTCTGAGTGCTCCAACATCAGCCCATGGTGGGGGAACAGATCACATCTCAGAGGGGTGGGAGCTCCTTGTGAGCCCCCAGCACTGTGGAAGAGCAGCAGCCACCCAGGGCTGTGGAGAGCACTTCCCACCGAGCTGCAGCACAGCAGGGTCTCAGGAGTGAGGAGCAAATGCTTACCAACACCCCACAGTGGATTTGGAGTTTATTTTCTCCTTGTTTTCATTTCTTGAAGAGGATCCAATGGCAAAAAGCATATTTGTCCTCTTAAACCAGAATGAAACCCCAGTGTCTTGTCTTTGGGAGATGCAGAGGAAGATCACCTGGGACCAGTTATGCCCTGGCACAACCTCTGTGCGGTCACGGGTGGTCCAGTGACATATGACAGCCTACCTGGCCGGCTTGTAAGGACAGGGATGTATCAGGATGGAGACCCAGCAAGTGCCATCCCTCCTGGGCAGGGCTGGAGACAACACCAGCCCAGCACTAGCTGCAGCACCTCCTTGCTGCAGAGGCAGCAACTCCCTGGAGTGGGTTAGTCCCATCCTCTGATGCTACATGATGGGGACCAAAGACTTCTTGGGAAGTGGGAGAGCTCCAGGTGTTGCCAAAGTCCAGCCATGGGACAGGCAGGGCACGGAGGGGGCTGCCCAGCCCTAATAGATGAGCTGGCTCCAGCTTCCATCGATCCATCGTGGTTTACCCTTGCCAAGGATGGTCCTTGCACCACTTCAGCTCCCAGGTTTGGGCATCCTCAGCTGAGTCAGGAGGGTTTGACTGGCTTTGGATTCTCACAGACAGGTTTAAAGACATGTAAAAGCTGCCGGTCTCCTCACCCTGGCTGGGGAGCTCAGGTCACTGCTGTGCAGCAGGACAGGACACAGGCTGTGAGCCGGTGGAAGCTGCTTCATCCTCCTCATCAGGAAGGGGAGACACCAGTGGAGCAATGTTGCTGCCAGATGAAGGAATCGCATGGCGGAGGGCTGGGAAAACGCTTGTCCGACAAGGCAGTGTGGCTGTTTCCAGTGTGATACGGCAGCCAAGGACTGTCAGATTCCTCTGCTCTTATTCACCAACAGCGGTGGGAGTGGGGAGTATGCACGCCCATTGCCGGGAGCTGGGAGAATCCCTCATCCCTTGGTGCAGGGAGCTGAGAATTCCATATCCAGGCGTGAGGTCCTACTAGGGCCAGGGCAGAGCAGGGACCAGGCTCCTTGTCCCACTCCCCTTGGCACAGCCGTGTCCCAGAGGGTGACACGCGCCAGCACGGCTCAGCCCTCCCCCTGCGGGACCCTGCAGCTCCAGAAATAAATCTCAGCGAAGCAGAGGATGGGGCTGGCGCCGAGAGCTATTCAAGCCACAGTCCCTGAAGAGCTGTGGGACGGTTCTCTGGAAGGAACCCTGGGCTGTGTTGGCAGAAGCAGCTGTTTACTGCTCCTGCCGAAATGTGCAGCGTTCCCATCCTCTGACTTCCCAGCCTTCCTTGAAACCGGCCGTCAAGATAGACGGAGCTGTCAGCCAGCCGGGGCTGCTGCCCCCCACACCCTTTGCTCTGCTCTGTCATTGCTGGGCTGGCACAGGCGTTTTCCCCCAGATCCTGCCACTGGATTTAAAAAAGAAGGAATGAAAGAAGGAAAAAAAAAACCCTTGCTGACATGCTGGAGCTTCTTGCCAGAGTGGAGCGGTTGGTCTGTCCTTCGGTTCCCCCAGGACAGGGGACAGGGGCTGCAGCAGTGACTGCAGTCCCAGGGCTCACTCATGTGAACCCACCTGAGCCCCAGTGCTCCATTTCAGGGGCCAGGCTGCTGATCCCCGCTGCTCTGACCCTGCTGCTGCCCTCGTCAGCACCTGGCCAGAGGGTCAGCGTGCCCTTCAGGTCAGAACAAAGTGCCAGGAATGGTGTAGGGCTCTCACTGCAGAGTCATGGAAAGGAGATGTTCTGGATCAAGGGGACAAGAAGGGTCAGTTCGGAGTGAGGCGTGGCCCCAGTCTATCCTGATGCTCTCCTCCCCTGCAGCCCTGACCCGCTGCGGCCATAACCACCACTGGGAAGGAGCATTTGGAGCCTCTTTGGCCACCAGGACAGTCTGTGGGCCAGTGTCGCATGAGGATTGTCCACCTGAAGCCCCACAGTGGTGCTGAAGTGGTTTATGGGGGTCCCCCCCAGAAGCCCAGGGCTGCTCATCCTGTTCACAACCCCCTGCAGGCCCCTCTGAAGGGCAGAGCAGCTCCCAAAACCCTCCCAGACCTCCAAGACACTTTCTCTGCCTGTGTTTCTCTGAGCCAGCCGTGATTTCAGCATTGGAGGGGCGAGCACAGCTCCCTAAGCTGCTGGTGTGGGCGGGAAGCGGGACACTGACCAAGGCTGGATGGTTGGCTCCGCTGCCGGAGGAGGGGGAGTGGAACCACACCCTCCCCTTAACAGGAACCGTCTGCTGAGAGGCTCAGGGAGAGATGGATGGATGGATGGATGGATGGATGGATGGATGGATGGATGGATGGATGGATGGATGGATGGATGGATGGATGGATGACGCGTGGCTCCCACCGGCCCCACTCTGGCCGACAGCCGTCCTCGGCAGTGGGTTGACAGCCAGTCCCCAAAAATGTGTGCTACAGGCAGAGTGAGGGGCAAGACCCCCCAGCCCTACTGCCAGTAGCTCCCCACACTGCTGATGTTCCTGCAAGGAAAGGAGAGCCCTGGCTGGGCTTTGCCACCCTCTGTGGTTGCAGTTCCCCCCTGCCCGTGGGTGTGGGGTCCCTGCAGAGCCTGACCATGCTCAGGGGGAGACACACACAAGATTCCGAGAGCTGACATTGAGAATTGCATCTCCAGTTCATTGCTGCAACCTCTCTCCCTCCCTCCTGGGGTTTTGTTGGGGCCAAGATTCCTGCTTGAATGGACCTAAATCTGATTTAAAAAAAAAAAAAAAAAACATTTTCACCCTTGGGTAATGTTTTGGAAGGATTCAGGTGAGAGCTGAGCTGGTGGCCCTCGGTCACAGCAGGTCCCTAGGGGTCAGCAGGTCCCTTTGAGACAGCAGGTTCTCAGGACCCCCGTCACCCAGTAAGAAGTGCACGGAAACACAAGGGAATACGGCCACCACTGTCCCCTCAGAGCCTCACACACCCCTGGTGTTCCTGATTCCTCCTGCCTGGGCCAGCCCATGCGGAGTGAGCTTAGAAGAAACTCCACCAGCACCAGTGCTCGCAGCTCCTCTTAGGAAGCACTTACAGCATAATATTGGCTGGGAATAGGGAGGCACTTACGGACAGGAACATGGATTGGCTTCAACTACGTCTCTCCTTGGAGTTGCGTCATCCTCAAGCAGCATGAGGGATGTGTTCACCTCCATGTGGAAGCAAGAGCTGGAGAGTGCCTTGGCAGGCAGTTCTGCAGCTGCAGGGAGCTCCGTGGTGCTCCGAAGAGGCAGAATTGGGAACGCAGGATGGCACCTGTACAAGTTACCTGTGCAGCAAGGTACTAGTGGCTGGTGGGGCTGAGCTTTGGAGAGCAGGAGACCCCTGGTGAGGGAGGAACCCAGCAGTCCCTCGGGGACAAGTATCCAGCTCCCAGCGTGACCGCTGGCCATGCCCACTCCCCTGCGGGTGCTGGCACAAGGCTGGCCGCACACTGACTGCTGCGCGTGCACGGGAGCTGCTCACTGCCAGCACAAAGCCTGGATTGAGCAGGGGCTGGCACAGCGCCGAACGGGCCAAGGATGCTGGCGAGGAGAATCGGCTCTTCTTCTCCTTACCAGTGCCAGTGGGCTCTGCCACCCTCCTCCTGCATTCGTGCCTGGCAGCGAGGCTGGCCACCCGCCTCGGGCACCAGGATGCCTCTGGCAAGGGATCAGGCTGGCACCTCAGGCAGAAGTGGGTGTATGGCTCTGGGTGAGTACCTGCCAGCACGAAGGGTGACTGTCCCCTGTCCATCCACCAGAGCCTGACCTGGCAAAGATGCCAGCCTGGCATGGTGCAGTGTCTGGCAACTGGTCATTACTCTGGGTGCCAATGTGGAGCTGCATGGTGTGGGGTGACTGAGGATGGTGGGCAGTACGGAGATCAGGAGAGGGTCATTACTCCTTGAGTTAATTAATGGCAGCAGATCAAAGCAGCCAGGGTACAAGGTAATTCCCCCAGTTACCCAGACAGTGGCTGTGGGCGGCTATTTCCCTCCCTTCCCAGCACCTCGAGGCACCAACTGCATCCATATGGAGCAGCATGGCCCCGCTGTGAGCTTGGATCCTGACTCAGTGTCCTCGCGGCCAGGCAGGAGGATGGGGACAGCAGGGCACCCCACATCCCCTGCGCAAGGTACATCCCACCCACATACGTGTGCGTGTCTGAGTGTGCACACGTGTGCCTGTGGCAGAGGTGGGCATTCCTGGGCATGCTGAGGGTGCTGGGTCTGTGCAATCAGAGCTCCCAGAAGGATGCTCCTGGGTTGCCTTGTGCTTGCTCCACGCATGGTGGAACTGGGGGGTCTCTGCTGCTATGGGGTCAGCCCCGAGACCCACCTCCCCCTGTGGCAGGATTCTGCTCCAGTGCTTTTCCATCCCTCGCAGCCACGGCTGCCTGATGCCAGCACCCCTCCACTGGACAGGGCTTGTCCGTCACTGTCCCACCATCATTGCCATCGGGTTGCTCTCCCGTGGCTGCGTCCTGCGAGCAGGGGGAGCAGATCCTCCTCTGCAGACCCCGCGTGGAATGCACGCTTGTCCGGATCACGACGAGATTCCGGCCAGCCCCCGGGTGTTCCATCCCCGCAGCTGCGGCCGGCAGCCTCCCGGGTGGTCCCGGCTGTCACGCACCGGGTGGGCTGTCGAGGCCACCTGCAGGGGGCTGGCTGTGTGGGACCAGCTCCCTTCCTGCCGCGCCGGGACCCCAGCCAAGGGCTGGAGGCGGATCGGCAGCCCCCTCGCTGACGGCCATTGGGAGGGGGCTCGGGAGCCCTTCACCTTCACCTGCCCGGTCCCTGTTGATTACAGCAGGGGCACAGGCTGGCACAGCCGACGGCACAGGTGGTGGTGCCACCTCCTCTCCAGGGGTCCCACCAATCGCGTCCCTCGCGTGGCTCCCGGTGCCGCTGGAAGGATGCCAGCTGGCAGGATGCTCCGTCCCTTCTTCATCTCCCTGCCTCCGGCACCCGCAGCAGGGACGTGTAGCTATATCTTTAAGAAGGGCCTGGGCTGGGGTGGGAGAAGCGATTCCATCCAGCCTTTCTCCAGAAACCTGGATCGAGTTAGCGCAAGCGAGCGATCGCCGGAGCTGGCGCTGTGGCCGCTCCCCTCTCCCGGCCGGGGCAGACGCCAGTCCCCGCCGTGGGCAGCCACAGGCGCTCAGAGCAGCCGCTGAGGTGCAGGGCAGATGTCAACCCCTCCTGTGGGGAGAGGAAGAGGAGGAGGCAGACTTAGGTAAGTAGAAGTTTTTTCCTCTCCCGCCCGTGGGACTCACTGCCCTGCTCCAGAAGGGCCTGGCAGCACCCAGAGGACAAGGGCAGGGAGTGATGGGTGCATGACATAGGACGGGCACCCACTGGAGGTGGCGGTGGGCAGCAGGCAGCCCCGGGGCTGGCAGAGCTGCCTACTCGGCTCCTGGCTCCTGCCAGCACACACTGGGCAATGGGGATGGTGGGATGGGGCCAGCTGGGCACCCATCGCCCATCATGCGAGGGCTCACAGGTGGGACACACCAATGGGGACAGCAGGCAGAGCCCTGGGGTGGGTGAAGAGCTGTCCGCCCCCTGGCAGTGTCCGTGCACAGCCCAAGGACTGGTTGTGTCCCTCCTCTTCCTCCCCACCTGCTTGGGCTGGGGCAGGAAGCATGCCCAGGGAATATCCCCAGGGACCCCACCGGGAGGAAAGTGCCCGGTGTGCCCCTGCACTGCTGAGGTCAGAGGGGCTGGAGGGTCTGGTGGCCTTCTGGGGGAGATGCCAGTGCCCCACCTCACACCTCCACATCTCCCGTGAGTGGCTCATAAAGGACATGAACTAGCAGTGGCACCACAGCAGGTGGTGGCAGCCCGGCTCTGCTGTTCTCTGGTACAGCCGTTCTGGGGGGGGGGCGTTCAGAGAAAGCTCTGCATGGCTCGGGGTGTGGGTACAGGTTGTGGAGATCAGGGCTGGGACCCCCCTGTCTCCTGGGTCTGCCCCCACAAATGGCTTCATGCTGAGCACTTACACACTGCCAGGGATGTAGCGGAGCCAGGAGACCACATCCTGCAGCCCTGGGCACACCAGGAGCACAGAGGGCACTGCTGGCAGTGCCTGTCCTGAGCAGGACAGTCAGGCCCTGGTGCAGCTCCCTGGACACAGAGCAGGGAAATATGTTGGTGCACGGAAGGAATCCCAGGAATGCAGAGCCTGGAGGGGACTCGAGGTGGCACAAAGGTGTCACGGCAGCTCCAGCCCAGTTTTCCAGCCCTGCACACGCAGATCCCCTGTCAGCACCAGACCTCGAGGGGCGGCTTGGGGGTCACCTTCAGCAGGGCAAGCCAAGGGGTTGCGGGGCTTGGTGCCCCAGCTCTGCCCTCCAGCTCAGCTGGGCCCCTGTCGGTGTCTGTACTCATTCTGCTGGGATGTGGAACCCCTTGGGGTCCAACATAACCCTGGGAGAGACTCGCCCTGTTGCCGGTGCGGGGCTGAGAGCCCTGGCCCTATTCCCTGGCCCTGCTGAGCCATTCTTCTCCAATGAGCTCATCTGCTTCACTGGTTGTGAGCTTTAACATGGTCTCTTGGACAGAAAATAACCAGCTCGGCCACTTAGTGAGTGTTTATGGCCTCTGCATAGCTGAGTTCTCTGCCCAGAGAGGGGCTGCTCTGGGAATGGAGAGCGAAGCCACTCAGTGCTCAGGCCGGACAGCGCTGGCATTTCCTCAATCAATGCCTGCAGTGGGACTGGGTACATGGGGTGTGCTTGGCCACTCGTGGCCTCCTGCTTTTCAGCCCTGGCACGCTGTGTCCAGGGTCCTGGATGGGCCACCCAGAGCTGTCTGGGCTCCCAGGAACAGTGTGGGGGCTGTTCCCAGCACAGGTGGCTGCATATGCCCACGGGGCTCAAGGAGGATGTGGGGTCTGGGGCTGCCTGCACCAAGTGACAAGTGACTTGGAGTGATGGGGACCTTGCCCAGCTCCCTGGGGTGGGTGCAGAACAACAGCTCCACAGTCGAAGCCTGGCCCCACGACCCACAAGTGGGGCTGTTTGCAGAGGGGCTTCTGCCCGGGCACTGTGTGCCTGGGCACGGCTGGGGCTTGGGGGAGTGGCAGAAAGTATTTTCCTGATGGAATTTCTGTGAACCACCTCTGGCTCACCCTGGTCCTTCGCCTGCCCAGGGAGCATGGAGGCTTGGTGAGGTGGGTGGGAGCCAGCCTGCACTGCCCACAGCCCCATGACCGGGTCCCTGTGAGCCAAGGCACTGCCACAGCCTGGCACAGGGGCACAGCATGGGCACCGGGGTGCCACCGCGGGGCCCCTGCACTGCTGCGGCTGTCACACCCACCTGCTCCCACATCAGTCATAGGAACTGCTCCTTGCGCCAAGTACTGATCCAATTTGTGGCTGTTTCCATAACAACCTCCCAGCGCTTTCTGGTCCTTTCTGTTGCTACAGGGATGCCGAGATCCGGTGTGTCAGGGATGCTCTGTCCCGGGACACAGTGGCTGGGCTGAGTCATCCCGATCCCTCACGGCTCCCGGGGGTGAAGGGGTGTGCATACAGGAGGCCTGGGTATGCTGGGCAGGTTTCCCCACCCATCAGAGGCATACGGTGAGGTTTGGGCTAGGGGAAGGAGCCCAAGGGCAGTAACTGATCCCAGCATTCAGCCCTCTCCTGGGGGTCCCTGCGTGCAGCTCAGCCTTGTGCAGTCACAGCACTGCCCAGGACACTCAGTGCCAGGAATTGGGACCTTGGAGGTGTTGGCAGAGAAGGGACTGTTTTTCCCAATGTTTTTCCTACCTGAGATCCCATCAGCCCCATGCTTGGTTCTTGCAGTGTTGTGTGGCTCTCACACAGGGTTCCTGATGGGACTAAGCCCCCATAGATCCTGTCTTTCACTCTGCATGGCTCCAGCTGCTCTCAGAGTTGGCCTCTGCCTACTAGGCAGAGGTTCCTGACCCCTTGCCTCCATCCATCCCCTGTTCAGCCCCCCACCCCACAGGGACAGCATTGGGGCCCCCACCCAGGGCCAGCCCCAGCCCAAACACCCTGGAATGCCCAGTCCCAGGACTTTCCACACAGCCTCACTGCCCTACGGGTGCCCAGTCCTGGTACCCCCCATCCCCATCTCTCCAGGGCATGCCCCACCCAGGTGTCACCCCCATCTCCCCGGGGAGTGCCCAGCCCCGGTGTCACCCCCATTCCCATTATCCCAGGGGTGCCCAGTGCCGGTACCTCCCATCCCTATCACCCTGGTACTCCCTATCCCCAATACCCCTATCCCATCACTCCGTGGGTGCCCAGCCTCAGTGTTACCCCCATTCCTATTGCCTCAGGTGTGCCCAGTGCCGGTACTTCCCATCTCCATCACCCCGGTACTCCCCATCCCAAATAACCCCATCCCCATCACCTCGGTACTCCCTATCCCCAGTAACCCCATCACCCCTTGGCTGCCCAGCCCCGGTTACACCCTACACCATCCCCATCCCCCCGGTACTCC